>BSBM01000061.1:17670000-18212500 GCA_027924585.1 Larix kaempferi
TTAAACTTCAACATAGACAATACCAACATCTTACCACAATAAAACTACAACATGCACCAAGCAATGCTTTCAACCTTTCATGAAGATAGTAAAAAAAACTTACTTGCATCACCACCAATAACCTTTGATAATCACATAACTCCATCTAGTACACAAACATTTGTTGAAATCCTCATGATTTCACTACAACAACTCGCACAAACACCTAAAGAATCAAACTCTTAATCTTTTCGGGTTATTTTACCTCATCCAAAACATGAAAATGAAGTGAGTAGGAGCTTATCCTTTCGTAGGGAATTTTCTCCTACTAGCATCCCATAACACCATCCAATACCATCCAATTGAGTTCCTAGAGGTGATGTTGTTGTTATATCTAGGGCATTCTCAATATCTTTTAAGATTATATGAAAACATTCTCACTAGATTTTTTTGTACATAATCAATTGCTACATCAAGTTTTAATAATCATGCACATCCAATTTTAATATCTTATTTGTTATTTATTCTTGTAGGGGTGATATTTTTGTTTTGTTAAAAAACATATTGAATATGGGCAACAGATGTAATAATAAAATAAATTCTAGAAGGAAGGAGCCGCTACCTGAAAAGGCCCATGAGATAAGAGAAAAGGCTAGGTTGTACATGGAAAAATGTAGACATCAAAATGTTAGTGACTTAGATCCATCAACAAGCAATGACGAATTGGTTGACGTCAATCAAATCTTGGTTTATGCCGAGTATGAAGGGATGATTCAAGCGGATGATGAAGAACTCCCAGATGTATTCATCTGGATGAAAGTTCATTTTTAGGACTTGAAGGTGAGTTTCCCAAATGCACTATTGATTTCCATTGTAACACGATAATCAAAGAATTTTTTGAATCCAAAACCGATGCAGCAAAATGTCAATTGTTTCTGGATTTGTTAAAATCACATTGTCTAGCTCATGTTAGGAGAAATTTGGGCATAAAAGTAGTTAGAAGTTCAGAGGCCAACAATCATGTTTTTAGAAATCTACAGTCTGCATTTAATTTAATTCAAAAAAGATCTTGTACAAAATATTTTAATGCAACCCATTGTGTACTGTCAAAATCGATTGTAGAGAAATCTAGAAGGAAACGTTGCATGCTATCACATAGATGTAAAATATTTAAAGTAGATAGAAAGACTCTTCAAAAGTATTATGCTATTAGAGAAAAACTTGAGACCCCAATCCAAAAATATTGTTGGGCCTTTGTTGACAGGTTACCTCGTTCAGACATGAAGCTTATTGATGTTGTTAAATAACTAGTACAAAATTTTTGGCATGATAACACTAGACCGTCATCGAATCAAAGAGATGTTTTAAAGTTGAGAAAAGGTGTTAAGGGGTGTGAACCCCATGTCAAGCACTTCCTTGACACGACAAAAACAAAACTCTATGAGAGGTTCAAGAATGAGCTCACACAATTGAACTTGGGCCAAAGGTCCTTCGAAAAATGCAAACCCCGGTATGTTAGAATTTGCATTGATCGCAACACATGTTGGTGTAGATACCATGTAGAATTTGAGTATTGTTATGATACATATAGACATATATTTTGTGATTTGCATACTAACATTATGCAGGAGTTCCCAACGTTACAACCCCTGAATGCATCTAGAGAATTTATACATAGCATAATGTGTCCAAGACCTGCAGGAAAAAAATATTATATGTTGGCAGGCGGTTTGATAAGGAGAAATCGCAGCATCACCGATGCTGCGACACGTCAGACGAAGTCACGGAAGGGAGAAAGCTCGATTGTTTTATGTATTTTTTGAGTCGGTTGTACCGCATTAGGTGGGTTTTTGGGTCGTTGGACCATATGAGATGTAAATTGTACCACAGTAGGCGGGTTTTTGGGTCATTTGGACCGTGTCAGTTAGGTTTTGGGTCTTTTTTCCAAGAGTTGGTTAGGAAGCTGTTAGTAAGTGGACAAGCATTGTAAAGGCAGAAGCCTATATATAGACAAGAAGTTGTAGGTCAAAAGGGGGAGTAAGGAGAGAGAGTCTTGATATACGGTTTTGGGAGATCAAGAGATATTGCTGAAGTTTGTGATCTGCAGAGGCATTATATTGGGTTTTTGTGGTAATAATATGATGTGATGAAACTATTCTATGCAATCCTAGTGTGCCTTCTATCTTTCGATGGTAATGCAATGTTTCTTTGATGCAATAATCGTTTACTGTCATAATATGCTGCAACAATGAATGTTTTCATTAAATGATGCTATGAGTACAATAATGTCGAAGTAAATGCATAGATTTGTCGTTGAATGTTGCAATAAGATTAAGTAGAAGATGCCACACACATCCTCCTTCATTCGGCGGAAACATGGTTCCGTCCACTCTCCCTTAATCGCCTCGGGTGAGACCTCATCTGCTCTGCAGGTGTTGCTGGGAAGGGTAAAACCTGTCTGGGTCAGTGCTCAGGGAGATCGCTGTGGGTTGGTGTCGATAGTGATGGGAACCCATGTCGACTGTGTTTGAATCAACAAATGGTTCCGTTGCCGGGACTGTGTGCGAAGTGAAAGGAGGATATGTTGTGGCACCCAACGAAACCCGAGATCCAGGAATGGTTTGATCAAAAGCTACAAGAATTCACGGAAGAAGAAAGATGGAACACTCGACTGACAGTACATCAGCGGGTGGATAGATATATCCACGACGGACTGCATGAATTGTTCTTCTGTGAATTCCCAGTCATTTTGTATGAGTGGTTGGCGAAGTTGACCTTCCAGAAGAGGAACTTCCAGGGTGGTGAATTGACGACCTGGACCCCCGAGTTGATTCAGGAGCTACAGGAGGTTGATAATAAAGCATCACAGGCTGTCGAAGTGTGGTTCGATAGCATCCTAGAGGGCTATATCACAGAGTTCGCGGTTGATACGCAGAATCCTATAGTGAAGCCAAAAGATATTTTTTTTGTGAAGCTCGAGGCAGGTTTTTACTCTCGCTTCAATTGTCGATTAAGATGCTTATTTGCGAAAAGGGTATACTGAAGATGCATCTTGATCAATAGACAGCCTGGTGGGAGGAGGCCTTGGGTACCACGACAATTGGGGGGCGGTACATGGAATGATAAGGGGTAGATGGGTGTAGGTCATGATGAGTCTGTGAGCAAAGCCGACGAAGAAAGTGGTCTTACGAGGGGAGGAGCAAGGTTCCAATAGGAAAAGAGGCAGAGGACAGGAGAAGGCCCTGTTGCGGTCGAATCGCAAGGCCATGAAGGAAGACCACATGGGACGAAGCGACCTCATAGCCATTACAAGGACAACCAGGCTACGCCTAGGATAGAGGCAGGACCAAACCCCGGTACCAATGTACGCACACCTCCGCTCACTATCTCTCCGATAGCAAGAAATACCACTTCGACACCGCCAAGTTCTTCAGTACGACAGAAGTTGATCGGTAGTAGTACAATGAAAGGAGGAAGGAAGCCTAGAATGGAGGGTGATGATGCTAAGTTACCGTTGTTCCACAGTAGTGGAACAGACAACCCAGAACAATATTGTTTTTTGTGTGAAGCGGTCTGGACCGTCAAACAGATCACTGATGATGCTGCTAAAAAAGGACAGTTAGCGACAACTCTGTGAGGTTATGCATTATATTGATTTATGAAGTTTGTTCTAGTCCCTATAGGAGCCTTAGAGAAGTCACTAGATGAGATCCAGGATGGACTAATTGCAGAATTCAGAAATCCCAAGTCGGAGGCTCAGTATATTACGGATTTGAAAGAAATTAAGTAGTATCCCAATGAGACAGTGTGGGATTTCGACCAGTGATTCAAGATGCTGATGGCAAGGGTTAGTTTCAATATGAGTGTTGTCCAACATAAAGAATGGTTGATTGCGGCACTGCTACCACACATTCGGTTACCATTGATGCAACAAAACATCTCGACGCCCAACGAAGCTCTAGAGATTGAAATGCTATTGGAGGCATCGCCGATTGGATAAAATGCAGCCAGGATGTCGCAGATACAGACACAGCTCACTAACTTGACTATACAACTGCAAGATATAAAGAAGGGAAAGGAACAACGCGATGAAGTATGGTGTACGCGATGCCAAGAAGAAGGGCATACGACGGACAATTGCCCGTATTTCTGCAACTATTTGGTTTCAAGGGTGCCAAATCCGTTTAATGGTGGTAGCATTCCGTGGTGTCGCGTCTGTCAGGTATACGGGCACATCCATGACAATTACCCATATATGCAAAAAATGGTCACAACCCCGAGGAATTTGTATTGTACATTTTGCAAATCGGTGGGTCACGACGACAAAGATTGTCGTGCATACGGGTTGCTACAAGAAAGAATTTATGATGCATTCTATGTCAAGGACAACCAGCGTGCTGTGCAACAATCGCAACCGTAGCCACAGGTAGCCCAGCTGCTATGTCAACCGCAGATTCAGTTTGTACCACAGTAGCAGCAACTGCAACAGTTTATGCCGCAATATGCTCCGATGTAGATGGCTCCACAATAGCCACAGTATGTACAACAACCGCAGTATGCACATCAAGGGCAAGGAATGCAACCAGCACCAATGCAGCAACAGTTCAACCAACCACAGTACCAGCAACAGGGAGGATTATGGGGAGGATACCGGGGAGGACGTGGTGGAGGATTTGGTCAAGGAGGAGGATGAGGTGGTCGCGGATCTATCCAATGCTATCACTGTGCGGTATGGGGACACTACCAACGGGACTACCCACTGCTGCAGAACCAGTGTACGTTATGTTTTGTTAATGATCACACAGTTGAGAATTGTCCATAGTTGATTGTGCGATGTAAAGCAGGGAATACTCCCCAGTTGCAGAGCCAGCCCTAGGCACAACATCCTGCCTAGAACCAAGTGCAGAACCATAATATGCGGCCAAATCAAAATCAGAATGTGAACCCACCCGGGAATCCGCCGTTCAACCAGGCCCAGGGTGCAAACATCGCGACAATTTCTACAGAGCCAAGACCGCAAGATGCTTCTGTTGCTGTGGTAACTCGTGGAGGAAAGACAACTAGAGAGGACAACTCAACGATCCTGTTAGGAACCCGTGTCAACCCTTCTCTTTACTTTGTTAGTATATTGTTGTTGGACGCATATTCTTTGTAAGTCATCCCATAGTATTTGTTGATCCATAGTTTATATTAGCCCATGGTATTGACCCATAGTATTGGACGCATATGCTTTGTAAGTCGTCCCGTAGTATTATATGTCCCATGGTTTTGACTCATAGTATTGGGCATAGACTTAGTATATAAGTGTGTGTTGAGGTCATTGAAGGCACCGTGAAGTTAATTGTATTGAGCTTGCTCAAAGGAGGTTGCCCCCTCGAAGTGGCCCATGATCAATATAAAAGTGATTCTAAGTTCTATTATTTCTAATATCTCATGTATTTGCATTAATTAATTATTGTAAGTTCATCACATCTGGTATCAGAGCACTTTCTTGGCCTCGCTGGGTGAAATTTTTGCCAATTTTTTTCACATCTGTTACAGGTTCGGATTTGGGAATAATCCCTATCTGCTCAACTGTGGGAAGTACTTGGGAATACGCCCTAAAACTCATTGTGAGGAGTACCACAGGAACCTCGAAGTAGCTGGCCCATTGAGGTAAACCAATAGTTGTCATTTGTGGCAAAGCGGTTATCAATTTTACCTGAGCCGTGGAGTGAGGGGTACTGCCCCAATACGCAAGCCGTCAGACAGCATTGGTGGCCGAGTGAAACCACTGAACTATTAGAAATCCACACATACCTGGGGTCCATATCTATTTTCAGTTGAACTATTGCTGATCACTACTGCATCGTTTCAGATCAAGTAGTTTCAGATCTATTTAAGATCCCATCGTTCAGATCCCGCCGTTCAGATCCATTCTGAAAGTCATTTCAGATCTATTTTAGATCCAGCCATTTCGATCCATTTGACGCCGTTTCAAATCCCTCTATTTTCTCTCACTTCCATGCCATTGCAGATCTATCTGTTTCAGATCTCTTTCGATCCGTAGCCACTCCATTCTATTAAAAAAGAAAAAAATATGTATAAAATTCAGTTTTTTCTCCATATCTCCCTTGTTTTCACTCTGTTTCCCTTGAAATTTCTTGGGAACCCTTGTACTCTCATTCTGCATATTTCATTCCTGAGACCCTATCCCCAATTTGTTGATGTATATGTAACTTCGGAATGTATTTCACATATATGTATATTGTATTCCTATAGAGATGTTATTATTCCTCTATATGGAAGTGTCGTCATTTATATTGTAAGTGTCGTAACTTATATTTGATGGGTTATTAGACCACCTTATTTGGGGTCGGCCCTGTATAAGTCATGTGGGTCGAAGGGTTATTAGACCACCCTATTGGGGGTCGGCCATGTGGGTCAAAGGGTTATTAGACCACCCTATTGGGGGTCGGCCCAGTCAGCATTATATTATGTGGTTAAGTTCGAGCCTACATGAGTTAGGTAAAAAGGCAAGTCAAGTCAAGTATAAATAGAGTGCGGGAGGCACTCTATTTACTAATTCACTTCTTACACATGCACTCAAGGAGGAGTGGCGCACTTATGGAGGAGGAGGATCTGCTGCTAGGTTATGGCTATCTCTCTTGGTTGGTTGTATCATTGCTCTATCTATCTCTGAGGAAGTTATTGGGGTTTTTCACCTTTATGGTTTTCCCCAAGTAAATCTTTGTGTCTCTTGTGTGCTTGCATTATTGTCTCCATGATTGATATGCTGTAGATATGTTGTACATGTTGTTCTCTCAGTTAAGATCCTAGATCAGATTGAAGTAAATTCAGAAAATTTAACATGGTATCAGAGCTAGCCTGAAAGAAGGCATGATATGGCATGTATGACACTTGTTGCACTTACGATGCTAGGGCTTGATATAGCAAAAACCAGTCATCGTATCACTTTCGCTATAAATCCGTTTTGGCGAAGTTTTCGGATCTGAAATTGTTACAGGCCGAAGCTAAGATCTCCAGGTACCTTGTGTCCAAAGGAAAACCTCTAATTCGTTGTACTTTGTGATTTATGATCTGTACAATATAGGGTTTCTGCCTCTTCCAGATCTGAGTCAAAATCAGGTGACCTTGGGAAAAAGGTCATATCTTGGGCTAGGAAGCTCCAAATGAAATTTCGTAAAAAGTGACAGGTATTAGACAGTCTGTACTATCTCAGAAAACATTTTCAGAGGCCGAAGTTGAACCAGTGGCACGTGGCACGCCGTACAAGTTAGCTCTTCTGTTTTATCCCAAAACAGGTCATGTTGCGACATTTGGCATAACTCTCTCTCAGAAAATCCAATTGAGGTCAGACCTATCAGGAGGGAAAGATAACAGGTCAGGCTATCTCAGGAAACGTTTTCAGACCCTGTGGATCAAAAATTTCGGAGTTACACCAGAAACAATCAGGTATATATTTCTGTCAAAACAGAATTATTTTTTGGTACCTTCATTCATGGCTTCCGGAATTTAGGGCTTTGAAGAAAGTTGGAATTTTTGTAATCGGAGACCACGGCTGAATGCTACTCATCAAAATAAAAATTTAGAGACCAAAATCAGAATTTTTGGTTGGGCAGAAGGCCGGGCTTGATCAGACCCTACTTCGGGACTTTGATCAGGAAAGTGGAAAATTAGGGCTTCTGTAAAAATGGGAATTTTTCCAATCTGTGACCACGGCTGGAAGCTCCTCAGAAAAATAGAAGCTTAGAGCTTTGGATCAAACCTTTTGATGAGGGAAAAGAGTGGGCTTCATCAAACCCCAGTTCAGGGTCACGTCCAGTGAATCCGAAAGTTTCAAAGGCAAAATTGAGGAGTGAAACTTTGTAGTTTTCAAATTCTGAATATACCAGTTTGATCAGCTCATCAAGGCGCATATTTCTATCCTTTCGGAAGTTTGAAATTCAAAGTTTGAATTTTTGGGGTTTCTCTGACAAACCCATATCCAGCTCTAGGTCCAGTTCTTGCACATCAAGTGGATTGGGTTAATCCTAGAAGAAAATGGATTGGTCACCTACATAGGTGAAGAAGTTCTTGTTTCAGAGGGAGATGAGGCTAAGGCCTTACATAAGAAGATTACAAGCGATCTCGACAGGTATGACTCATCGAGGTATGTTTTGATATTTGTCCATGATTAATTTTATGGTATGTTTGTCTTCATGTTATTACAGTTAAGTACAATTTTGTTTTTAGATTTGTCGTATCACCTTAACAAAATTATGAATGCATGATAGAAGATATTCATTATTTAGGTTGTTGACACTTATGATTGTACCAATGCATTATGGTGTTGTATGAGGTTTATGTTGTCTACTAACATGAAAGGTACACCAAGAAAGACAAATCATGTTCCAGTTCAAGAACATATGATCATGATGACATGAGGACAAAGATTCATCCATTGTCATGGATCTCATAAAAGATCCATTTACGAGGTATGTATAACTTGGTTTTATAATGGTTAACCTATGAGATATACAGGTTACTAGCACAAGTCATTGAAGAAGAACAAGAAGACATCATGTGAGTATGTTAGACATAATTAGCTAGCATGCTAATCCAGGTATGTTTTTCCTATATCAAGTTAGAATCTCACCTTGTGATAAGATCCTTTATTTAAGTATACTTGGCATGATTGATTATGATTATTCATTGAAGTTAGTACTCATGGGTTTAGGCATATTATGATTTTTACTTTGATTGATGATATGACTAACCAGAAAAGTCCTATGGTCAAATAGGAATATAAGTAAAAGAATTATGTCTCTTATATTGATTGATTTGACTAACCAGAAGAATCATGAAGGTATAGCTTTGAATAATCACAGGTTTTATGCATATTATATCTCTTATCTTGATTGATGATTCAACTAACCTGAAGAGTCATAGGTTTGAGTAATTATAGGTTTAGATATGTTATGTTTCTTATGATTCGACTAACCATAAGAATCCTGCATAAACCTTGAATAATAATGCTTACTATTTTTGTTTGAAATGATCATGACTATACATGCTTGAGATTATTGTGTTTTAATAGTATACTAATGAATGTATGTTTTTATATTAGACCTAGAGGATAACACAATGATGATACTAACAAGCATGCATAGGGATCGAGAATGTATATAAGTTCAAGGATAGGTAATCCAGGGAGCAAAGATCAAGAGGGAGTACACTTCAGTAGTTTCTGCAAGAATGCAGATATTCAGAGGGAGTTGACCATCTTTCTACATTCCACAACAGAAAAGTGTAGAAGAAGCTACTGCAGATTAGGACTCTAGCAGCTCCTGCAAGAAAGCAAAGACTCAGAGGGAGTCCACCCAACGAACAAACAAAGATAAGTATTTTAATTTCTTGCATATGTGTTTGTTTAAATAAAATTGTTCAATGATGTATATGCTCATGTTCGTAGACTTAGGATATGTATAGTTGCATTGATGAACAGTATACTACTAATATACATGGGTAAGTGGCCTATGGCACTGTACAACATTCCATTGCTACTTATCTAGAATGAAACCTCTTTGCTGACATGTCGGGAGTTGTGCACACTCTTAACAATGTTCTGGTAGAGATTGGAAGGCATCTAGAAAGTTACGGAATATGGATAAATGTTGTATTGAAGCATTGGCTAAGATAATTGCATGACTGTATGGCATATTTCTTTATGTGTAAGAATTTGTTCTGAAAACTATGAGATGTTTTCTAATCATGCAATTTAACTTGTTGTGTAGGAAAGATCGTATGCCATCTCCTACAAAAGAAGAACTACAACATTTTGTTCCAGCAACAAAGATATCTATTGAAGATATTGAAGATATTGAAGTTCCCAGGATCTGGGATGAAGAAATGAAATGCCATGATCCGTCGATCATGAAAAATGATGTTTGGGATGTAATCCCAAGACATGAAGGGAAGTTTGCTATGACTTCCAAATGGAACTATCAGATCAAGCATGTTGCAGATGGCAGCATAGAGAAATATAAAAGTGATGAAATAGAAAATACACCAGATGGATTCAAGACAGCTTCCTTGAATGGTGTAGTTGAAGAAGAAGTGTATGTGGAGCAGCCACTTGGTTCTGAGACACATGATAGGAAATCATATATGTGCAGAACTTGGTATGGTGAAGATAGATTGATTGCTGACACGCAGCGGAAGATTACTACCGAGTTCGAGATGAAGAACTTGGGGATGATGCACTACTTGTTTTTGGCATGGAGGTGTGGCAGAGTGTAGATGGAATCTGCCTTGGACAAGGGAAGTATGCAGTAGAGATCCCAAAGAGGTTCGGGATGATGGATTGCAAGGCCATGGCCACACCTATGGCATCGAATCTGAAGCTTCTATGTGATGCTTCATCCGAGCCGGTTGATCGTCAAATGATTGGGTCCTTGATGTACTTGACGAACATGAGACCAGATATTTGCTTTGCTGTGAACACATTGAGCCAGTTCCTGACGGATCCGAGGCGTGTTCACCTGATTGCTGTAAAGCATATTCTGAGGTACCTGAAGGGTACAGTGGATTATGGGCTCAGGTATGAGGCGAATCAAAAGTTTAACCTGCAGGGTTATGTTGATTCAGATTGGGCTGGCAGTGCTGCAGATAGGAAGAGCACATTTGGGTGTTGCTTCAGTATGGGATCAGGTGTGATCTCTTGGTTTAGCAGGAAGCAGTCCTGCGTAGCACTGAGTACAGCTGAGGAAGAATATGTTGCAGCCTGCTCAGCTAGTTGCGAGGCAGTATGGCTACGGAAGCTACTGTCTGAGGTATTTGATCTCCCGTTGGAGGCTACTGGTATCTTCTGTGATAACCAGAGTTGTGTGAAGCTGTCCGAGAACCCAGTGTTTCATGACAGGTCAAAACACATAGAGATCAAATATCACTATATCAGGGATATGGTGCAGAGAGGAGCTGTGAAGCTCCTGTATGTTGCGACAGACAAGCAGATTGCAGATGTGCTGACGAAGCCACTAGCCAGAGTGAAGTTCGAGTACTTCAGAGAGAGGCTTGGAGTTCTTCAGATCGAGGACACTTCGAGGAAGAAGTGATGGACACATTTGCTGAAGCCATTCCAAGCATGTTGGAAGGAGGATCCTTCACATGGCTGTGGATGTAAGCACTGGATAATGAGCATCAGGATGATGTTTTGGTTTCTGCTTGATATGATCAGTTGGATCATTTTTATGTATGTATGTACGCATCATGTTGGATGCTGGATATGATCAGTTGGATCATTTATGTATGTATGCATCATGTTGGATGCTGGATATGATCAGTTGGATCATGTGTACGTATTTTGTATATGCATCATGTTGGATGCTTGGACCATGTATCTGTATATGTGTCAGGTGGATACATTGTATGATCAGGTGGATCATGTATGGTGATATGTATCATGTATTTGTATTTGTATCAGGTGGATACATTGATGATCAGGAGGATCATGTATGATGATATGTATCAGGTAGATACTTGGTATGCATCTGGTAGATGCATTGATGATCAGGAGGATCATGTATGATGATATGTATCATGTATTTGTATCAGGTGGATACATTGATGATCAGGAGGATCATGTATGATGATATGTATCAGGTAGATACTTGGTATGCATTAGGTAGATGCATTGATGATCAGGTCGATCATGCAGCAGGATGTTGCAGTGATGATCAGGATGATCATAGATGACGAGCTTCAGGATGTTGCTCCAGATGACATGCAGCAGGATGTTGCAGTGATGATCAGGATGATCATAGATGACGAGCTTCAGGATGTTGCTCCAGATGACATGAAGCAGGATGTTGCAGTGATGATCAGGATGATCATAGATGACAAGCTTCAGGATGTTGCTCCAGATGACATGCAGCAGGATGTTGCAGTGATGATCAGGATGATCATGGATGATGAGCTTCAAGATGTTGCTCCAGATGACATGCAGCAGGATGTTGCAGTGATGATGATCAGGATGATCATGGATACATCAGGATGATGTATGGTGAGTATCAGGTTGATACTCTGTGGCCGTGGATCAGGTTGTGCAGATGAGCATGCAATCCGGTGCCCTGGGAGATTTGCAGATGGTCTTTCGAGGTTTTGCCTATGGCATGTAATTCGGTGCCCTGGGACATCTGGCAAATGCTCTTTCGAGGTTTTGCTCTGGGAGGACATGTAATTCGGTGCCCTGGGAGATCTGCAGATAGTCTTTCGAGGTTTTTCCTATGGCATGTAATTCGGTTCCCTGGGATATCTGGCAGATGCTCTTTCGAGGTTTTGTCCTATGGCATGTAATTCGTTTCCCTGGGAGATCCGATAGGTTGGGCTGTGTGCCCGTAATCAGTCCTGGGATGCTCTTGCGAGGTTTTGCCATGACCACATGTAATTCGTTGCCCTGGGAGATCCTATAGGTAGAGCTGTGTGCTCGTAACAGCCTGGGATGCTCTTGCGAGGTTTTGTGGTGAGGTCACATGTAATTCGGTGCCCTGGGAGATCCTATAGGTAGAGCTGTGTGCTCGTAACAGCCTGGGATGCTCTTTTGAGGTTTTGTGACGCACGTAATATGTCCTGAGGATTCCACAGTATGGCCAGTGATGATGAAGACCTGCAGGTGGTGGGCCTACATCCAGTATGAAAAAGGACTGGCTCTGTAGAACTTCCTATGACGAGTATATTCAGAGATTGATTGAGATAGCAGCAGCAGTGACGATGATGATGACTCGATGACGATTATCTAGTGACGATGATCCAGAGAAGATGACTTGTGCTAGAAGAACTGTGCTGAGAAATACCTTCCTAGTTAAGAGGGAGTGTTGATGTATATGTAACTTCGGAATGTATTTCACATATATGTATATTGTATTCCTATAGAGATGTTATTATTCCTCTATACGGAAGTGTCATCATTTATATTGTAAGTGTCGTAACTTATATTTGATGGGTTATTAGACCACCTTATTTGGGGTCGGCCCTGTATAAGTCATGTGGGTCGAAGGGTTATTAGACCACCCTATTGGGGGTCGGCCATGTGGGTCAAAGGGTTATTAGACCACCCTATTGGGGGTCGGCCCAGTCAGCATTATATTATGTGGTTAAGTTCGAGCCTACATGAGTTAGGTAAAAAGGCAAGTCAAGTCAAGTATAAATAGAGTGCGGGAGGCACTCTATTTACTAATTCACTTCTCACACATGCACTCAAGGAGGAGTGGCGCACTTATGGAGGAGAGGATCTGCTGCTAGGTTATGGCTATCTCTCTTGGTTGGTTGTATCATTGCTCTATCTATCTCTGAGGAAGTTATTGGGGTTTTTCACCTTTATGGTTTTCCCCAAGTAAATCTTTGTGTCTCTTGTGTGCTTGCATTATTGTCTCCATGATTGATATGCTGTAGATATGCTGTACATGTTGTTCTCTCAGTTAAGATCCTAGATCAGATTGAAGTAAATTCAGAAAATTTAACACAATTCCACTTCCTAAAGCCCGAAATCCCACATTTGTCTATTTTTAGGGTTTGCCATAACTTCCTTGGATTTCACCCAATCACCTTCAAATTTTACCATAGAGTTCCTTTCCTAATTCTGCTTCTTTATCCCTCTCTGCCAAATTTTCCCTTTCTTTCACCCCGCTTCTGAAATCCCCATTTCTTGCCTCCCTGTTCATCAGAAAGTGTCCAAATCCTAGTCAAACCCCAATTACCAATCCGAGTTTTTCCCAAATCCAAATTTTTCTTTACTAAATAAGCTTTTGTTTGTGTTTTTCTATCCATTTCAAAAAAAAAAACTCATGGGTGTGGTTGTCACCCGCGCAGGAACAAAACCCATGGAAGAAGCACTTGCAGCCATCCAAACCAAACTCCAAGATATGGATGAAAAATTTCTCAGACTCCATCTTCAGCATTCAGCTATGAACAATAACCGACAACCAGAATCTTTTGCAGCCACCGGGTTCTCTTCTTCCAGCAATTTTTGTGGGCCGAAGCTTGATTTTCCTCGCTTCAATGGTACTGATCCAACTGGATGGATATACCGAGCAGAACAATATTTCATTCTGCATAATACTTTTGATGTCCAGAAAGTTCCACTTGCATCCTTTCATTTGGAACAAGAAGCCCTTTAATGGTACCATTGGTACATCAAAGCTCATCCCGAGCCCAACTGGATAGATTTTTGCCACCTCCTTTTGTCACGATTTGGTCCTAGTGCTTTTGATGACTTCACAGGAGTACTCACTAAAATTCACCAAAATGGCACAGTGAGAGAGTATCAGACGGAATTTGAGAAACTATCCAATCACACAGAAGGATTGTCTGATGAATTCTACAGGAGTTGTTTTATCAATGGTCTCAAGGATGAAATCTGCTCAGAGGTCAAAATGTTTTGTCCCAACACAATGATGGAAGTCCTAGGGTTGGCTAAGCTAGCCAAGGACAAGATCGCAGCTCAACAATGCTCCAGACCCACCTTTGTTCCCTTAAAAAATATGGGTTCCTAATGACCTCCCATCACACCTACTCCTCGACCAACTCCTATCAAGCATTTGTCTGAAACGGAGATGCAGGCACACTGAGAAAAAGGGATTTGTTATAATTGTGATGAGAAATTCACTCGGGGACATAGATGTGTTCAACAAAATCTCTATCTCTTGGATGTGGATTCTCCGCCTACCTCTGAACTTGGTGAAGAAGCTCTAGATATAGTAGATGATCAGGTTGACATTCAGCACCCGCCTGTTGACACCCCGTCTCAGGACAACCCACCCGAGATCTCTCTCCATGCTGTAACTGACGTCACCACCCCACAAACAATGCGGGTTAGGGGATACTTCAAGAAGCTCCCTCTTACCATACTCATTGATTCTGGTAGCACTCATAACTTCATTGACCCTCGGATTGCCAAACAGGCTGATTGTTTTTTCCATCCTTGCTCCCACTTTGAAGTCATGGTTGCTAATGGGGGCACCTTACCTTGCAAGGGGAAGTGTCACAATGTGCGTATCTCTATGGAAGATTATAACCTGCGCTCTGACATGTTTTCCTTGTCCTTAGGTGGATGTGATGTGGTTTTGGGCATTCAATGGTTACGCACACTTGGCCCCATCTTATGGTATTTTGCTGAACTTTGGATGCAGTTTTCAGTCAATGGGGCACAACACAAATTTATGGGCTTACAACCAGGGTCTCTTTGCATCATCAGTTCACATCGCCTGGAAAAAATCATTAAGAAGAATTCACATGGTGTCATCGCTCAGCTCCATTCCATTCAGATGCACCCATCAACAGTCTCCACTACTTCCTTGGATAGATATGCAGGTGTCTTTGCTGAACCAATGATCTTACTGCCTTCAAGAGACCTTTCCGGTAAGAATTTAGCCAAATCTACCTCTAAGCAGGAAATGATGGCTATTTTGCATCTAGTACAGAAGTGGCAACCATACCTATTAGGGAATTATTTCTACATCAAGACTGATCTCCAAGGTCTGGAAAATTTCGTGGAACAATGGGTCTCCTCCCCAACACACCTGAAATGGGTTATCCCTATGCGATCACTTACAATAAGGGTAAGGACAATATAGTGGCAGATGCTCCTTCTCGCACAATTGATGACCCAGTTTCTCTTACAACTATTTCTCTGCTTGTTCCAAATTGGTTGCAATATGTTCAACAGGGCTATCTCTTCTATGAACTCCATGCTTCTTCATCAGCAGGGCACTCTGGGCTCTTGAAAATGTATGACCAGGAATAATGTAACTTCTTTTGGCAGAGACTAAAAATGACAATTCAACAGATGGTGGCTGACTGTGATACTTTCCAGGTCAACAAGGGTGAAACGACACTCCTTTCGGGACTGCTCAAACCCTTTCCCATCCCTACACAGATTTGGCCAACTATTTCTATGGATTTCTTAGAAGCGCTCTGGTGGTACAATACGACATCTACAAGGACACCATATGAAGTAGTCTATGGACAGACACCGCCAGTTCTTCTTCCATACACCCTTAGCAGCTCCCCAGTTTAGGAAATTGACTCGGTTCTTCGAAACCGCAATCAGATTCTTCTCATTCTGTAGGACAATCTTCACATGGCCATAATTCAACTGCAACAACAAGCCGATCAGCACCATTCTGAGTGCACTTTTCACACAGCTAATATGGTTCTTCTTCGTCTACAGCCTTCCAAGCAATCCTCCCTGAAACTCCAAAGGCGATAGTGGCCCGAAATGCAACCCGAGGATGCTACCGGGGAACCATTCATTTAGATTCTGCATCAATTTCCCCAACCAAAGCTTTGAGGACAAAGCTTTTTCTAAGGGAGAGGGGATGTTAGGAACCCGTGTCAACCCTTCTCTTTACTTTGTTATTATATTGTTGTTGGACCCATATGCTTTGTAAGTCATCCCGTGGTATTTGTTGATCCATAGTTTATATTAGCCCATGGTATTGACCCATAGTATTGGATGCATATGCTTTGTAAGTCGTCCTGTAGTATTATATGTCCCATGGTTTTGACTCATAGTATTGGGCATAGACTTAGTATATAAGTGTGTGCTGAGGTCATTGATGGCACCGTGAAGTTAATTGTATTGAGCTTGCTCAAAGGAGTTTGCCCCCTCGAAGAGGCCCATGATCAATATAAAAGTGATTCTGAGTTCTATTATTTCTAATATCTCATGTTTTTGCATTAATTAATTATTGCAGGTTCATCACAAATCCGGTTAGCTGGAAAAAAGAAGGTATCATTTGACATTGATGCGGAGTGGGAGGCATTTCTTCAAGCATGCTGTGCACTATAAAAAGACCGAGGTAAAGCTGTTATGTATGACGTGCCCTCTACTTTTGATACGACTTCAGAGGCTGGCCTGTCGCAGCAGTCAAACACACTTCAAGCATTTTTGGAACATTGCTTATCCCTGCCGAGAGATCCCGATGCTCTTGCTGTGATTGAAGCTCTGTTGTGACGACTGGCCAAGGATCGACAAGAGTTTGCGGTTAATTCCTTACAATGACGAAAGACGGGTAAGGAGATGCGGATGAATATTCAAATTGGCGACTATGATGTTGATTCAATTATTCTGGATCTTTGTTCGTATTTCAACATCTTGACCAAGCAGGCTTGGTAGAAGATGGGGAGTCCCCCATTGAGTTGGTCCCCTAGACAGCTCCAATTAGCTAATCACGCTAAAGTGACACCAATTGGGAGAGTTCCAAGAATGGTGGTGGACATTGAGGAAGTGAAAACATATGCCGAATTTTATGTAATAGAAGTGGTTGAAGGAGGAATCTCTTATCTCGCATTACTGGCGATTGGATGGGATAATGATAGTGGAGCTATAATCAACTTCAAGCGACGGATGATGACTTTTGAAAATCGCGATCTCAGATTTATTGCCCCGTTTGATCCAGCTGAAGGATGCCACTACATAGAACCAGTGAAGGATGACAATCCCAGTCAATGGGACCATGCATTCAATATATTTGAAGATTATATCCATCCGACTGCCAACAGTGAGCTAGGATGACGCAGCGACAGCTCTGCATCATCCGACTCTGATGATGCGCTAGAATATTGGCAGAACCACTTGCATGAAGTGTCGCTCCGTAAATGTGGGTTGATCATGCAGTCATTATGTCGTGTTGCAACTGAAACGATCACACTACCGGTATATGAAGGACTTCCTGGCTTATCTGACTTTCTAATGGAGTTCGAAGAACGAGTTTCCGAACCACAGTGATTGTTGGCGTCGAATGAAGCATTGAAGGTTGCACCAGCACGCTGGTGGGTGACACACAAGGCATCAATTGATGGATGGTCAAAATGCAGATGCTTGATGATGATACACTTTGGTTTTACTGAGGTTTACCACACTGAAAAGTATGATGGTCAGAATGATCCTGGTGGTCACTTGATGGAGTGTCAGCGATTATGGGTATTGTGACCAAGAGATGAGTGGGTCCATGCTTTTATCCATAATTTGGATGAGATGCCACGCTCATGGTATACTGCAACTGAGTTGCGAGGAGAAATTTCTACTTGGTTGGAGCTCATAGTGTGTTTTACCCATACATTCAATTTTGCGGATGCTGATCCAGAGGTTAATAATGCATTACAGCTCATCAGTGATGTAATTCTGTAGGCTGTCCCGGTAGAATATCCTGCGGATCTGCACACGCACTGCCAGATGTAGTCTCTCATGGAATGCTTCAATATCAGTAGTGGGCCAGAAGATGGTGATGATCTGTGGAATGTGAATATCTCAGAATCGGAAGGAAGTCGTGCGGTGGTACCACCTAATGCGCCAAGCAATCCGATCAGTTAACCGTTGAAGATCCGCAAGATTAACATTGAAACAGAGGACATTCCGAAGTTCACAAATGTCGGGGATTACTGGGATGATGAGCTAATAAGCAAGGTCACCAATTTGCTCCATGAGTTTCAGTAAATATTTCCTACAAAGTTTTCTGACATGAAGGGGATTCTCGACAACTTAGGAGAAATGAAGATTCCATTAAAACCAGATGCTAAGCCGATCTAGCAGCAACCCTATCGATTGAATCCGTGACATAAGGAGAGGGTCAAAGCAGAACTGGATCGCATGTTGGACGCTGGTATCATTGAACCAGTTGAGGAGTCGAAATGGATTAGTGCTATGGTGGTATAGGATAAGAAGACTGGCGAAGTGCGCATTTGCGTTGACCTCAAGAAACTAAATGATGCATGTTTGCATGATCCGTTCCCAACCCCGTTTACTGACGAAGTGCTTGAAGGTGTGGGTGGCCAGGAGATGTACTCTTTCACCGACGGGTTCTCTGGCTACCATCAGATCCGCATTGCAAAAGAAGATCACAATAAGACAACTTTCATTACTGAATGGGGCTGCTTTCAATACACCGTAATGCCGTTTGGTTTGAAGAACGCACCTGCGATATTTTCGCGGGTTGTCGTTGCTGCATTCAAATATTTCATTCAAAAGTTTTTACAGGTATACATGGACGATTGGACAGTCTATGGTTTGGTCCGTGATCATTTGGCGAATTTGCGGTTGATGTTGGAGCGATGTCGACAGCACCAAATCTCGTTGAACCTAAAGAAATGTATCTTCTGTGCACTATTTTGCATACTGTTGGGTCATATTGTGTGTAAGAAAGGATTGTTGGTCGACCTAGCAAAGATTGCGCTCATTTTGAGTTTGAGACCACCGACTACTGTTAAGAAGTTACGGGCGACATTGGGACACACGGGGTATTATAGCAAGTTCATCAGGGGTTATGTTGCGATTACCGCCACTATGGAGAAGTTGTTGAAGAAGGATGTGGTATTCCAGTGGAGCCTAGAATGCCAAGATAGCTTTGAGACACTAAAGATGAAGATGGCTTCGGTGCAGATATTGGTATTTCCGAACTGGAGTAAGGAATTCCATGTTCATGTTGATGCCTCATCGATCACGCTTGGAGTGGTATTGGCCCATCCCAGAGAGGGGGATCTTGATCACCCCATTGCTTTTTCCAGTCGAAAGTTGTCATCTACAGAAAGAAACTACACTACTACGGAGAGGGAAGGTCTGGCAATGGTTTATGCATTACAAAAATTTTGCCACTACCTATTGGGAGGCCATTTCAAGATGTTCACAGATCATTCCACATTGAAGTACCTAGTCAATAAGCCTGTGTTGGGGGGGAAGATCTGTCGATGGCTACTTCTGTTTCACAAGTTCAATTTTGAAGTAATTGTGAAGCCAGGGCGGTTAAATGCTGGACCAGCTCATCTCTCACGGATTGACACAGGAGATGAGCCAACTAATATTGAAGATGGGTTGCTTGATGCGCAATTATTTAAAGTTGAAATCGCTGATGGATATTTTGAAGAAATCATTGAGTATCGGGCGACAGGTACCGCACCAGAGGAATTCACCACTACTCAGAAGAAGCAGTTGGTAGTCAAGGCTACAAAATTCCAACTAATAACAGGAGTGCTATACAAAATGGGTGCCAATGAGATATTGCGGTGGTGTGTCTTTCCACACGAGCAAGAGCAGATCCTTTCTGAAGCACATGCAAGTGTTGCTAGAGGGAACTATGGTGGCCATGCAACGGCAAGGAAGGTGCTTCGAGCAGGGCTCTGGTGGCCTACGCTGCACAGTGATGCGACAGAGTATGCACAATCTTGCAACGTTTGTCAAAGAACCGGGAAGCCATCCAGACAGGATGAGATGTCGTTGATGCCCCATTTGACATTGCAGCCATTTGACAAATGGGCAATAGATTTGATGGGACCCATCAATCCCCCGGGTAAGCGCATTGGTGCAAGGTATATCATCACGGTGACAGATTACTTGACATGATGGGTGGAAGCTGCACCAGTCATTGATTTCTCCACGGCCATAGCCGTGTGGTTTCTCTTTGAACACATTGTCACTCGCTTTGGTTGCCCCAAGATATTGTTGAGCGATCAAGGAAGCCACTTTCTTAATTGCACCATCAGTGGATTGACGAAGGAGTTGCAGATCCAGCATAAGAAAAGTACACCCTATCATCCGCAGGAGAATGGCACGGTAGAGGCTTTCAATAAGATATTGGAGCATGCGCTGAAAAAGGTGTGCAATGTGAACTACGATGACTAGGATCTAAAAATCACAGCGGTATTGTGGGCCTATCGCACCACATGTAAACGGATGACAGGGAAGACACCATTTAAGCTAGTGTATGGACAAGAAGCGGTTATGCCTATGGAGTATATCATTCCAAGTCGTTGCATAGTGTCAGCAACTGGTATGGATGTTGCGGTAGCCTTAGAGGAATGTCTCGCGTAGTTAATACAACTAGAGGAAGATCGCTTTATCGCTGGTTTTCACCAGGGTGTAGAGAAGGATCACCAGAAGGCTTGGCACAATTGCCACATCAAGAACAAACAGTTTCAACAAGGTGATTTGATGTTGTTATACGACAACAAGTTTATGAAACATCCAGGAAAATTGCAGATGCATTGGCTTGGTCAGTATCGCATTAGTAGCATTACTTCAGGAGGAGCGGTACAGTTACAGTGGTTAGATGGGGCGATGCTCCCCAAATTGATTAATGGTAGCCGGTTGAAGCCCTATCGATCGGGCTTGGAACACTATGATGCCTGAGTTGCATCGGGAAAAAAAAATGTGTAGAATGATTGGTGGCAGGATGGCGCACCAACAGGGATGGACTGTGAAAGCAGGGAGGATTTCGTCGCAAAAACGGCGCGGTCTGCACCAAGTAGTAGCGTTGCGGTTGGGTCACATCCGAAATCATTATGCAGATGGGACTTTTCCCTTTTTGACGGATATGATTGTTAGTCGATTTAGATTGTGCCAAAAGAATGCACGTTTGGAATCAGGGATACACTAAGATAGCATGGCCGATGGCACCTTGAGGTATGGTTTGCATTTTTGGCACGAGGCATCCACCACGGCAGCATGGCCCAAGGGATGCTTCGCACATTTTTACATACCAGAAAACAAGCGGAAGTACGATTGCCCCGAAGTCAAGCCAATACTCACATGGAACAACATAATATTATGATTACCCCGGAGCGTGAGCAGGTGGTGCAAAGGTGTGCTAAGGCAGAGGAACGGTTGAATGCGATGTATAAATATAGGACCTGAGGATAGTAAGAGCACATAGGTTGTTTTAGTTAAGAGAGGTTATGTTATGAAAGGCTTAGGAATCTAGATAAGTTAGGAATTCCAAGGAGGTTGTGGAAATGATCCATTTTATTTCCTGTGGTAGCACACCCGGTGCATTGAGGGCCCAAACCACGAATGTACATGAGAGGTTGGAGCAAGCTACGCCTTGGACACTCTGGGGTTACAAGCATGAAGTCTCATATGATATTTCTAGGAAGTTGGTGATGGTTCGAAGTCTCATGGTCCCTGCGACCACACAAAAGGGGGGGGATCATCACCCCCAGGTCCCTGTAACATGTTCTTACTGGTGCAAAATAGATGTGCCAGAACCACTGGCCTGTTTTACACCCTGGCGTTGCTTGCAAAATTCCTCTCCATCTATAATCGATTTCTCGAGAATGGAGGATGAGTTTGCAAAGACTATGACAGTAAGCTGGGAAGAGTCCACTTTTGGGAAAGAAGTACATGACAGCGAGCAGGTGATCAGTATAGCAGAAGGAGCAGGACAACACCATGCGATCCAGACAGCAAGAAAAGTTGCAGAATTCTAGTTCCACCCTAGTAGAGTAAAGACCACAGAATACACCATGTCCAGTTGACGTGGCTCGAGGGCGAGCCACAAGATTGTGTTGGGGGCCTGTTGGCAGGCGGTTTGATAAGGAGAAATCACAGCATCGTCGATGCTGCAACACGTCAGACGAAGTCGCGGAAGGGAGAAGGCTCGATTGTTTTATGTATTTTTTGAGTCGGTTGTACCACATTAGGCGGGTTTTTGGGTCGTTGGACCATATGAGATGTAAATTGTACCGCAGTAGGTGGGTTTCTGGGTCATTTGGACCGTGTCAGTTAGATTTTTGGTCTTTTGTCCAAGAGTCGGTTAGGAAGCTGTTAGTAAGTGGACAAACATTATAAAGGCGGAATCCTATATATAGACAAGAAGTTGTAGGTCGAAAGGGGGAGTAAGGAGAGAGAGTCTTGATATGTGGTTTTGGGAGATCAAGAGATATTGCTAAAGTCTATGATCTACAGAGGCATTGTATTGGGTTTTTGCGTTAATAATATGACGTGATGAAACTATTATGTGCAATCCTAGTTTGTTTTCTATCTTTCGATGGTAATGCAATGTTTCTTTGATCCAATAATCGTTTACTGTCATAATATGCTGCAACAATGCATGTTTCCATTAAATGATGCTATGAGTAAAATAATGTCGAAGTAAATGCATAGATTTGTCGTTGAATGTTGCAATAATATTAAGTAGCAGATGCCACACACATCCTCCTTCATTCGGCAGAAACATGGTTCTGTCCACTCTCCCTTGATCGCCTCGGGTGAGACCTCATCTGCTCTGCAGGTGTTGCTGGGCAGGGTAAAACTTGTCTTGGTCGGTGCTCAGGGAGATCACGGTGGGTTGGTGTCGACAGTGATGGGAACCCTTGTCGACTGGGTTTGAGTCAACATTATAAAAGATCATGTTTATATGGGACATGTTCCAGGTGCAGTGGATTTGCATTATTGAACCACTGCATCCATGAAATTGAGGAGCACGAATTTGCGAGGATGTCAGTAGAAATGCAGAACTTCAAGTACATAACGTATCAAGTAGATAGTGGGAAGGAAAGAAAAAAAATTGCATTGGTGAAGTCATAGGTAATATAAGTTTGCATACTTTCATACTATACATGTTGAATTTATACATATATATTCAGATTGCAAATGTCAGGTTGTATTAATTCCCTTGGTTTTGTGGCACTAGGTACACATTTGTGATTTCATGAAGGAATTCTACCAGAAGACCGAGCAGTATATACAACATGTCCATGTAGCATTATGGTAGGATAAATAATATAGATAGTGCAGGGAAACCTTTCCCAATGGCACAATATTGTTGGTTGTGGACTTTGCCGAAAACTACACCCTGCAACCACAGAATGAGATTCAAATTCAATACTACCATTCATACCAAGTTAGCATAATGGTCCATATAACGTATAGGAACATGCCAGAGAGCAGTAATGACATGAGGATAATATTGAAAGAGACCAACTTCTACATCAGTGACAATAGGTTCCACGACCTGCATTATGTGAAGCATTGCTTCATAAGTTTCTATGATTAGTTGAAGGAGAGAGGTATACAGATGGATCAGCATTGGATATGGTCAGATGGTTGTGCAGGTCAATTCAAAAATTCACGTGTATTCCAGTGGTTGAGTATTTTGCACAAGACTTATGATGTGCTTCATATATGGAACTATTTTGAGACCAGGCATGGAAAGGGAGAGAATGATGGGGCTGGAGCATGTCTCAAAAATGCCCTACGAATGGAGGAGATGAGTTGCATGACAAACCCTCATATTCGGGATGCAAAATCCATAGTTCAATGGTGCTCTGCAAAAATGTCAGATCGAACTACAGAGTAGCACAAACCAACAGGTAGAGTACATGTCAAAAATTTATGGCATGTGGTTGATATAGATCGATCGCATTCTTATAGTTGTATTACTGTAAAAGGAACACGTGGATTTCATTCAGTTTGAAGCTCAAACAACCCCTTATTTGAAATATGGATGCTGAAACTTGCTTGCTTTTGTGGGCCTTGCAGCAATTGTGAGTGGGATGAGTATGGATCAATGGATTGGGTTGATGAATGGGATCATGTATCACTTGCAGTGGACACACATGTAGTTTTTTAAACAATCCAGTTAGAGGAAGGCCAGTCCTCTATTTGAAATGAATATGATCATATATCTGATCTAGTACATCTAGGTAAACATTTATGCATTCATATCCCAGTTCCCTCTTTGTTTTTGTAAGTATCCAAGTTATCAAACCACTACTTGTTGGAATATGACCATAAAATGCATTTTTGCAGGACACATCTACGCAGTTGTCGCCCCAACAGATAGTGCAATTGGCATGATGCATCTGGGGGAAGCAAACCCTCCTTGTATCATTAACCGATAGTGAAGGAATTACCTTTCCGACTGGATCGATGGTTGTTCAGGGGGAATATATTACAGTAGATGGAAAGGGACTGAAGAGAAATGCCTACACATACACAGATTATAGAGCAGTTTCACGAGTGTATCACTTTACGCACTTGATCATTGGTACAAACATCCAACTACAAACAATGTCAATGAAGTCATCAAACAAGGTACGCTACTTACTACCTCATGCAGAGCACGAGAGGTTGTTTGAGACAATAAAAAACAGAGAGGATCCAAAAGGCCTAATTGATTTAGGTACATAGTATAGTCATGTGATTTTTTATTCATGCATGTCTAACGCTATTCATGTTATATAGTTTATTCGATATTGTTATCTTATATCGTTTATTTGATGTTTGAGTTATGTTTAAGTTACTATTAAAATACATTGATGTTTTACACCAACCACTCCAATTCATGTTCCCATCCCTTTAGGAAAACTTCACATGCATAAACAAGATTAAAAACTCATCTTATATTATAACATTTCATAATATTGAATAGAAATTAGAATCAATACACATTAATGAGTACACATTTGTCATTCACAAATCACAATGAGACACATAGATGTATTGAAATTTGATAGGCATTGGACAATAGCTCAAGATGTTGGAACCATATTTCTCATCAAGTCATCAAAATCAAAATGTATTACAGAGATGTCAGAATGCCACTGGGAATTGGAAAATTCCAAATAGACTAATAGTAAATACAAAAAGGGGTGGATCAAGATGGAAGAATCTCATCTGTCAAGTAGATCTAGAATAACTAAGAATTCCAACTAACATTATTCTTTAGGGTTAGTATATTTCATTTTAAAACAAAACAAAAAAATACTTTTTGGATATATTATATGTGGATGGTAAGCACAGATTAATGTCAAAAGACTCAAGCAAGTATGGACTCATTTCATCTCATTATCAACATTTACCTAGCCATTTTTCATATGTCATTTCACTAGCCACTTCACCCAATTTCAACATGTCCCCCTTTTGCAATAAACTAATTATGTGTCATGTTCTAAAGTATATGCATATTATTCCTATGTGTGGTTCCTAGATCAAAGTGAAAAGGGTCAAAGTACTATAAATTCAATCAAATCAAATGATGAATGTGATTTATGCCTCCTTTCAAAATCCATGATCCTATGTCGTAGCTTACCAAATCGAAATCTAAATCAAAGGGACTTAAAGGTAATCTAGTTGCATACATGTTTTCCTAATGAAGTATGTATCAACACGTGGGAGCCAAAGAACCCTGAGACATGTCCTATATGGTAGTTTGAAATCTCCTTTAAGCACATGTGGGACCTGACGGAACCCAAGTCCGCTCGTTGGGTTGGGTTCCGTGACCCCGGAGCAAATCATCAAAGTGTCCCTCAATGGCCATGGGGTTCATGACCAAGATTCCCGTAGCACCAAAAATGTGAATCCGATATTGAATCTGTTGATTCCAGTGGATCCGAGACACCGGGTTTCCTCTAGGCCCACCCCCACAACATGCCCCGAACGCTCGAAAATGGTGCTATTGTGCCATCTCCAAAACTAGGGTTTCGCTTAGTGAAGGCCATGCTAATCTTGATCAAGGGGATCATTTATGATCCAAATTCTATCGGCCATGCATGGCCATCGTGAACACATACACAATGGCCACATGCATGTGTGGGAGCTGACGAAACCGAAGTTCGCTCAATGGTTTGGGTTCCATGACCCCAGAGCAAATCCTCAAAGTGTCCTTGAATGGCCACGGGGTGCCTAACCAAAATGCCCGTAGTAGAAAAAAAGTGATTCTGATCATGAATTTGTCGATTCCGATGGATTCAGGACCCTGGGTTTCATCTAGCCCCCCCCTCACACCATTCGTTGAAGGCTCAGAAACGATGCTATTGTGCAATCTCAGTAAGTAGGGTTTTCTCAGTGAAGGCCATTCCAATTTTGCTCAAGGGGGTCAATTCTCATCTGAAGGATCTTGAGCATGCATGGACATCATGAACACATCCACAATTTCCACATGCACATGTGGGAGCTGACGGAACACAACTCCGCTCGCCGGTTTGGGTTTCGTTCCCTCGGAGCAACTCCTCAAAGTGTCCATGAATGGCCCTGGGGTGCCTCACCAAGATTCTCGTAGCACCAAAAGAGTGACTCCAATAGTGAATCTATATATTCCGATGGATCCAGGACTCTCGTTTTCAGCTAGGTCCCCTCCCAAAACTTGCCTCGAACGCTCGGAAATGGTTCTATGGGAATTTTTGTCAGGCACCCCATGGCCATTCAGGGACACTTTGAGGAATTGATCTGGGGGCATGAAACCCAAAACGACAAGCGTATTTTGGTTCCATTAGCTCCCACATGTGCATATGGAAATTGTGGACATGTTCACGATGGCCACGCATGCCCAGGAGCCTTCGGATGAGAAATGACCCCCTTGAGCAAAATTGGAATGGCCTTCACTAAGAAAAACCCTATCTCCGGATATGGCACAATAGAACCATTTCTGGGTGTTGGAGGCATGGTGTGGGGGGTTCCCCACTAGAAACCAGTGTCCTGAATCCACTGGAATCAACGGCTTCATGATCAGAGTCACGGTTTTTGTGCCATGGGAATTTTGGTCAGGCACCCGTGGCCATTCAGGCACACTTTGAGAAATTGCTCCAGGGTAACAAAACCCAAACTGACAAGCGATATTGGGTTCCTTGAACTCCCAAATGTGCACATGGACATTTTGGACATGTTCACGATGTTCACGCATGCCCGGGAGCCTTTGGATCATAAATATCCCCCTAGAGAAAAATTGGAATGGCCTTCACTTAGCAAAACCTTAGTTCCGGAGATGGCACAATAGCATCGTTTACGAGTGTTGGAGGCATGGTATGGGGGGTCCCCCAGCTACAAACCGATGTCCTGAATCCATTGGAATCGACGGATTCAAAATCGGAGTCACAGTTTTGTTTCTACGAGCATTTTGGTCAGGCACCCCGTGGCCATTTAGGGACACTTTGAGGATTTGCTCCGGGGGCACGGAACCCAAACTGTCAAGCGGAATTGGGTTTCATCAACTCCCACACATGCATGTCTCCATTGTGGGTTTGTTCATGATGGCCATACATGCCCGGAAGTCTTCGGATCATAAAGAACCCCCTTGAGCAAAATTGGAATGGCCTTCACTGAGCAAAACCCCAGTTCCAGAGATGGCATAGTAGCACAGTTTCCAAGCATTAGAGGCACATTGTGGGGGGTGGCCTAGATGCAACCCGACATCCTAGATCCATCAAAATCGACAGATTCGCGATCAGAGCCATGGTTTTGGTGCTACGGGCATTTTAGTTAGGCACCCCATGGTCATTCAGGGACACTTTGAGGAATTGCTCTGAGGGCATGGAACCCAAACCGGTGAGCGGACTTGGGTTCCATCAGCTCCCCCACTTTCACATGGCCATTTTGGATGTGTTCATAATGGCCACGCATTCCCGGGAGCCTTTGAATCATAAATGACCCCCTTGAGCAAAATTGGAATGTCTTCACTAAGTAAAACCCTAGTTCCAGAGATGGCACAACAGCACCATTTCCAGGTGTTGGTGGTACGGAGTGGTGGGTACCCCAACTATAACTCGGCATCCTGAATCCACTGGAATCAATGGCTTCGTGATCGAAGTTACTATTTTGGTGCTACGGGAACTTTGGTCAAGCATCCCGTGGCCATTCAGGGACACTTTGAGGAATTGCTCTGGGGGCATGAAACCCAAACCAGCGTCGGAATTTGGTTCTATAAGCTCCCACACATGCACATGGACACTTTGGATGTGTTCAAAATGGCCATGCATGGTCGGGACCCTTCAGATCATAAATGACCCCCTTGAGCAAAATTGGAATGACCTTCAATGAGCAAAACCCTAGTTCCAGAGATGGCACAATAGCACCATTTATGGGCATTGGAAGCACATTTGGGGCAGGGGCTAGCTGAAAGCCAACATCCCAAATCCATCAGAATCTCTAGATTCATGATCGGAGTCATGGTTTTGGTGCTAAGGGAATTTTCATCAGGCACCCCGTGGCCATTCAGGGACACTTTAAGGATTTTCTCTGGGGCCATGGAACCCAAACCGGTGAGTGGACTTGGGTTCCGTCAGCTCCCACACATGTATGCCGCCATTGTGGATGTGTTCATGATGGCCACGCATGCCCGGGAGCCTTCAGATGAGAATTGACCCCCTTGAGAAAAATTAGAATGGCCTTCACTGAGAAAAACCCTAGTTCTGTAGATGTGACAATAGCACCATTTCGGGTGTTCGAGGCACATTGTGGGGGGGGGGCTATCTAGAAGCTGACATCCTGAATCCATCGGAATGGACAGATTCACAATCAAAGTCACGATTTTGGTGTTACGCGAATTTTGGTCAGGCACCCCATGGCCATTCAGGGACACTGTGAGGAATTGATCCGGTGGCACGGAACCCAAACCGGGGAGAGGACTTGGGTTCCATCAACTCCCACATGTGCATATGTCCATTGTGTATGTGTTCACAATGGCCATGCATTCTTGGGAGCCTTTGGATCATAAATGACCCCCTTTAGCAAGATTAGCATGGCCTTCACTAAGCAAAACCCTTGTTCCTGAGCATTGGAGGCACATTGTGGGGGGGCGGGGGCTAGCTGAAACCCGACATCCCTGATCCATAGGAATCGATGGATTGGTGATCAGATTCATGGTTTTGGTGCTATAGGAATCTTAATCAAGCACCTCGTGGCCATTCAGGGACACTTTGCGGATTTGCTCAAGGGGCACAAAACCCAAACCGATGAGAGGAATTGGGTTTTGTCAACTCCCACAAGTGCATGTGGCCATTGTGTATTTGTTCACGATGTCAATGCACGCCCGGGAGCCTTCGGATCATAAATGAACCCCTTGAGCAAGTTTGGCATGGTCTTCACTAAGCAAAACCCTAGTTCTGGGAAGGCACAATAGCACCATTTTTGAGCATTGTAGGCATGTTCTGTGGGAGGCCCTAGCTAAACCCGATGCCCCGGATCCATTGGAATCGACAGATTTGCGATCAGAGTCATGGTTTTGGTGCTACGAGAATCTTGGTCAGGCACCCCATGGCCATTCAGGGACACTTTGAGTATTTGCTCCAGGGGTATAGAACCCAAACCGACGAGCGAACTCGAGTTCCGTCATCTCCCACATGTGCATGTGGCCATTGTAGATGTGTTAACGATGGCCATGCATGCCCAAGAGCCTTTGTATCATAAATGACCCCCTTGAGCAAGATTGGCATGGCCTTCACTGAGCAAAACCCTAGTTCCAGAGATGGCACAATAGCACTGTTTCCGAGCGTTCGAGGCACATTGTGGTGGGGGAGGGGGCCTAGCTGAAACCTGGCATCCTGGATCCACCGAAATTGACGGATTTGTGATTGGAGTCATGGTTTTGGTTCTACAAGTATTTTTGTTAGGAACCCTATGGCCATTCAAGGACACTTTGAGGATTTTCTCGGGGGACACGAAACCCAAACCAGCAAGCGGACTTGGGTTCCACCAACTCCCACACGTGCATGCGGCCATTGTGTATGTGTTCATAATGGCCACGCATGCCCGGGAGCCAAGGTATATTAAATGACCCCCTTGAGAAATATTGCGATGGCCTTCACTCAACAAAACCCTAGTTCGTAAGATGGAAAAATAGCACCATTTACGAGCGTTGAAGGTACTTTGAGGGGGGGTCCTAGCTGAAACCCAGCACCCCAGATCCACTGGAATCAACGGATTCGCAATTGGAGTTATAGTTTTGGTTCTATGGGAAATTTTTTCCAGCACCCCGTGGCCATTTAGGGACACTTTGAGGATTTGCTCAAGGGGCAAGGAACAAAAACCGTCGAGCAGACTTGGGTTGTGTCAGCTCCCACATGTGCATGTGTCCATGTTGGATGTGTTCACGATGGAAATGCACACCTGAGAGCCTTGTGATCATAAATGACCCCCTTGAGCAAGATTGGCATGGCCTTCACTGAGCAAAAACCTAGTTCCATAGATGGCACAATAGAAATGTTTCTAAGCATTCGAGGCACATTGTGGGGGGGGGCTAGCTAAAACCAGGCGTCCCAGATCCATTGGAATCAATGGATTTTTGTTCGGAGTCACAGTTTTGGTGCTACAATAATTTTCGTCAATCACCCCACGGCAATTCAGGGACACTTTGAGGATTTGCTTCAAGGGCATGGAACCCAAACTGGTGAGCAGACTTGGGTTCCGTCAACTCCCACACATGCATGTGGCCATTTTGGATGTGTTCATGATGGACACACACACTTGGGAGTCAAGGTATATTAAATGACCCCCTTGAGAAAGATTTCAATGGCCTTCACTGAGCAAAACCCTAGTTCCTGAGATGGCACAATAGCACTATTTATGAGCGTTGAAGGCACATTGTCGGGGGGGGATAGCTGAAACCTGACGTCCTGGATCCACTGGAATCGACAGATTCGCGATTGGAGTAACGGTTTTGGTGCTACAGGAATCTTTGCTAGGCACCCCGTGGCCATTCAGGGACACTTTGAGGATTTGCTCAGGGGGCATGGAACCCAAACCAACGAGCAGACTTGGGTTCAGTCAGCTCCCACACATGCATGTGGCCATTGTGGATGTGTTAACAATGGCCAAACACGCCCAAGAGCAAGGCATATTAAATGACCCCCTTGAGAAATATTACGATGGCCTTCACTGAGCAAAACCCTAGTTCCTGATAAGGAACAATAGCACCATTTCTGAGTGTTGGAGGCATGTTGTGGGGGGGACCCTAGCTGAAAACCGGTGCCCCGGATCCATCGGAATCGATGGATTCACAATCAAAGTCACAGTTTTGGTGCTAAAGGAACCTTGTTTGGGCACCCCGTGGTCATTCAGGGACACTTTGAGGATTTGCTCGGGGGGCATGGAACCCAAACCAACGAGCAGACTGGGGTTCCGTCAGCTCCCACACATGCATGTGGCCATTGTGGATGTGTTAACGATGGACATGCACGCTTGAGAGCCTTCAGATAATAAATTACCTCCTTGAGAAAGATTTTCATATCCTTAAATGAGAAAAACCCTAGTTCTTGAGATGGCACAATAGGACCATTTCTAAGTGTTGGAGGCGCGTTGGAGGCACTCATGCCATAGATCCAAAATACATGGAAACTCATGCCCTATACAAAATCCAACAACTCATGTTGTAGATCCAAAATACATGGCAACTCATGCCGTAAATACCAAGTACATGGCAACTGGTGCCCAAAAGTGCCACATCATGGCTAATGTACAAAACATAGTGTGTCAAGCATTGTGACCACCCCCATCACTCCCAGGCGCATCTCCGAAATCAATCTTCCTCTTCTTGGAGCTATTGGTATCTCGGGTCTTCTTCTGTCTAAGAGTAGACCGTCTCTCCAGGCTCTAAAACAAATGATATAAGATAACATCATTTTCAAGCATTTGTAACATTTACCACCTTTATAAAATGAATGTACAATTCAAATCTTAAATAACTCACCGTTGATGCGAGTGGGAGACATGAGGGAGGTGTCCTAGATCTAATGAGCCTCTCAATAATTCCAACCTACAACATTTACGACAATAATTTCATTGAAAAATAATAATTGCTTAAATTAATTTTCATTAATGCATCAAAATATTTTCATAAATTAACTTGATTCTCACTGTGAACACCTCCGTCAATGGACATGACAAGGATTCAAGGCTAGCAGGTGGAGTAGTTGGCTAGACAACCTACTCCCATGCATTCATGGGGGGGGGTGCATATGTAGTTGCAACAACTATGGGTGCAACCACTATAGAAACATGGGAGGATACTAGAAGAGTAGTTTCCACAATAGTGGCGGGAACTGGAGAAGATATGGTGGAAGAAGATATGGTGGTACAGGGTGGAGGAGGACGTCGTGGGCAATGAACGTCTGTCAGCTATACGATAGGGGGTATCGAACCAAAAGGTCTAGGGGGAATGTGGATGGATGGTGAATGGGAGGGAGGTCCTGGATAGAGGGGAAAAGGATGGATAGAAGGGAGGTTGTGGATGAAGGGGGGAAGCTGGATGGAAGGGGGGGAGTGGACGAATGGGGGAGGATGGATAGACGGGGGGCCATGGATGACTAGTGGAGGATGTATATACAAGGGGTTTTGGAATAATGGGGGAGGATGGATGGAGAGGGGAGGATGGATGAAGGGGGGAGTATGGACGGAGAGGGGAGGCTGGATGGAAGGGAGGGCGTGGACGGAGGGAGGGGTCTGGATGGAAGTGAGGGGGATGACTCATGGGAGAGGGTGGAAACATGAGACTAAATGTGGGATGGGTACTGTGCCACCTACAGCTATTGGTGGCCCCTGTATACACATTTTTTATATCATAGTTTAGTAAACAAAAATCAAACTAAACCATAGTAAGTCGTAAAAATTCAATTTAAAAGCGTGTTTTTAACTACACATTGTACCTATGTATATGGTGATCTACCGATCCCTAGAGGAGATGGTTGATCAGCGTAGTCCGGGAATACTTGTGGACACCAAAATGCATGCACGTTATGAACATGTTAAACAAGTAATTATTTAGGCAATCAAAATATTCAAAAATATTGTACAGACTATGATCGTGTATGTCATAAATATAAAAACAAAAATAATAGAAATGCCATAAGTAATAACAATATTGTGCGAGATACTGAAAATACCTCCGTGTGAGGTGTCACAATTTCAGTTGCAGTTGCCATTGCTGCGTCCAAGTTGGGAGATCCCGCATTCTCCCATGATGGCGTCTCAGTTCTAAATAATTGTACATTGAAATAATATTTTAAGTCAAACACAAATACTTTAAAATTAATTTAGAAATTATCAAGTGATGATTGAAAACACATTAAAAAAAGTGCTAACCTGCTCCATATAGCATCCCTCGATCAGGCCAGGGAAAGTGTGCTAGCAATGGGGACAAAGATAAGGCATTGTGCCAGCTGAACTAGAAGGCCCAGCATGGCTAACACCAGTCACAGGTCTATCCTGACTCTGTCATGAAGGCCTTGCACCTGAGTCTGTATTAGGGTCAACCTGTCTCTCCACTGTATTCGCTGCTACAAAGGCAGTGTGTCTAAGGAGTCCATGTGCAACACTCCTCATCGCCCCCTCGATCTAATCAAGTTTATGGGGTAACTGAGGTTCCTGGGTAGAGGGGTTAGACTCATGCCTAGGAGCCGGCATCCCTCTCAGTGGGTTCCTCCTGGAAATAGGTCGATCTTGGGAAGAGCCATGCCCAACACCCTAGAACTCGGTTATGTCAAAATAGTTGACATGTAAACCGAGCGCAAAATCAGCCCATAGTTGTCGAAGGAAGTACTGTGGAACTTCCCTATTATTGCATGGATCTTTATCATAAACCATGAACCACCTATGCATCTAATTGTCCCTCCATGGTTTGAAATGAAACCAATCCATGCAGACATGTGGATTTCTAATGTCCGGTGGTTTTTGTGTTCTTGGATCGGTGAACATACTGTATAATTGGGCCTTTGTAATATTCAAATATTTTATTTCCTCCTCAGAAATGCCTGTGGAATAATACTCCTGCATCCTAGCTCTATATTCAGTCATGTCAGTCAATTGGCGATGTGCATGGATGAGGGAGTCAATTGATCTCTCAATTGAGGTGGAAAGGGACACTCGAGATGGTTCACTCGTGTTTCTTAGTTCTCGAGTGTGCACTCTCATATCATTTACATAATGGTTCAAGTCATCTTGGTCGAAATTTTGTTGGGGGTTTTGATTTTCTTGGGCATTTTGATTTCCTTGGGAATTTCGATTTTCTTGGGCATTTTGATTTTGTTGAGTGTTTTCATTAGTTCCAAGATTTGTGTTTTCTTGTGTTCCACTGGACTCCATGTTAACATTTTATTCATTCATTGTATAGGTTTACACTCTGCAATTGAAAATTTCTTTATTATTTTACTAATTTGGGAATTATTAAAAAATTAATAAACAAACAAAAATCAATAAAATGACAAAAAAACCAATAAAATGAACAAAAACGTGGATCTTACCTATCCAATGCACTTGTTGATCAATTGATGGATGGATTGAGGTATTTTTTGAGTGCAAATTGTGAAAATGGTGCTCTCTTGCTCTGCGCACGTGATGGGTGAGTGAGGATTGGCCGGTTGGGTGAAACTATAACAACTATGCCCTGTTTTTTGTTTAATTAGCTTAACAGGACCGCGTACATGCTTTTGAGCACACACGCGCTAAAAGCACACACGCATAGTAGCGCACACGCGCCCTGGTTCGGTACCGAACCTAACAGCGCGTGCACGCTTCCTTAGGTGTGTGCGTGCCTCTATTTTATCCCCGCTAGCGCGGCCCCATTGCAATACTTTTGGGGAGCATCTTTGTGCACCCACCCGCATATTGATGGAAAATATGGGTATTATTATCACCTAATGCAACCCAAATGGGTATTATTATCACCTATTGTTTATTACTTAGCTACCTATTACCTTCGTTAGTTACATGGGTTGTTTGTCACTACTTGTTATCCATGGATGACCTACGAGTTATCCATGCATTAAATACCAGTTATTGTACTAGATAATTTATCCTATGGATAGGTAAACTCTCTCATGGACATAACTAAGCCCCTAGATACTTAATCCATGACATAAACAAAATAAATGGTGATCTATTCTCCTAGATCTATCACAATACATAATCTATTAAACATGGAAGAAGAAAGGAAGAAGTAAGCCTTACCTCCAACCTATAGGTTTTCCTAGCTCCAACTCCAAGCTTGATGTCCAAACTTGTAGATCTAAAAACAACATAGGAAACAACCTTCCAAGCATAGAAATGTACTTACACTATCTCTAAATACAACATATCATACATCAAATGAACAAGAAGCATAATATGGGAGAATAGGCCAAGTTATCATTAAGAAAGCTAAAGAAGTTGATTACAATGTTATACATTGATCTCCAAGATGATAGCATATCCTTCCAAGCTCTCCAACATCACCCTTGCAAGAATCTAAGAATCAATACGACTTCCTCATGAGTGTTCTCCAACAATTACAAGACCATAGGTTTGGTGTTTCCAAGATCACCTCAAGCCCATGGATGGCCTTCCTTAAGTAGGATTTGGGAGTCCAACCATCAAGAGGAGGTTTAGGATCTAGATGAGAGGGATTAGGATCTAAGATCTACTTCATACCATGAAGAGAATAGGAGGTCATATCAATATGGACTTGAAGGTAATGATCCCAAGAAGATATCTACCAAATTCTAGATCCAAAAACCTAGGGATCATGCCTAAATCAAGATTTTCTCTCCCTCAAAGTGGTGTACATAGCAAAAATTTGGAATTTTCGCACCTCCACAAGCACGCAGAGAGAAAAAATGTTGTAATTTTCGTTCCTAAGTCAACTAGCAGGGCGTGAAAATATCAGTGGGAGGTAAAAAAGTGGGTTTTGGCAAGTGGTTTTCGATCCCTAAGTTGTTGGATTTGCTTCCACATGTAACTAGGGAGGGGACCAACATTAGTATAAAGGGTCCTAACACCCCTAGGAGGTAAGAATATCATGTTTCTCATGGTGATATGACATGAAGACCCTCAATGGCACATGGTGTGACAATTTGAGGTATAACAGTTATTTTGTATATTTCTTTTTTTTTTTATAATTGTTTATTTTGAATTTTGAACTATGCCCATAAAATCAATCTACATAATACACTTGTCCCATTCTCCTTCAATCTAAGAAAAACATAGATAGTAGTCCACCCTAAATTCTAAGACATACACTTATCGATGTAAAAAAATTATATTAAAAATAAAAATAAAGTTACTCATAAATTTATATCTCATTTATTAAAATTTTGACATATATTAAAAATATTGACATGTATTTTTTCAAAATATTAAAAATATTGTACTACTCATAAAAACCAAGAAAAGTGTAATTTAAATATTCTGTAATTTATTTTTAATTAAAAAAAATCAATTTAATGATTTTTTTAGAAAATAATAAAAAACTTTACAGAAATGCTTCTTGCTTGAGCATGGAAAACTAATAAGTATCTTAATCAGTAAAGACAAATTTACATTAATTACTACCCCCAAGATTCGAAAATTTGCATTTCATTGTGATCGAGACGGACGAGCGTACAGGCACCGAGTTTGGTTTGTGTGGGCGTACATAGGGCACATGGATTGCGAGGGCATTTGCTTTCGAGAAAGTATCATTTCGAAAACCCAAGGGGTCTTAGGTTAGTTTTTAAGGAAAATTATATTGAAAAATAAGTTGAAACATTCTCCCAAAAAGTTCAATATAAACAAGTAAGAAAAGAATGTGTTCACTATAAAGTTGGAAAAATCGGTAAGAAAAGAAGGTGTTCACTATAAAGTTGGAAAAATCGGTTCATATTGTACTGAGAAGAGTCCAAACTTTGAAAGCTCTATACTACAATTTTTCAAGGCCTTTTTTATAAGCTCTCGGAAAATGACATCCTTGTGATAGAAAATCCAAAAATTTTAAAAATGTATCATGTGTTCTCGATACTACATCCTTAACTTAAGTCCAAAAGATAACCTTAATTCCATAACAGAATCTCCAATTTTTTTAAGATTTCAAATCTATTGTAGGGAATTGGTTATGATGGAAGGTTGGCAATGGAATTAGGATTTGATTGTGGCATTGAGAACATTGGGTATCATATATTTTGTTGAGGTGACATATCAAATACATAGTTCAATGTGGCAACAAGGATGAAAGAACGTCGGGTTTTGGGTTTAGATGGTTAAAAAGCTAAAAATGGAAATCCTTTATCCAAAAATTGTAGAGAAGTTTTAAATTCTACTTAGATTGGAAGATAATACATTGATATAGTCCATAAACCCTACAAAGGGAGATTAGACAACTAGTGTTGGATATTCAAGAAGTTTGTTAGAAGGGTTCTCGAGCAAGGAGAAACCAATTAGAGGTGGAAATCATAGTGGAAATTGCAATCTCCTCTAAAATCTAGATACCTTTTTGGTTGGAATTATCAAACAAGATCCTAACTTTTTATGTGCTATGAAAAAGGTCTCTATAAAGACCAAGCTTCTATGTTTTATATATAAGTGTTGAAGAATTTTCTCATCACATCCTAATGGATTGTCCCTTTACGAAAAAAAGCATGGAAGTAAATCCTAAGATTAAATCAAGGAAGGGGCAATGGGAGGGACCCACTGTCTCTAATTTAAGGACTAAAGCATAGGATGGACGACATGTCTCTCACAAATCATAAGGCACTTCCCTATGCAGTTTCTTGTGGTATTTGGGTTATGATAAATTCCTTTATTTTTAAAGGAAGGTATTTCTCTCCCTTAGAATTTTTATTTAAGATAAACTATATTTATGATGATATCATTTGACTCCAAAGACCAATACCACAAGTCAGATATAGACATTGGAGATATACAAAACCAATGACTAGGGTTTCTTTGGTGGATCAAACCAAGGAAACCTTAGTAGGTGTGGCATCAACTGTGTTATGTTTTCTTTGGATTATTTTCTCCTTTAAAATGGATCTAGGAAGGTCAATTTAATAATTAAGCATAGATGAGGACCTCTATATGATATCAATAGAGAAATGTATGGACTATGCCCAAGTATTTGGTGATTCAACATTGACCATTGATTAGGTTAAAGGAATTATACGATATTATCTACTTTCAACCAATCAACATTGGATCATATTATGGTTTTGATTGACAACATCAATGAGGTTACTTTCACCCATGTTTTTGGGGAGCATTGCAATATCTTTGTTAGCAAGAAATTGAAGTTCTTGAAGGAATCTTGGATCTAGTTTAGTACAAAAAGGATAGGGACCACCATTAGGATCCCATTTTTTTTCAATGAATCATTCTCAAAACTCCTCTATTTATGGGCCTTGTAATAGGAAGTATAATATATCTCTTGTATAATAGACGTTAAATGATTTCAAATAGTGGCTAGTGTCTTTTTGCTAAATTGTTATAGGTGCTTGCAAGATGATTATGAAACAAAAGCGAAATGGGGAATCAAGAATGCACTCATAAGGAATGTATGTGTGTTCTTGAAAACATGCACATGATCCTTTTACAATAGATTTGTTTTTTTTCGAACTGCCAAGAAAATTCTATGAACAAAGAAAAGGAATTTCCATGGGTTCATCATTATCCCGATAGTGGCTAACATATTCATGGAAGACTTTGAATCTTTACCTCTTAACAACTTCCATCTTACTAACCAAAAGGCTAGTTTTTTTGTTGACAAAACCTTTGTCATTTGGCCACTTGGTCGGTCTACCCTTGACTCTTTTCATAACCATATTAATAGTGTTTCACCCCACATTCAGAGCACCAAGAAAAACCCAACAAGATAACTCTTCACCCTTCTTTAATAGCCTAGTCACTTGTCAACTTGATGGTATCCTCTTTCACTAGCTCTACTGCAATAAACCAACACCGGTAGGCACCTTTATGCCCAATGCCATCACTACCTTGCTAAAAAATCCATCAACTCAAAACCATCATCTCTAAAGTTATTTGTGTCTCTAATCATGAACATCTTAAAACCAAAAGATCCCACCTCACTAAATCCCTCCTAGCTAATGGTTATTCCCTAACATGTATTATCAAAGCCTTTTATTCAACCCTCCATCCTAAACTACATAAACCCCTTCCCAATACCTCTCCCCTAGCCCTCATCTCCCTTGCTTACATTCACTAGATCACTAATCACATTTCCAAAACCCTAGATTAAAAAAATGTTAAAGCTTTTTTCAAGCATCAAAGACAAATCTAACCCTCTTATTTCCCAAGGAATTTACAAATTTCCTTGCTCTTGTGACAAATATTACATTGGTTAAACATACAGATCTATCCAAACCCACCCTAAAGAGAACATGGTTGATACCTCTAATCATAGTAGCAAAATACGCTCGTATTGGCAGTTGCTGTACGGAAATTCGGATCAGGTTAAAAATACGGCGAACATTCGAGATGATACTGTTTGGTACAGTCAACTATTTATTTACCCAATTTTGAATGAACTGAATTGGAATCGAATTCATATTGGTACAATAAAATATAATACTCCAAAGCATGGCCGATTAATAAAAAGATTTATTTTAAAAAAAAACTTTAAAAAACTTTTTAATTTAGTGTTAGTATATGTTATACTCTTAGACTTTTATATTATGTGCGTTATTACTATTACATGTAGTTTTTTATTTAAGTTTTATTTTATTACATGTAGTTTTTTTATTTAAGTTTTATTTTATACGATTGGTATTTTAATTTTACATTTTAGTATCTATGATTTATCAAAAAGTAAAGTTATGTAGTTTTTTTGTTTTCATTTTTAAGACATTTTATATCAAAATAAATTGGTGTAGTTTTAAGTTTTATTTTTAAAGTTTTTAATGAAAAATGAATGAGATGTTAAAATTTGGAATGATTATGTATAATTTTATTTTATTTTTAAATTAAAATTGCATGTTTTTTGTATTTATAAGATGTCTACTCTTGTATTTCAGTCATACTTGATTTTTTATTACGTATTTTTTTTGTATCGTATCCGAATCGTATTCGAATCAGTACTCGAATCTTGCTAGTATGCCTCTAATAACCATCTCTCCAAATCCCCCATTGATAAATACTCCCGCAACACCAAACATGATATATGTTTTGATCAAACTAAAATCTTAACATCAACCCCTTAATAGTGAGCTCATCTCATAAGAGAAACTCCTGTTCAATCAAAATGATGAATACAAGCTAAACCAATCTTGAAACCCATCATCCATCTATTTTTCTCATCTCAATGTGCTTAATTCTTATCAAATCATTTTTCAATTCTTCATCTTCTCTTTTCCTCCATAACCCTACATGCACTTTATTTTCTCCCCTTCTAATTTTTCATACTCTACCCTTAGTCCTTTATTTCCCTTCCTTCTCTTTTCATCATTTATAAATTCTTAATTATATCCATCAATTTTTATTCTCTTCACTATTATTATAATATAATCATTCAATCTTTTAACAAACTCTTTGTTTTCTTGTTATAATTCAAAAGGCAACAACACTAGAAAATAAATCATTATCAGTACACTTCAATGAAATGAAAAAAAAATTGAATATATTAATATTATATAAAAAAATTAAATATATTAATTATTATATATGAGGATGATTATTATTATAAATTAACCTATACATCACAACTGAATTTTAGAAATTAATTTTTAATATTCTCTTTTTAAAAATCACGCTTTGCAAATTATAGTTTAGATTTTTATTAAATGTAAAAAATTATTCCACAATAATTTCGGTCATTGCGAAGACTTGGGCTCTGTCCGGAATATATCACGGGATTGAACTGTGAGGAAGTCATGATTTTGACAATGATCCGATCACGGGCTTTAACTGTGATCAAGAAGTGATGATTATGACAATAATATTGAAGGCTGTGATAGAAGCTCAGCCCTATGCCCACATATTCTGTCATATGAAATAATCCTTCGAGTTCGAGTTCAAGTTCAAGTTCTTCAACAGCAGCCTTGGAGGGTTCATCAACATCTGAATTTTGTTGCCTATAAATATGTTCTAACACCATATTTGGAAAAGATGATATGTGAAGACTCATAAGATCTATCTAATTAGTAAAAAAAAAAAGACCTCGCAAGTTGTAAGCTCCATTTGCCTAGTTGAAAATGACTTTTGAGTATTCATAAATGTGAATGGAATCAATAACAAGAAGAGTTGCAAAAAATAATAAACCCCACAAAGCAAGACACAAGACAGGTCTCTTTCAACACATGGATTGCCACGACCCTCGGCGTTTATTAGGTCAGTTTTTAAGGAAAATTATATTGAAAAAAGAATTGAAACATTTTCAAAAATAATAATAATAATTCTATCTAAACTAGTAAGAAAAGAATATCTTCACTATAAAGTTGGAAAAATCGGTTCATATTGTGCTGACAAGCGTCCAAACTTGGAAAGCTCTATACTACAAATTTTCAAGGATTTTTATACTCTCGGCATCTTTGTGATTGAAACATCCAAAAGTTCTAAAAACGTATCATGTGCTCTCGACTCTCGACATTACGTCCAAAAGATAATTTTAATTCTAAAAAGCAATCTTCCAAAAAAAACTGCTTTGTGATATTTAGTAAAAGTCAAAGAGAACCGTAATTGTTTACATCAAAATCAATGATTAATGATGAAGTAAACCATCTATAAAAACTGGGAATACGTCAAAACATCCAACTAATTTTTATCTATATGATATAAAACACAATATATAAAATCATTATTTACATTCTTAACTATATATATATATATATATAACCTGAACCTGAAGTCCAAAAAATAACCTTAATTCTAAAAAAAGAATTTCCAATTTTTTTTTAAATTTCAGTTTATTTTTTCATCTAACAAACTGCTGCTTTTTCATATTTAGTAAATATCAAAGACAGTAACATCAAAGTGATCAATGATGAAATAAACCATCCATTCAAGCTATACGTCAAAGTCTCCTGCCACTTTGATGTAAATGAATTTTTTTAATTGAGTTTTTGCTGATAAACCATTTTGAGTTCAAATCCACGGTGTTGTAATAGCCTAGCAAGGCCTTCACGTTTAGGTAATCAAGCTTATTTACGAAAGGTATTTGATAAAGTCACGATAAAATAGATTGGTTGTGTTTGAAGTTGGTGCACCCTCTAGCTCTCATTAGGTGGAATATTAACACCAATCAACTCAATGTTAGAGGTTACTCGCGTGTATTAGCATTCCTTAGTTTATATGTTTGTTTTGTCTGGATATTGGAGAAAATTGTAAGTAAATGTTGCAACATTATGTGGAAGGGAGAAAGGGAAATGGATGCAATAGCTTTAGTTAAATGATAGATTTGACAAACCCAAGACTTTTGGATGGTGCAGAGGAAAAGATATACATCAATTTGGGATAGCTTTTAGTGATCAAACTAGAAGTCCTTTGGAAGTAAGTAATGAAATCTAAATACATTGCTCCTTTTTATGTGGAAGATTCAAATCCAAATGTATTGCTCCTCTTTATGTGGAATATTGGATAAAAATGCCCATCAAATCTACAACTAATGCTTAGCTAAATAATGTTAACCTTTCCTATTGTAGGGAATTGGTTATGTTGGAAGGCTGGCAATGGAATTAGGATTTGATTGTGGCATTGAGAACATTGGGTATTATATCTTTTTTTGATGTGAGAGATCAAGTACATAGTTCAATGTGGAAACAAGGATGAAAGGATGTCGGGTTTTGGGTTTAGATGGTTAAAAAGCTAAAAAAATAGAAATATTTTATCCAAAAAATGTAGAAGTGTTATTCCGCTTAGATTGGAAGATAATACATTGATATAGTCCAAAAACCCTACAAAGGGAGATTACATAGCTAGTGTTGGATATTCAACAAGATTTTTAGAAGGGTTTTCGAGCAAGGAGAAACCAATTGGCGATGGAAACAATTGTGGAAATTGCAATCTCCTCTAAAATCTAGATACTTTTTTGGTTGGCATTATCAAACAAGATCTTAACTTTGGACATGTCCTCCGAAAAAGGTCTGTGTAAAGACCAAGCTTCTATGTTTTATATATGTGTTGAAGAACTTTCTAATCACATCTTGATGGATTGTCCCTTTACAAAAAAAGCATGGAAGTAAATCCTAAACTTAAATCAAGGCATGGGAAATGGGAGGACTCACTGTCTCTCTAATTAAAGGACTAAAGCATAGCATGGTAGATATATCTCTCACATATCATAAGGAACTTCCCTATGCAATTTCTTGTGGTTATTGGGTTACTAGAAATTCCTTTATTTTTGAAGGAAGGTATTTCTCTCCATTATAATTTTTCTTTAAGATAAATTACATTTATGATGATATCAATTTGACTCCAAAGGCCAATCCCACAAGACAAATATAGACATTGGAGATATACAAAACCAATGACTAGGGTTTATTTGGTGGAGCAAACCAAGGGAACCCCAGGAGGTGTGGCACTAGAGGTGTTATGTTTTCTTTGGATTATAATAGTTTCTCCTTTAAACTAGATCTAGGAAGGTGGATTCAATAATTATGCATAGATGAGGGCCTCTATAGGACATCACTAGAAAAAGGTATGGACCATGCCCAAATATTTGGTTATTCGACATTGACCATTGATTAGGTTAAAGACATTGTATGGTTGCATATTATCTAATTTCAACCTATGAACATTGGATCATATTATGCTTTTGATTGACAACATTGATGAGGTTACTTTCACCCATGTTTTCAGGGAGCATTGCAATATCTTTGTTGGCAAGAAAATGAAGTTCTTAAAAGAATTTTGGATCTCATTTAGCACAAAAAGGATAGGGACCACCGTTAGGATCCCATATTCTTTTTCGGTGAATCATTCTCAAATATCCTCCACTTTTGGGTCTCATAATATACAAATATACAATACCTCTGGTACCTTTGTGGGATACAATGAGTCTTCAAAGGCTTACAGAATTTACATTCCAGGATCTAGACAGATTGAAGTCAATAGGGATGTGAACTTTGAAGAAGAAATGGTTGTTAGGAAAGGCAGAGGATCAGATATGGAGATCGATGATGAAGAAATGCTAGAACCTAAGGAGATGAGATCATCTCCCCCTCCAGTCTAGAGGGAGACAGCAGAAAAGGATGGACCTATCGATCCCTTAGATCCAGTTGATATCCCCAAAAATGTTGCAGGTCGAAAAATACCTAGATGGGCACAACAGACACTGCAGGATGCAGAGGGGCATGAAGCTCCACATGGCGCTTTCAGAGAAAGCAAAAGACCTCAGAGGTTCTCTAGTTATGTGGCACTGATGAGCAACATTATTGATTCAGAACCCACTACTTACGAAGAAGCATCCAAACATCAAGTTTGGAAGCATGCCATGATGGAAGAATATCAATCCATCATGAAGAATTATGTGTGGGAAGTTGTGCCAAGACCTGAGAAGAAGTCAGTAGTGACTTCTAAATGGCTATACAAGATCAAGTCTGGAGCAGATGGCAGTGTTGAGAAATACAAGGCCAGATTTGTATCAAGGGGATTCTCTCAGAAAGAGGAAGTCGATTATGATGAGACTTTTGCTCCTGTGGCCCAATATACTTCCATCAGATCCATTGTCGCGATTGCTTTAGCTATGGGATGGAAGTTGCATCAGATGGATGTGAAGACAGCCTTTCTCAATAGTGTTATTGAGGAAGAAGTTTACATCGAACAGTCAGATGAGTTTATTGTCAAAGGAAAGGAGTCTCATGTGTGCAGACTGAAAAAGGCATTGTATGGCCTCAAGCAAGCACCTCGTGCTTGGAATAGATGAATAGATGGATTCCTAGTGAGCTTGGGATTTTCCAAGCGTAATGCAGACCCCAACCTTTACTATAAGGTTGTAGATGATGAGCCACTAATTTTGGTATTATATGTTGATGACTTGTTTCTCATAGGAAATGAGAAACTCATTGTATGGTGTAAGAAGAATCTCGCCTTTGAGTTTGAAATGAAAGATCTTGGATTGATGCATTACTTCTTGGGATTAGAAGTATGGCAGAGGTAGAAAGAGATTTTCCTAGGTCAAGGAAAATACACCATTGATATATTGAAGAGATTCAAAATGTTGGACTGCAAGTCCATGGCTACTCCAATGGATGCGAATTGGAAGATGTTGAGAGATTCTGCTTCAGATTCTGATTTGTTTGATCCCACCATTTATCACCAGTTGATTGGGTCATTGATGTATCTAACAAATACCAGACCAGATATATGTTTTGCTGTGAATGCCCTTAGTCAGTTCATGTGAGAACTGAGGCAGATTCACTTGATTGCTGCAAAACATGTGCTTAGATACTTACGTGGCACTGTGGGATATGGATTGAAGTATGCTTCAGATGTTGACCTAATATTGTAGGGGTTTACAGACTTATATTGGGCTTAATGTGTTGCATATCGGAAGAGTACTGCTTGATGTTGCTTCAGTTTGGGTTCTGTAGTTATTTCCTAGCGCAACAGGAAGCAGAACTCGGTAGCACTCAGTACTCCAGAGGCCAAGTACATGGCTGCTAGCACAGCAGCTCGAGAAGCAGTTTGGATTCATAAACTCCTGGAAGGATTGTTTGGTCAGATTCCAGAGTCGGGCATGATTCACTATGATAACCAGAGCTGTGTGAAAATGTTAGTTAATCTTATATTTCACGACAGGTCGAAGCATATCGAGATTCGATATCACTTCATTAGTGATATGGTGCAGAAAGGTGCGGTCGAGTTACAGTACGTGCTGACAGACGACCAGACTGCAGATGTTCTCACCAAGGCTCTTCCCAGGGTGAATTTCAAATACTTTCTCGGAATACTTGGAGTCGAAGAGAACATATCCCTCCTTAAGAGGGAAAGATGATATTGAGAGGGAAAGATGATATTGAGATGCTTTCCCTTCTTTTCCCAGGTGCCTCTGCAGTCCAGTTACTCAGACAGATATGGGATAAATCCCATAGGTAGATGAGTAGGACAGTTAGTAGTTGGACGGACTCACCCAGGTACCTTCTACAGTCTAGTTACTCGGCCAAATATGGGATAAATCTCATAGGAAGATGAGTAGGAGAGTCAGTAGTTGGTCGAGTTCACAATGGTGCCTTTGCAGTCTGGTTACTCAGCCAGATATGGGAGAAATCCCATAGGAAGATGAGTAGGACAGTCAGTAGTTGGCCGTGTGGTTTCATAGGTGCCTCTACATTCCAGGTACTCAGCAAGATATGGGAGAAATCCCATAGGCAAAAGATTCAGACAGTCAGTAGATGGCCATGCCCCTTTGCTCGTTTGAGATCTCAACTAGGAATGGGAGGACCCCATTGGCATATGAGACAGACAGGTAGCAAATTGTGTAGAAGAGATGGTATAGATGATAATCTTAGATATCCAGGATTGAGTAATTCTCTTGGATCCAGGATTGAGTGATTTTCCTGGACTCACTGAAGGACTGGTGAAGATGATGCACAGAGACTGCGTGGACAACCTTCAGTATGCATAGAGATGATGGAGACAGTGTAGAGTACAAGATGAAACCCAAATGATCATGATGCAGATGAAGACCGAAGAATACCTTCCTCATTGAGAGGGAGTGTTGGATTTTGTACAACTTCGGAAGATATTATTCATTATATTTTATTATACCTTCATTGTACTTGTTTGTACCTCCTAAGGGAGATGAACTTTATGTAATCAATTGTGTAAACACATGAAAGAATCAATGTAAGCCTTGGGGTGCAAAAGAAACAAATAAAAATATTAAACTTAAATTTTTTATTGCCCCCAGGTGAAGTCGGCCCAGTTAGGGAATTTTCCAGTTTTGCACTTGTATAAATAGGAGGCTAGTGCACCTCATTATCTCATTCACTCACTTAGCAAGTGTGCATCACTTGGAGGAGGTTGATTTCTCATCACTTGAAGGAGGAATCTTATTTGGGGCATCTACTAGTGAAAGATACTTTCACATTCTTTCTCTTTCTTTATTTGTACTCTGATCTCGGAATTATCATCTCTCTGCGAAGGTTGCTGGGTTTTCTCCCATTTGGGTTTCCCAAGTCAAACTCTGTGTTGTTGTTTTGTGCTTTTTCTTGCTTCTAGTGATCTTGGTTATGCATTTATGTTTTATGCTATGAATGTATGAAATTTAACAACCATGACTGACTTTTGTTAACCGTGTTTGACTTTGGTTAACAATGGTAGACTTTAATGAACCATAGTTGTCTATGCTTAACTACAGTTGACTTCATTTACCATTGCTGAATATTTTTCTTGTGCACATTTTGTATCTTATTGGATGATGGTTGACTTTAATGTGTCACATCTTGGGCATTTTTGTAATGCGACACAACCCTTGATCAATGTCACAATGTGACATAACCCTTGATGAATGTCGTAATCCAACATAATCCTTATGAACATCCTAATGTGACAAAACCATATTATTTCGAAAGGTGAAATACTCTTTGATGAATGTCACAATGTGATATCAAGGAACATAGCCATAATTCAACATGACCATGGAGGAATGTCACATTCCAACATAATCCTTAATGAACATTGTAATCTAAAATAACACTCGATGAATGTTGCAATGTAGAAAAACCATTTAGGAATGTGCCATGGAGGAATATCCTAATTCAACATAACCATTGATGAATGTTACAATGAGACATAACCCTTAATTAATGATGGCATTTAACATCAATGAATTTATGTCGCATTACATTGTCAACATAAATGCAGCATAACCTTCGATGAATGTCACATGTGACAATAACCCTTTATGAATGTCACAATCCAACATAAGCCTTGATGAGTGTCATAATCCGACATAACCCTTGATTAACGTCACAATGCGACAAAACTATGGTTGAATTTAGTGAACCATAGTTGACAATGGTTGAAATTAGCTAAAGTTAAGTCATTACCATGGTTGACTTTAATGAACCATGTTTGAACTTGGTTAGCCATGGTTGACTTTAGATTCAGCATAGTTAAACCATCGTGGAGTTAAAGTCAACCATGGTTGACTTTAATGAATCATATTTTAATGAATTAATGTCGCATTGCATTGTCAAGATGAACATCGGAATGTTATGAACGTCACAATGCAACAAAATCATATTATGTCGAAAGGTGATCTACTCTTTTATGAATGTCGCAATGTGATATTGAGGAACATAACCATAATGCAACATGATCATGGAGGAATGTCACAATCCGACACAAGCCTTGATGAATTTCGTAGTCCAACATAACAACCAATGAATGTTGCAATGCAAAAAAAACCCACAGGGTCTTCACTAGAAGGAAATATAATATCACGTTCATTCATATTGGGGTATTAAATAATCATGAAAACATAAAAATTATATTGCTTATATATTAAGGGGAAAATAGTTTTTTTATTTAATGTAACAATACAAAAATACTTTGGGGTCTTTTTTATATGGGCAGGATGACAAATATCCACCAAATGAAGATGGCGGGATCACAGCTGGATTAGAAATCGGGTTGAGGCAAGGCTCGGGCTTACCAGTACGCAGGGAAATCGCGTCTTGAGGCATGCTTGAGGCCAGGGGTTTCGTCGTGAAGATGGTTGCTAGTCGATCATAGTCAATAGACAGTGGTCATTGACAGCCAATTGTTACCAATAACACTCAGCTAGTTGTTATCAATAGCCTTGGGAGGCTCTAAGCCTCCAGGGTCTGTTATAGGCCCTTGATAGGCCTTGGGGGCTTGAATACCCAACCACTCATGCCTATTACAGGCCTTGGGAGGTTTAGTCAGCCTCCTAGAGCTTGTTATAGGCCCTGGGGGCTTTGATACCTAGCCCACAATAGGATTAGTCAGCGATTGGGGAACTACAACATGTAATCTAAATGTTTTACTATGTGCATTGGCTCTAGTGACATATAAGAAGTGATCTCCTATCTCTTCATTAGACCATTAGATGTTTCAAATCATAATGATATGTGGTTGAGTAATTGCATTGTGGGTGAAGTAATGTGCATCCACAATATACATCGAAAGAATCAAGGTGCATTATAGAATGCATGTGGGGTCATAAGAGGGGTATGATATCAATATACTAAGTAGAAATATAAAGGGGTATAAAAAATGTTAATGAAAAAATTGATACATACAATATCTAGTGAAAATATGGTTTTTTTTAAATTGGGAATGCATATTGGGAGGGGTATTGTTTCATATGCCACGAATGAATGTGCTATGATAGCGGTTTATTGAGTGAAGCCCCCGTGAAAAAACCATTCAAGAATGTACCATGGAGGAATGTCACTATCCAACATAACCCTTGATGAATGTCAGAATGCGACATAACTCTTTATGAATGATGATATTTAACATTAATTAATTTAGGTCACATTGCATTGTCGAAAAGCATCTTTTGAAATATGCTTTTAAAGATGCTTTACGCCCAAATTTACTAAAATGCACGCCTCGGCCAAACCGTTAGTAATCTCACAAAGATCAACACACAAAAGTTGTATCCCTCAATGAGATATTTCCAAAGGTACCAAGAGAGCCCCAATCCAAGTTCAGGATAAACATTTATCACAAAAATACCATAATATTCTCTTTTTCCCTCTCGTTTTTGCTTATCTCTCTCTACTTTTTTGTTATTTAAGATACATTGTAGAAGAAGGTAGAATGTTATGTTGCAATGCGAAAAAACCATGGTTGACTTTAGAAAATGATATTTGACAATGGTTGACATTGGTTAGCTAAAGTTAAGTCATTACCATGGTTTGATTTAATGAGCCATATTTGACTTTGGTTAACCATGGTTGAATTTAGTTTCAACATAGTTAAACCATCATTGAGTTAAAGAAAACCATGGTTAAATTCAATGAAGCATGTTTTAATCAATTTGTGTTGCATTGCATTGTCAAGATAAACAATGCAATGTGGCATAACCCTTTATGAATGTCACAAAGTCATAAAAACCTTCATGAATGTCATCTTAAGGAGACATCATTGCAATGTGACATAACCCTTGATGAATGTCACAATGCAACATAACCATCGATGAATTTCATAATGCGACATAACGCTTGATGAATGTCACAATGCGACATAACTATTAATGAATGAAAACATCTAACATTAATGAATTAATGTCACATTGTGTTGTCAACATAAATATCACATTGTAACATAACCTTCGAAGGATATCATACTTGATGGATGTCACAATCCAGCATAAGCCTTAAGCCTTGATGGACGTCACAATTGAACAAAACCATGGTCGGCTTTAGTGAACCATACTTGACAATGGTTGACATTGGTTAGCTAAAGTTAAGTCATGGTTGACTATTTCTTTACCATGGTTGACTTTAATGAACCATGTTTGACTTTGGTTAACCATGGTTGGATTTAGTTTCATCATAATGAAACCATCGCCAAGTTTAGTGAACCATGGTTGTATTTAATGAAAAATGGTTGACTTTAATGAAGCATATTTCATTTTAGTTAGCCATGGTTGAATTACTTGACCCTTGATGAATGTCACAATGCGACATAACTATTAATGAATGACGACATATAACATTAATAAATTAATGACGCATTGCATTGTCGACATAAATATCGCATTGTGACATCACCTTCAATTAATGTCATACTTGATGAATGTCACAATCCAGCATAAGCCTTAAGCCTTGATGGACATCACAATTGAACAAAAACATGTTTGACTTTAGTGAACCATACTTGACATTGGTTGACATTGGTTAGCTAAAGTTAATTCATGGTTGACTATTTATTTACCATGGTTGACTTTAACTATCACAAACCCAATTTTTTGAATTAATAATTTTGGGGAATTTTTCAAAATTTACACAATGAATGTTTAATAATAATATAAAAATTCACTAATTTCTCTTAAACATAATATCGATGAATTATCCATCAGAAATATTGAGCATGCATGATCATTACTCTGAATAACAATTACTTATGTTTCACATATCATACATAATAGATTTCTTCAAGTAAATGTATGAGTCCACTAACACATTTGTATTAATTCAAATTTACTTTTAAATCTCTTCATGAAGTTCTTACCAAGTAATAAACATAAATATACCTAAACCAAGAAATACATTTCATGATCAATCTGAAAATTTACTACAAATTATCCCATGCTAATCAAATACTCATATATTGATGTAAACGTCAAAATCATCACAAGGTCTAGGACATTTAAATAGATAAGGCACATAAGAACCATACCATTTTAACATGGTTCACCCAATCTAGGGCTACGTTCACAAAAGTTGCATTATATATATTTCTGGAGATTTACATCCCGGGACTCAGTGGTCGCACCTTACAAAAGGCTTCTTTCCTCAAGGTCATTTACATAATACTCTATCCTAACAATCCGAAGATTTCAGAGAGTCTAAATCAAATACTAAAACTAGAAAAGTTTCCTTTTATGTAAATGATGCTAACATCGGTACGAAAATATCTCTAGTTATTTTTATAAGTATTTACTAAAATACCTAAGTATCTCTAGTCCCTTTTTTTTATATATGTCCATATATATATTTTGTTAGGCACTAGCAATCACCACAATCTTCGACATGACCCCGAGGTCTAAAAGGAACAGACAAACGTATTCATACAGAGATATCCCTGTTACCACAGTTTATATAATTACTACCATTTTAATACATAATGCCTAAAATCTTTATTGGCATAATTTAGTCCCGCGCGGCTCATAACTAGTAGTTTGACAGGAAACACCAAACAATTTTCAGGTAGCAGTTTGATGGAAGTTAAAACAGGGATTCGAATACTGTACACATGTAGAACTCCTATGAGAAGAAACAATAAATAAGACAACGCCCAATCCGCAGAGATCTAAAATATGAAGAGGTCGACACATGCATTCATAACTCTGCTTATAATATAATTAACAGAATTTATAAGGTTCTCGTATAGCGTTTTCTCTGATCTAGCTCTTATGTAAAACCTGAGATAAACTATATGTCAACTAAAAATCCCTAAAACAATATCTAATGGTTTAAATAATAAGAAGACCGAGTACTTGTCATAGATCCACGATCTCATGTATCTATCAGGTTGTAAAAACAATAAGTGGACAGAACATAAATGTAAACTATATAATGAACCATCTGGAAATATTCCTACCGCTTAAAGAAAACAACCACTAGAAAAGGGAAACATTATTAAATCGAGGATTGGTTCTCAACCTGGTCGACTGTCCGCAACATTAATGATACAAGGGAGCAGAGGTCGATTAGCAGGTTTATTCGCGAGCGGTCATCAACTATTCGCTATAGTCTTCGATTAAAGAGCGAAGTTTGCAACACTAATCATCTATCCAGAAATTTCACCACTTTTCTCAAGTAAAGACCTCTCTTTTATAGAGATTGGATAAGGTCAGTCACTGAACACTGGGGATCAATCTTATTATGGACAAAAAAAACTCTATCAACAAGCAGCAAATAACGATCTTGCTATTTTTATCCCAAATAACGTTCTACTCAGATGTCAGAAACAGGGATTTAAAATACTACCAGTAGATAATCGCCAGGTAGGAATATGTGGAACAATAAACCCTATACAAAAATATTTACAGATGTAGAGGTCACTTACCGCACTGGAGTAGACTATGCTCAATAACCGGCTACAACAACTTACCTTGCATTCACCACAATCCATCTCTCAATAGACCCACGATCGCTCTTCCTCGGCATGAACCCCCAATGCAGATGTTATCCTCCTAATTTCTATGGACAGGTCGTTTTCTTCTCTAAATAAATCTCAAGCACGCCCGAAAGGAGAGAAAATTACTCCCCAAAGGTTAACCCATCCTGCCACACCATGAGAATATCTGCTTCCCCCCTTCCTTATTGATGGCAGGGTATCTAACTCTCGAACCCTTGACAAATGGAAGTTTCCTGTAGACAAATGGCTCTCCTTCAACATTTAGGTGTCATGCCCAAAAATCTTGCAGGTCTAAGGGCATTTCCCCCCATTAGTGGAGCTCGCAGTCCCCCTTCCTTCTAGTGTGCTTCCTTGAGAAGGTTCGCACCCGGCATTATTCCTGGAGTTTGGTGGTGGTAGTAGGTTTGTAAGTGCAGTTAGTGGGACAGACATGGCTGGCGAGTTCATAAATTTTGCTAGTGGGACAGCTAGTGAGGTGAGGAGTCGGAGCACTCCAAAATAGAAGACAAATGGAGAAATTAAATAATGGAAATGCTCCACTAGGGAGACATCCTTCCTACACTTTCTCTAAACCTCCACCAAGTGTTTAAGACTTGTTAAAACAAGAAAAGGTTTCTACAACCATTAATAGTGTATGGTGTGAGTTAAGAAATGGGTTAATACTCATTCATCTTCTTGATACTCATTCAACTACTCTCACACTCATTCCACTACTCTCATGAAAACCATACACACTCACAAAATGTTTACTACACCATCTATCTATATATTTATATAGATTTATTTAAAATAAACTTCTTTCTATATATATATTTATATAGATTTATTTAAAATAAACTTCTTTAATTCTATGTACATGGTTATTCCATTCACATTGCATCGTACTTTTAATGGTGCCTAAACTTGGTCAAAATAAATCTTATTTAACTTTTATTTAATAGTTCTTAGCTTTTAAGCTAGAAAATAGGAAATCAAAGAAACACTTGGCCTTACCTAAGTCTAGGTCTACACTTTAAACTTTTAAGTAATTAGTGAATGACTAACTTTTCCTTGGGTATTAGTGATACCAAGGAGGCCATGTTATCATACGTAATGGAATAAACCTTTAGGATTTCTTCCATTTCTTTAATAACAATTGTTTCCAAATAGTAACTCATTCACTTTATATGCTTATGAAAGTATAATACTTTATATCATGATATTACTTTTTTTTTTGTAATATTTATTGGTTTTATCTTGCCCTCACCTAAATAATTAGTAAGCTAGTATTAATTTTAATTTCTTTTTAGGAGGTTATGGTATTTATGTGGCACTCTCTTGTTGGCATTAAGATGATTGTTCTGTAAAAATAGTAATTAGGATAATTGCTTGGGATTATCATTAATATTTATTCTTTGATGTTTAAAATCAAGGTTATAGGTTTTGGCTTCAGTTTAGGATGACATATAAACATTTCTAGGTAAATTAGTGATTTTCTCGAGTGCTTGACGTCTCTGGATGATAGTCGTCTTCACTAAACAAATTCTTGTGGATTTCCAATCATCCATCCTATCCCTTAAGTGGATTTAATTTCTTGGCATTTTAGTTGCATCAAACTTTAGTTCCCCGGTCTAAAATAACACTTATGAACATAACACTAATTTCAAGGTCTACTGGTGGGGCCTTGGCCTTGAGCTCCTCACCAGGGATGCTTACACAATTATAATTTACATTTACCAAAAACAATAATAGGGATCAAAATGTTGAATATGCCAACTATTTTCCTAAAATTGATGGATACAGGCAGATTTAAAGGATCCTATTTTGAAGTAGTTTGTTCAACCAAATCTACTAGTTTGGTATGTACGCACAAAATTGGATAAACAGTTGCTAATTAACTGAAATCTGTTCTATATTCATGTAAGCCCATAGAGGCATAAAGGGATGGGTAAATAGTGGAGTTATCAAAGTAGTGACAAGCAAAATCTTGGGTTGAATGGAAGCCTGAACTTTATGGTTGTTTGTATTCATCTCCCTTGAACAATAAGCAAAGACCGATTATCATTGCCCCATGGAGGTTTCCCTTACAAGAAGGGTTTTACCACGTAGATCTGAGTGTTAATCTGTGTGAATGCTATTGTGATTGATCTTGTTCTCTTGATTTTCAGTTTCTAGATCTAATATTTGTTGTTTCCGCAATTAACAAATACAACAAGTGGTATTAGAGCGTAGGTACAAAAATCAAGAGAGGTCACGGGTACTGTCTATTGGAGGAGGAGCCATCAAAATTCGAAGGAGTAGCAGCAGACGGGGCGTGACGAGGACGCGGTCCAAGAGTTGCAGAAGGCGCAATCCAGTCGTGCTGGAGGGCTGTTGTAAAGAGCAAACACCGTAAGGTTATACTACCGATTCTGGGGAGAATTACTCATCGCGGCCCATTCCTTCTGTCAGGCGCAACGATCGATTGAGATGGCAAGAACTCAGAGTGCCAAATTTGAAATTGAGAAGTTCAATGGCAAGAACAATTTCAAGATCTAGAAGGTCAAGATGTATGATCTGCTCGTGCAACAAGGCATGGTGAAAGCGCTTCTAGGAAAATCGAAGCAACCCGCGTCTCTAACAGATGAAGAGTGGGATGAGATCGATGCGAGAGCACTCAGTGCCATACGTCTATGTTTGGTCGATGAGGTTCTGTTCAACATTGTTGGAGAAAATACAGCAGCTGGTTTGTGGACCAAGATGGAAAGCCTGTAAATGATGAAATCCTTGATGAACAGGATTTTTCTGAAAATAAAATTATACAGTCTGCACATGAAGGAAGGTACGAAGATCGTTGATCATTTAAATATTTTTATATCACTTATAGTTCAGCTGACTAGCATGGGTGTGAAGCTTGAATCTGAAGACAAGGAAATTACACTATTGTGTTCTTTGCCCGCGTCATGGGACCATACTGTTACCTCTATTAGTTTTGGTACATCATAAACTATTGATTTTGATACTATTGTTGGATCTCTACTGTCGGAGGAGACAAGGCCTCTACCTCTGAGGCGATGGTGATCAAAGGAAGAACTAAAGAAAGAGGACAAGCTCAGAGAGATATTTCTTAGTCAAATTCGAAGGGAAAAAAAGTGCAAACTTAAGTGCTGGTTCTGTGGAAAATCGAGACACCTGAAGAAGGACTGTTGGAAGCGACAACAAGCCTCAAATGATGACTCTCTGAAAGAGATGAAAGAAGCGAATGCAACTCAAACAGGTTCACCATCAGGTTCAGGTATGATTGATGAAGTTTTATCAATTAATATTGGTTCACGTCATGATCAACAATGGTAATTAGATTCTGGTGCTTCAAATGACATGTGTCTTCATAGACACTAGTTTATTACTTACCAGTCTATAGATGATGGAATAGTTTACATGGGAAATGATATCTCATGTAAAGTTGTGGGAATTGGTAGCATTCGAATTAAGATGTTTGATGGAACTGTTAAAATATTAACTGATGTGAGACATGTACCTGAGCTTAGGAAGAACCTAATCTATTTGGGAGTCTTAGACACAGGAGGTTATAAGAGTATTGTTCAAGGTGGAGTGATGAAGTTCTACAAAGGAATTATATTGGTTATGAAAGCGAAGAAGGTCGGTAACCTATTTCTGTTAGAAGGAAAAACTGAATCAGATCATGCGACAACAGTATCTGAAGCGATAGTGATCTTATTCAATTGTGGCATCAACAGTTGGGCCATATGAGAAAACAAGGATTAAAGGTATTAACTGATCGCAAGTTACTTCCTAGTCTAAAGTCTTTAAAGTTAGATTTCTGTAAGCACTGTATTTATGGAAAACTGAATAGGCAGAAATTTAAAACTGGAAGACACACCAGTGAAGGAATCCTTGACTATATCCATTCTGATGTTTGGGGGCCATCATCATATTTTGTTACTTTTATAGATGATTTCTCTAGGAAGGTATGGATCTATATGTTGAAAAGAAAGGCTGATGTATTTGTTGTATTCAAGCAGTTTAGAGCTTTGGTAGAAAAGAGCACTGGTAGGTCCATTAAATGTTTAAGAACTGATAATGGTGGTGAATTTACGTCAAAGGATTTTGAGAACAATTGCAAGGAATTTGGAATCAGTAGGCATAAAACCACTGTCTATACTCTTCAGCAAAACAGGGTTGTTGAACGCATGAACATGACTCTTTTAGAGAGAGAAAGGAGTATGTTGAGTAACGCAAACTTGCAGTAGGAACTGTGGACAGAAGCAGTATCTACAGCTTGTTATTTGGTGAGTCAATCACCATCAACAGCAATAGAGTGCAAAATTCCAGAAGAGGTATGGATAGGTCACCCATGTAATTATTCTAATCTTAAAGTTTTTGGTTGTGAAGCCTATGCTCTAATTCTAAAACATTAGCGTTCTAAACTAGATCCAAAAAAAAAAAAAAAAAGCTTATCTTTGTTGTATATGGTGATGGTATTAAGGGGTACAAGCTGTGGGATCCTACTACCCACAAGATCACCATTAACAGAGATGTGATATTTAATGAATCATCTCTCATCAAATCATATGTAGATGTTCAAATGAAATAGGTTGAAGCACCAGAATATCAGCATATTCAGTTTGAAACCAGTTCAACTACGAATGAAAGTGAACATGAACAAGTTTCTGAAGAAGTTCATGAAGAAGTTCCTACAGCAGAGGAAAATGTGGATGATGATGACAATCAACATAATGTGGATGAGCCACAAACTTCCCTAAGGAGATCTACGTGGGTCAGAAATCCTCAAAGAAGGTATGATGGTTTTGTTTCATCAGTTTCTTTAAGTACTAATGATGATGAACCTTCGTGTTATCAAGAAGCTGTGAAGGGTTCTAACAGTAATAAATGGAAAGAAGCAATGAAGGATGAAATGAATGCTTTAGAGAGGAATGCTACATGGGACCTGGTAGAAACTCCAAGAGACAGGAAAATTGTAGGTTGCAAATGGGTCTACAAGCTGAAGAAGGGTGTTGATGATAAGGTAGAAAGGTACAAAGCAAGACTGGTTGCAAAAGGATATTCTCATAAAGAAGGTATTGACTTTCATGAGATTTTTTCACCAGTTATTAAGTCTGTTTCAATTAGAATTGTGTTAGCATTAGTTGCATTACTTGATTTGGAGTTGGAGCAGCTAGATGTTAAAACTTCCTTTTTACATGGAGATTTGGATGAGGAAATTTACATGGAACAACCTGAAGGTTTCGTATTTGAGAGGCACAAGTGATTACTGTATCACCTATAACAGTGGTTGTGAGTTAGTATGTGGATATGTTGATTCTGATTTTGCAAGTGATTTGGACAAGAGAAGGTCTACTTTAGGATATGTTTTTACTCTTGCATGTGGAGCTATTAGTAGGATGTCAAATCCATAGAACATTGTTGCTTTATCCACTACAGAAGCAGAATACATAGCTGCTTCACATGCTTGCAAAGAGGCGGTTTGGTTAAAAGGTTTGATTTGTGAGCTTGGAAGGATGCAGGACAAATTTAAGTTACTTTTTGATAATCAAAGTGCTATTCACTTGGCTAAGAATCCATCTTATCACTGTAAAGAAAAACATATTCCTATCAAGTACCATTTTGTAAGACAGGTCATCGATGAACATGGAGTCTCTCTTGAGAAAGTTCATACAAAAGAGAACTGCGTAGACATGTTCACAAAACCAGTACTTTTAGAGATGCTACAATGGTGTTTGGCTTCTCTTGGCTTGCAGAAGAGGTAATGAATAAATTGGGCATGATAGATTAGGTAAATTGTTGTCAAGGTGGAGATTGTTGAATATGCCAAATATTTTCATAAAATTGATGGATACGGGTAAAATTGATGGATACAGGTAGATTTAAAGGATCCTATTTTGAAGTAGTTTGTTCAACCAAATCTACCAGTTTGGTATGTACGCACAAAATTGGATAAACAGTTGGTAATTAACTGAAATCTGTTCTATATTCATGTAAGCCCATAGAGGCATAAAGGGATGGGGAAATAGTGGAGTTATCAGAGTAGTGACAAGCGAAAGCTTGGGTTGAATGGAATCCTGAACTTTATGGTTGTTTGTATTCATCTCCCTTGAACAATAAGAAAATACCAATTATCATTGCCTCGTGGAGGTTTCCCTTACAAGAAGGGTTTTACCACATAGATCTGAGTGTTAATCCGTGTGAATGATATTGTGATTGATCTTGTTCTCTCGATTTTCAGTTTCTAGATCTAATATTTGTTGTTTCCGCAATTAACAAATACAACACAAAATAGGAGGGATGTTACATTAACAAACCATGTTTGACTTTGGTTAACCATGGTTGGATTTAGTTTCATCATAGTGAAACCATCGATGAGTTTAGTGAACCATGGTTGTATTTAATGAACAATGGTTGACTTTAATGAAGCATATTTAACTTTAGTTAGCCATGGTTGACTTACTTGGCTATTGTTGACATTAGTTAGGTATGGTTAGCTATGTTTGACAATCATTAAAAATAGTTAACGATGGGTGTCGAATGATGGTCACCAAGATGAATATTGTTTGACCATGTAGTTGGATTTCATGAACCATGGTTGAGTTCAGGTAATCATGTTTGAATTTAGTGACAATGGCGAACCATGGTTGTCCATGTTTGAGCATGTGTGAAAATGTTTGAATCCAGTAACCACATGTCACATTGCATTGTCAACCTAAACATCACAGTCTGACATGGCCCTCGATGAATATCATAATGCGACAATAACCCTTGATGAATGTCACCATCCAACACAAGCCTTGATGAACGTTGTAATCAAACATAACTCTTGATGAACATCACAATATGGCAAAACCCTTAAGGAATGTACCAAGTCAACATAAATCAACATTGTGACATTCATCAATAATTAGCTATTATATTTTTTGTCATAGACATCGTTTTCTTCCCTAAAACACATCATCAATATGTATTTATGGAATATATATATATATAAGCACAAATAATATATATATATAGATAGATAGATAGATAAATATAGATATATACTTGTTTAAATATTTAAATAATGTAAAGACATTAATATAATAATTCAACATATAATTTTTGTATTAATAATATTTAGATAATGTAAAAACATTAATATAGTGATTTATATTTTTATTTGAAAATAATTTTTTATTAACTTTATATATATATATATATATTATTAAAAGTTCCTTCAAACTAATCATATATATATAAGTTAATTCAAACCAACTATGATAATAATAATATAAAAAATTTGAACTTCAAACCAACTAAGATAATAACCAACTGTGATAAATAATAATATAAAAATGTTGGACTCCCAAAACAACTACAATAATAACCAACTATGATTATATATTTTTAAATGAAGTTAATTCATTTTCATTTTATTTTTAATCTTTATGTTTTATTTAATAGTTATTAAAAAAATCTTATTTTTATATATTTTTATATAAATTTAATTTATTTTTATTTTATGATAACCATTATTAAAAAGATTTCATTAAAATAAATATACATGTAACTTAAAAATGATAAAAATATAAAAATAAAAATATGGAAAAGAAGTTAAAGAAACCGCTTTTATTTTTGAACTAAAAACATGAAAGCAAATATATAAACGCACATTCTTTATGTGACACAACATGTAAATATTATATATCATAACCTATTAACCATATAACGAAATATATAAAATCAATCAAAGTTAATAATAAAGAATATATTTTTATATCATTTTGATTTTTTAAATGATACTATTTATACATAACATTTACAATAAAATTGTTTAAAAATTTAAAATTTTATTTAAAAATAACCAAACATGTAAATAAATCACGTTATCTCTTATATGAATATTCATTTATCTCTTATATGAATATTCAAAGTAATTATTTTTTTATTGAAGTTAACTAATCGTTTAATCGTTTTAACATTTTGTTTGTGAGAAAATGTTTAGGTTTCTCGTAACTTATTTTGATGGACGAAACAAATGGCATTGCATAGTCAATAATGGAACAAATCTGTATTGCCCTAATGACAATGTTTAGTCTCTTACCACTATATACCACAGTAATATTACTTGTAGAGAAACAAGATCGCCAAATAATTGCATGCGGATTGACAACAAATTCCTACGTGCTTTTGGATTGATATCAACAACTTGTAACGAAATAGGTTAACATTAAATCATTAGTTAACCACAAACGAATACAACGATCATTGAATAAATCGAGACTGCACACTTGTCAAAGGCTCAATAATCTTGATGATCGGCTCTTCCAAGTACAGTCCAAAAATTACCAGATACAAACGCCTAACGACGTAATTATGTTGGTTTAAATTTTGATGAAAGATCACTGAAAATAATGATTTGGTAAAGTTTGGTATTCGTGATTTGGTAAAGTTTGGTATTCGTATGTTTTGAAATGGCAATGCCACAAGGTTTGATCTCGTTTCAATGAGTGAAACCCTACCCTGTAGGTTTTGTTGGCAACCATACTTTTACTTAGAATTCAACCACGAGAACTAGGTCTTAACTTGTGCATGTAATTGTTTCGACACTGTGTAAGTTTCTTGTTAGGGTTGTAAGCTATTTGTTTAGACATTGATACTAAGTTTCTTGTTAAGGTTGTAAGCTATTTGTTTAGACATTGATACTAAAATCGTGCCTTCTGCTAAGTGATAATAAGTGTCTTGTTGATATTCTTAACATGAATAAAAGATAGTAAGGTTATATAAAAATATGATTTAGGGTTTGGAAATTCATGTCTGCTATAACCTTTTAATAGTGTTTGCCATGAATGGCTTGATAAGTAAATTATGGAACTGTGTACTAAATAAATGTTTAGAATCTACAGTATGTAAATTCCTAAGGTTTGATTCTATAGTGAAATATTTATGTTAAAAGATTGCAATCTCTACCAAATCCAGATATGAGAAAAATGGAATAGTGATAACTAGTGATGAAATAATAAGTGTTTACTTATAACAAATCTATATACAGAATAATTTGTAAATGCTATATTTATTAGAATATGAAGTGCTTGAAAACATTGAATTTATAATATTGAAATGCATATTATTGCTATCTGCAATAGATGGGGTTGAATTGGAAAATATAGATATGTGCAGAAATAAAATGTGTTTTTCTTTTTTTTAAGAAATAGATGAATGCTATACATCTGTTTATACTATGTTGTACTATTTCCTACATTTTAACTTATGATTGAAATGACAAAATTTAACAAGAAATACTACTATGTTCATCTTTTCATTCAAATGGCATTCTGCCTATCACTCATCTCTATTAATTTTACTTTTCTGTACTAGAGTACTATACAAATAACAGTATGGGAAAAATACAAAAAAGAATTTAATCATTCATTTAAATTACTTAATCATTCTTACAACATATCATCTTTAAGTCAGAAAATGAAATAGTTTCTTCTGTATAACTGTAAATAATAATTCTACCATGCAGAAAACATTTAGCTGTAAACAAAAGTAAGAACAGTGAGAACCTGGTTGGCTGTAGGAGAAACAAACAGCCCAAGGAACCTGTTCCACCCAACCTATTCCTGAAGACAGCCAAGTTACTTGCCTTAGGACCCCCGAGCCTGTTCACTGAACCACTAGGAAGAAGAGTCTGTAGAAGCCTTAGTTCATCAACTTGCAGTAGAATATAGATTATCCAGTCATAAAGACTCAGCAGTCAAAGAGACCTGCACCAGCACCTCTGGTTTTCTCTTCTCAAAATAACTAGTAGACTTACAATGCACTCTCACATAGCCTCCCTATTCGAATCTCTCAGTGATCACTTGATACACTTGAGGAAATATTTCTGCAGAAAATATTGTAGGAGCTGCCTGCTCAATTCAAATTGCCTTATCTAGGCTGCCTAGGCCTTTTAGTGGTTAATTGGTCGTTAATGAGCTGACTGCTCTCTTCCACCCACCTAGGGTATAATGCCACAAATTTAGGGGTAGTTGTCCCATAACCAATAGCTAGTGGTGGAGTGCAAGTGCTGATATTTGTCCCATGCCTTCTAACAGCTTCCATTCCTCCTAGTGGGTCAGTGAACACTCATTTAACAGTTCCCTTGGGTGTTTGTCTCCTATTTTAATTTATTTAATAATAATAATCAGTAATTACAATCATCCTTGACCAAACTTGGTCATAATTATAAAACTTTGTAATTATAATTTAACATAAAGTATTTTGCAAATAAAATAAATATTCTCAAAATTTGGGTAGGTGACAGCTAGTGAGGTGAGGAGTCAGAGCGCTCCAAAATAGAAGACAAATGGAGAAGTTAGAGAATGGAAGTGCTCCACTAGGGAGACATCCTTCCTACAATTTCTCTTAACCTCCACCAAGTGTTTAAGACTTGTTAAAACAAGAAAAGGTTTCTACAACCTTTAATATTATATGGTGTGAGTTAAGAAATGGGTTAATACTCATTTGTCTTCTTGATACTCATTTGACTACTCTCACGTAAACCATACACACTCACAAAAATTTTACCACACCATCTATCTATATATATATATTTATAATTTATTTCAAATAAACTTCTTTAATTCTATGTACATGCTTATGAGTTTCCTTCGATATATATATATATATATATATATAACCATTCAAATTGCATAGTACATTTAATGGTGCATAAACTTGGTCAAAAGAAATCATATTTAACTTTTATTTAATAGTTCTTAGCTTTTAAACTAGAAAATAGGAAATCAAAGAAACACTTGTCCTTACCTAAGTCGAGGTCTGCACTTTAAACTTTTAAGTAATTAGTGAATAACTAACTTTTCCTTAGGTATTACTGATACCAAGGAGGCCATGTTATCATACGTAATGGAATAAACCTTTAGGATTTCTTCCATTTCTTTAATAACAATTGTTTCCAAATAGTAACTCATTCACTTTATATACTTATCAAAGTATAATACTTTCTATCAAGATATTACTTTATTTTTTTAATATTTATTGGTTTTATCTTGCCCTCACCTAAATAATTAGTAAGCTAGTATTAATTCTAGATTTCTTTTTAGGAGGTTATGGTATTTACGTGGCACTCTTTTGTTGGCATTAAGACGATTGTTCTGTAAAAATAGTAATTAGGATAATCACTTGGGATCATCATTAATATTTACTCTTTGATGTTTAAAATGAAGGTCACAAGTTTTGGTTTCAGCTTAGGATGACATATAAACGTTTCTAGGTAAAATAGTGATTTTCTCGAGTGCTTGATGTCTTTGGATGATAGTCGTCATCACTAAACAAATTCTTGTGGATTTCCAGTCATCCATCCTATCCCTTAAGTGGATTTAATTTCCTAGCGTTTTAGTTGCGTCAAACTTTAGTCCCCCGGTCTAAAATAACACTTATTAACATAACACTAGTTTCAAGGTCTACTGGTGGGGCCTTGGCCTTGAGCTCCTCACCAGGTACTCTTACACAATTACAATTTACATTTACCAAAAACAATAATAGGGATCAAAATAGGAGGGATGTTACATTAACAAACCATGTTTGACTTTGGTTAACCATGGTTGGATTTAGTTTCATCATAGTGAAACCATCGACGAGTTTAGTGAACCATGGTTGTATTTAATGAACAATGGTTGACTTTAATGAAGCATATTTCACTTTAGTTAGCCATGGTTGACTTACTTGACTATTGTTGACATTAGTTAGTTATGGTTAGCTATGTTTGACCATCATTAAAAATAGTTAACGATTGGTGTCGAATGATGCTCACCATGATGAACATTGTTTGACCATGTAGTTGAATTTCATGAACCATGGTTGAGTTTGGGTAATCATGTTTGAATTTAGTGACAATGGCTAACCATGGTTGTCCATGTTTGAGCATGTGTGACAATGTTTGAATCCAATAACCATATGTCACATTGCATTGTCAACCTAAACATCGCAATCTAACATAGCCATCGATGATTATCACAATGCGACAATAACCCTTGATGAATGTCACCATCCAACACAAGCGCAATCAAACATAACTCTTGATGAACATCACAATACGACAAAACCCTTAAGGAGTGTACCAAGTCAACATAAATCAACATTGTGACATTCATCAATAATTAGCTATTATATTTTTTGTCATAGACATCATTTTCTCCCTAAAACACATCGTCAATATGTATTTATTTGTGCTTTTGATATATATATATATATATATATATATATATATACTTGTTTAAATATTTACATAATCTAAAGACATTACTATAATGGTTCAACATGTAATTTTTTTATTAACTTTATATATATATATATATATATTATTAAAAATTCCTTCAAACTAATTATATATATATAAGTAAGTTCCTTCAAATCATCTATGATAATAATAATATAAAAAAAATTTGACTTCAAACCAACTAAGATAATAACCAATTATGATAAATAATAATATAAAATGTTGGACTCCCAAAACAACTACAATAATAACCAACTATGATTATATATTTTATATGAAGCTAATTCATTTTCATTCTATTTTTAATCTTTATGTTTTATATAATAGTTATTAAAAAATTCTTATTTTTAGATATTTTTATATGAATTTAATTTGTTTTTATTTTATTTTTAATTTTTATTTTATGATAACAATTATTAAAAAGATTTCATTAAAAATAAATATACATGTAACTTAAAAATGATAAAAAAATAAAAATAAAAATACGCAAAAGAAGTTAAAGAAACCGCCATTATTTTTTTCCATAAGGAAACTAAAAACACGAAAGCAAATATATAAACGCACATTCTTTATGTGACACAACATGTAAATATTATATATCATAACCATATAACGAAATATATAAAAATTAATCAAAGCTTAATAATAAAGAATATATTTTTATATCATTTTGATTTTTTAAATGATATTATTTATACATAACATTTACAATAAAATTGTTTTAAAATTTAAAAATAACCAAACATGTAAATAAATCAAATTATCTCTTATATGAATATTCAAAGTAAATTTATCTCTTATATGAATATTCAATTTATCTCTTATATGCATATTCAAAGTAATTTTATTATTATTAAAGTTAACTAATCGTTTAATCGTTTTAACATTTTGTTTGTGAGAAAATGTTTAGGTTTCTCGTAACTTATTTTGATGGACGAAACAAATGGCATTGCATAGTCAATAATGGAACAAATTTGTATTGCCCTAATCACAATGTTTGGTCTCTTACCACTATATACCACAGTAATATTACCATATGTAAATTCAGCATAAGCATGTATGGTTTATTGTGTATGAAGTTTTGGAAGTAAATGAAGGTTGAAAATTACTATGAAAATTAACTTAAAAGATTTATTGCTTAATTATAAATCAAATATGAATTTTTCCCAAAAAGAGACTTGATTTTTTTTTTAAACTATTCTAAAAATTAAATTAAAAGATTTAATTAAACAAATGTTTAAGAAAATAATTAACCTTCACAATAAAGTTGAAAAAATGGGTTCATATTATATTCACAAAAATCCAAACTTTGAAAGCTATATACCACAAATTTTCAAGTTCATATTGTACTCACAAAAGTCCAAACTTTGAAAGCTCTATACCACAATTTTTCAAGGACTTTTATAAATTCTCGGAGAATGACATCTTTGTGATTGAAAAATCCAACAATTCTAAAAACATATCACGTGGTCTCGATACTATTCCAAAAAAGAATATTTTATATATAATCAAATCATATCGAAAGTAATTACGAGAAAACGAAAACAAATTCTTTTTATTAAGTTTTATCGAATAAACCATTTGGATTTCAAACCCTATGGCTCTTATTAGATGGAATATAATGTTACCATTAAGGAAAGGGAAATGGATGCAATATCTTAACTTAAATCTTAAAAGACTTACAAATCCAAGGCTTTTGGATGTTGTGGACTATAATATATACATTTATCTCATAAAGTTCCTTGCAATGACAAGTTTATGAAAGATGATTAAATTAGACATTTATCTTCTAAAGTTCCTTGCAATGACAAGTTTATGAAAGATTATCAAATTAGAAGGCCTTTGGAACTATGTAACTATTTAAACACATTGCCTTTCTTTGTGTGGAAGATTGGATAATAATTAAATAATTTAACCTTTCCTATTATAGGTAATTAGTTATATTGGAAGGTTGGCAATGGGATTGTTAAAGGATTTGATTGTGGCATTGAGAACATTGGGTATCGTATATTTTGTTGATCCGATAGATTAAGTACATAGTTCAATGTGGCAACAAGGATGAAAGGATGTTAAGGTTTTGGGTTTAGATGATTAAAAAAGCTAAAGTATGGATGATTAAAAATTGTAGAGAAGTGTTATTTTGCATACATTGGAAGATGATACATTGATATAGTCCAGGAAACCTACAAAGGGAGATTACACCGCTAGTGTTGGATATTCAACAAAATTCTTAGGAGGGTCCTTGAGCAAGGAGAAACCAATTGGTGATGGAAACCATTGTGGAAATTGCAATATCCTCTGAAATCTATATACTTTTTTTGGTTGGCATTAAACAAGATCCTAACTTGGGATGTGCTCCAAAAAAGGTCTTGGTAAGGACCTTATCTAATAAACCATTTGGATTTCAAATCAACGATGTTGTTGTTATACCCAATAAGACCTTCAAGATTATTTATTTAAGGTATTTGATAAAGTTGATTGGTTGCATTTGAAATCAGTGCACCCTATGGCTCTTATTATTAGATGGAATATAATGTTACCATTAGGGAAAGGGAAATGGATGCAATATCTTAAGTTAAATCTAAAAGACTTACAAATCCAAGGCTTTTGGATGTTGTGGACTATAATATATACATTTATTTCATAAAGTTCCTTGCAATGACAAGTTTATGAAAGATGATCAAATTAGAAGGCCTTTGGAACTATGTAATTAAATTTAAACATAGTACCCTTCTTTATGTGGAATATTGGATAAAACTGCACATCAAATCTACCATTAATATTTAGCTAACTAAATAATTTAACTTTTCCTATTATAGGTAATTATTTATATTGGAAGGTTGGCAATGGGATTGTTAAAGGATTTGATTGTGGCATTGAGAACATTGGGTATCATATATTTTGTTGATCCGATAGATTAAGTACATAGTTCAATGTGGCAACAAGGATGAAAGGATGTTAAGGTTTTGGGTTTAGATGATTAAAAAAGCTAAAATATCAATGACTAAAAATTGTAGAGAAGTGTTATTTTGCTTAGATTGGAAGATGATACATTGATATAGTCCAAAAAACTTACAAAGGGACTATTCAACAAAATTCTTAGGAGGGCCCTTGAGCAAGGAGAAACCAATTGGTGATGGAAACCATTGTGGAAATTGCAATCTCCTCTAAAATCTATATACTTTTTTTGGTTGGCATTATTAAACAAGATCCTAACTTGGGATGTGCTCCAAAAAAGGTCTTGGTAAGGACCAGGCTTCTATGTTTTATATATAAGTGTTGAAGAATCTTCTCATCACATATTGATGAATTGTCCCTTTACAAGAGAAGCATGGAAGTAAATCCTAAGCTTAAATCAAGGAAGGGGGAAATGGGAGGGAAGATCTCTAATTAAAGGAATAAAGCATTTGATGGAAGACATGTATCTCACAGAGAATAAGGCACTTCCTTGTGTGGTTTCTTGTGGTATTTGGGTTACTAGAAATTCCTTTATTTTAAAAGGAAAGTCTTTCTCTCCCTTAGAATTTTTCTTTAAGATCAATTATATTTTTAATGATATCAAGTTGACTCCAAAGGCCAATCCCACAAGACAGATAGAGACATTGGAGATAGACAAAACCAATTACTAGGATTTCTTTAATGGAGCAAACAAAGGGAACCCTAGGAGGTGTGGCACTAGAGTGCTATGTTTTCTTTGGATACTAATAGTTTCTCCTTTAAACTGGATTTAGGAAGGCTAATTTAGTAAATGTGCATAGATAACGGCCTGCGTAGGATATCAATAGAGAAAGGTTTGGACTATGCCCAAGTATTTGGAGATTTGGCATTGACCTTTGATTAGGTTAAAGGCATTGCAGGGTTGCATATTATCTACCTTCAACTAGTGTTGGATCGTATTATGCTTTTGATTGACAACTTCGATGAAGTTACTTTAACCCATGTTTTTAGGGAGAACTACAATATCTTTGTTGGCAAAAAATTGAAGTTTTGGAAGGATTATTGGATCTAGTTTACAATAGAAAGGATGGAGACCACCCTTAGGACCCCATACTTTTATTTTCAATGAATAATTCCCAAATATTCTCTATTTTTGGGCCTCATAATAGAAAAATATACTATATCTCTTGTATGTAATAGAAGTTAAAAGCTTTCAAATAGTAGGTAGGCTATTTTTGCTAAATTGTTATGGTTCTTGCAAGATAATGATGATGGCAAGAAAAAAGACAGTGGGGAATTTAGGAATGTGCTCACATAGGAATGCATGCGTTCCTTTTACAATAGCTTTGTTGTTTTTCCGAACCACCAAATTGCCACAAATGTTTCCAGGTAGGAATGCATAGGAATGATCACACACGTTAGGAATGCACACATGTTAATAACATGTGCACATTCCAAAATGCACACACATTATTTTAATATTAAAAAATATATTTTAGTAATTTTGCAATAACTTTCTACCTTGATATTAGTTTTTGGAATTATTTAGCTTGTTGAAAAGGCCTTGAATATGTACACATGTCTATATTATTATCTTTTTATGTTTATAAATAAATAATTGCTTATTTTGATAAATAATAATGTTTTGGCCATGATCGGTACCTCAAAACACCACATAGTCCCTATGATGAGGATATTTAGTGTTTAATGGTAATTTGGGTTCTCATAGGAGGATTTTACATGAGGGATAAGTTTTGGGGACTTAACCATTTCAAGGGGAGGAAAAAAAGGTAACTAGGCTCTAAATGAAGCATCTAAAGCTCATATGCCATGAACAAGGCTTCAAACAATAACACGGGACCTCTAAAGGGGATGTTTGGCCTCCAAGTGGAATATGGTTTCTCCTATATTTCCTTGAATAGTAGAGATGGGTCTCGAGGCATTAACAATGGGCATGGGAGGAAAATAATTCTTTTTGGCCCTATATGAAGCATTTAGGGACCAAGGACCATGAACAAGGGCTCAAACCACACAACACTCATTGTATAGGATATCATTATCCTTAAAGTGGGATATCAATGGAAATCAAAGGTTTTGTGCACTAGGGATGGGTCTTAAACCATAGTTGAGGAAGAAATTGAGGCAATTATTCCCTAACACAATATTCTTGAGGTAATGGGAAATTATTAATGGCATGAACTACAACATACACCATTTAAAGTGGGTCTTTGGCATAAAAGTTGGATATGGGAATAAGTAAAAGTTTTTGCACAATGGGACGCGTCTCAAGGCCTTAACTAGAGTCATGGGAGGAAAGAAAGGGCCTTACACCATACATGTATCTTTAAGGCTCATCAACCATGAACATGAACTAAAACCACAACATTGTTGGTTCTAGTATGAAACAAACATAATTATACACAACATAAATACAGAACAATAAAAAAAATTATAACATTATGTGCATATAGACACCATGATTGATCCTGGAAACCCCTTAATTGGGTAAATCCAATAGAAGAGCTTAATTATGCCCCTTGTCCAAATCCATCCAAGGAATATCGTGGCTCTACCGCAACGAGTACCCTCGACCATAAGTGAGTTTCTTGACATGCACATATTACAATGAAGTATGACCAGCCTCTTTATAGGCTTCCAGAATTCACAATACCACGGGTTTATTACAGTAATAACCAACCTCTGTTAACTTGCTCTATGACCAAGTTAAGATTAACCCAACAAACATAAGTCCTTTTGAGGCAATCTTTGGACTCTAGGTTGATTATGGATACAATTATGAAGTCTGGTGCAATAGGGATTCCTATATTAGGGCATTGGTCATGATTAAAGAAGGAAAATAAGGCCCTTGGGTTCTTGATGAGGACTTTAAGGATAAAGGGCCATTAATAGTTCCATAAACCACATAACATGTCCTATATAGGGCATCATTGTCCTTCAAGTAGGATATGGGTACCACTACGATGTTTTTTCCATTAGAGATAGGTCTCAAGGTCTTAACCATGGTTGCACAAGGATAAATCTAGGGAACTAGATTCTAAATGAATATTTTTGGGCTAATAGTTGATTATTAAGGCCTTTAATTACAACATGCGCCCTCTAAAATGGATTTTTTGCATACGAGTGGGATAGGGGTATCATTATGAATTTTTATGTAGTAGAGATGTATTTATGGGTGTCGACCATGATTGGTGAAGGAAAATAAGGTCCTTCATCCCTAAATTAATTTTATAGGTCTTATGGGACATTAAATATTTATCAAACCACCAAAACACCCCTCTATAAACTAAATTTGTCCTTGAGTCGGGTATGGATAGAATTAGGAGGTTTTGCACACAAGATATTCCTTTTGGGACTTTATCCCAAAATGAATATGATAGGGTCATGGTCCCTAAAATAGTACTGAAAGCATCATATCAACCTATATAATTGGCCTCTTGGTGGGATATGTGTATGATTAAAATATTGTATGCACTTAGCATGGGTTTTGGGGCCTTTACCATGGTTGATGAAGGAAGACAAGGGTCACATGAACAAAATTACTCTTCTAGGGATCAGAAACTTTGGACTCCAAATGAAATATGGGAACCATTAGAAATATTTAGACAAAACGGAGAGGTCTAGAGACCTTGGCCATGGTCATGGGAGAAAATAAAGGGTCTTAGAAATTAAATGAAGCTTTTAAGGGTCGTGATCCATGAACAACTCCTCAAACCAATTCAAAGGCCATTTAGAGGGGCTAGCTAGCCTTTGATTGAGATATGGGTAACATTATGAGGTTGTGTGCACCAAGGATGGGTATATGGGTCTTGACTTCTAAGGAGAACAAATAAAGCGGCTCAAGTCGTATATAAATATTTTAAGGATCTAGTGCATGAACATGGCCTCAAAGCACCACATAGGCCCTCTAAAAGGGATAATTGATCTTCAAGTGGGATATGGGTACCTATAGGATATTTTTCACACTAGGGAAGGATCCTAGGGTCTTGACCATGGTAAAATAGTGAAAAAAGAGCTAGATGACCTAATTGAAGAATTCATGGCTCATGGGACAAAGGGAAGTATTGAACCATTACAGACACCCTATAGAGGGAAACTTTATCTACCAAGTGGAACAAATACCCCATTTTGGAGAATTGTTTCATCAAGGATGGGTCTCGAGGCCTTATCTATGGTCATATGGGATCCATCACAAGGTTTTCCATAGTAGATGGTTCTTGAGACACTACTTATGGTGTAAGGATAAAAACCAATGTATTAGGGACTAAAATATGTTGTATGGTTTATGGACCATGCATAGTATTAAAATCCACCACACAAGCCCAATAAATAGAATATTTACACTACAAGTATAATATAGACACCATGACAAGGTTTGGCATGTTAGGGATTGGTATTAAGACCCTAACAATGGTCCAAGGAAAACCACTACAGTATTAAGTAAATCCAAATAATGTTTGCTAAATACATGAATATTAATATAATGATTAAATGATTAAACTATGCTGAGATATGAGGCTTTTACACCCAAAAACTAAAGTCTTAAGACTTTAATCTATCTATCTAATATGTAAAGACAAGGTGAAGATTCTTGCAAATAACCCATTCATAATACTTAGTGGCTTTCTATCAACATTTCCATCACTAATTGGAATGATAGTGTGAAATATAGAGATGGGACATATGACCATGAACCCTACAAATATATTTTGGGCTCTATATTTGGTTTTTCTTGGACCATGGTTAGGGATGGTTTTTATTGGACCATGGTTAGGGATGGATTTTCTTGGACCATGGTTAGGGCCCTAATACAAGTCTATAGTGTGTCAATCCTCTTAATGGTATGCATATCATACTTTTGGAGTAAGGATTCCATTTGCAAAGCTTGTGTAATGGCTTCATACCCTATGCATGGTCCATGGACCATTAAAACATATTTTAGTACCTAGGACATGGGTTCTTTTTCCATGAACTAAGGGCTATGTGTCAAGAACCATATAGTGTGGAAAACCTTGTATATTTCTAAGTGCATGAAATTTCAACAAGTGAAGGTTGAGCATCAACACCCAGTAGGTTTATCACAGCCTTTTCCAATTCCAGAATGGAAATGAGAAGTTATTTCCATGGATTTTATTATGGAGATGCCAATGATAGTGAGGCAGCATGATTCCATCATGGTTGTGGTGGATAAATTATTAAAGGAAACACATTTTATTCTAGTTAAATCCACATATAAAACTGATTGCAAATATTTTCATGAAGGAAATGTTTAGTTTGCATCGGATTTCCTAAGGCAATACTTTCAAACAAGGATCCCAATTAGTTCACGTCCAATTTTTGGAAAAGTCTTTTTGTAGGTTTGGGTACATAGCTAAACTTTAGTACCACCTTCCATCCACAAACAAATGGGAAAATAGAAAGAGTAAATCAGGTGCTCGAAGACATGCTTCGCATGTATGTGATGGAAAAATCATCCAAGTGGGAAGATTATCTACATTTGGTAGAGTTTGCATATAACAATGGCCAACAAGCATCATTGGGCATGAGTCCATTTGAAGCTTTGTATGGCAGGAGGTGCAGAACACTGGTTACTTGGAATAATACAGTGAACAAAATTGTACTTGGGCTAGAATTGCTTGAGAAAATGGAGCAAGAGGTTTCAAATATTAGGAATAATTTAAAGGAATCCCAATATAGACAGAAAAGCTACGTAGATAGGAATATAGTGCATAGGGAGTTTCATGTTGGGGATCATGTTTACCTTACAGTGAGGCTAAGGAAGATTTCCTTGAAGGTTGGAAGTTGTGCCAAGATATCACCAAGATATTGTGGGTCATTTGAAGTGCTTGAGAGAATAGGGCTAGTTGCATATAGAATTGCATTGCCTACTAACACCAGAGCTCATAATGTTTTTCATGTTTCTTTGCTTAAGAAATATGTACATGATATTAACCATGTGATTGATTGGAAAGTGATCCAGGTGGAACCCGAGTGAGAGTTCCAAACTAAACCACTATGCATACTAGAGAGGAAGGTGACATTTCTCCAAAACCTAGATATCAGACAGCTAAAGGTGGGATGGAGGCACTTCGGTCCTGATGAGGCTACGTGGGAGTTGGAGGATGACATGAGAGAGGCATATCGATTTTTGTTCTAATTTTAAGCAAACATTGAGGATGGTGTTATTCCAAGGAGGAGAGGATTGTAATACCCCCAGTTTTGATTTGGAATGTATTTAACCAAAATTATGTAAATGATGTAAATATGCTAGTATGGATTCCTAGCACGGAGCTCAAGGCCAAGGACCGACTAGTGAATGGATAAGCATGCATGATGTAAATATTGTTATTTGGACTATATGTTTGGTTTGTCATGCTAACTCGAAATATATATGTAAATATTACATGCATAAATAAACTGGTCCAATATGGTTGTGTAAAGAGCACTAGAGGGGCTATGATTCCACTAGAGGGGAAGAGGAAAGGGGGTCTATGGGAGACTAAATCCTTGCTTCCAAGTTTCAACCTTAGAACTCATCCAAATTCTTTCATGTGATGTGAATAAGTGAATTATCTCCTTTTTTGAATATTTTCCAATCATTGAAAGCATGTGTGAGGTTGTTGGGAAAAGTCACCTCATGTAGTTATTGAAGCATGGGGCTGACTGCACTTTTATGTTAGGTATGTCATGACAGAATTCAATCCGCAGCTTCCAGGAGTCCTTTCTTCTATAGTCAAAAGCTATGTCAGTTGTCTTTTGACCATTTTCTCATATCCCTTAGAGTCAATCCTCATTCGCTCATTCTTTCATGCATCTTTACACTAGGTAGAGCTCTCCATTGTCGTCAATGACCTTACCAAACTGTGTTTAACCCAAAAATTCAAATTTCGAGACAGAGATGGAAATTTGAAAGGGAAAATAGATGGTTGTAGGTAAGCAGAGAGGTTTGGCAAGCTAGGAACACTTACCCATTGAGTTTTGTTGCTCATATATGCTTGAGAATCCATGGATTAAGGATACATGTGGTTCTCCAACAACATATAGCAGGTTTATATCCTATGCACACACAAGAAGCACCCAACAAGATGGATCACCCAAGAGAACTGTGCAACAATGAAGGGGATTCCTGAGCACAGAAGGGTGTTGTGTGGGGAAAGTATTGTTGGAACCAAGGATGTGAGGGCTAAGTGAGACCCTTGTAGAATCTGTATGAGCATTTTTCTAAGAACAAAGAGAATAATGGGTTTTGGGATGAGAGATAGAATCCTATAGGTGTTTCCTTCTCCCTGGTGGCTTGAAGCCCATATTGGGGGTGGCCTCTCACCAGAAAGAGTATATGCTGGACACAGTACCTATGGTTGGTGGATACACAACCAGTTGCTTGGATCTACGTTGGATAAATATAGGTATTCTCATGCATTTGAATATGAAATGGATTTATTTAATGCTTGTTATGATTATGCTGATAAATGCATGTTAGATGTGTGTGGATAGAGTTTAATTCCACTGTGTATGTTTATTTATGTTTTTGCACACATATTTTGTATGTTATGAAATTCATATTATGGCTATGGGGAAAATTTGGAAGCCCAAAATCAGTTAATGTCCCCTCCCAATGGTCGTATTGGATGAAGGGGGAATTAAACCTATGACCATGGTAAAGGTATTGAAACAAATCCTTAGTGAATAAAATATCCTAATGGAATATGTATCCCACATGGTGGCTAATTATCCCCTCCACATGGCATGTGTAATGTTCCAAGACCTCGTTTTGTACCATGATCCCTAAAATATTCATTTGGGTCATATAGCCCCTTTTTTCTCTCACTCAATCATAGTCATGATCCCCAAATCCATCACTAGTATGTAAAACCTCTTATAGACATTCATATATCAATGAGAGTTCAAAGATCAATTTTAGAGGGCCTATGTGCAGGTTTTATGAGGCCACATTCATGAAAAAATCATTAAATATATATATGTATATATATAGGTCTTGGGGACCTTTATTTGATCTTACCATGGTCAAGACCCCAATACCCATCCTTAGTGCACAAAAAATCCTAATGGGATCCATATCCTAAGAGAATGATAAACATACCCTCTAAAGGACCTTTATAGTGGTTCAACAACTTTTTCATAGATCATGAGCCTTAAAATATTCATTTAGGTATTAAGACCCATTATTTTCTCCCATGACCACGATCAAGGTCTCCATACTAATCCATTATTTCAAAAAATTTCTAAGGGCACTTGCACAAACTTGAGGGACATTTTAGATGCAATTGTAATTTTTCAAAATCCACAACTGATGTGAAAAAAAAACACATGTGTGTTCCTTAGCACTAGGTTTGGAGGGGTCTGAGCCTAACAAGTCAATTAGCACACAAGCTGGGTAGAAAAAAACACTCATGCGATTTATAGTTACAAAATGTGTGTGTGATTTGTAGTTACAAAACACAGATGTGATTTGTAGTTATAAAATGCATGTGGGATTTTTAGTTACAAAATGTGCTCATGATTTGTAGTTACAAAACACGTGCACGATTTTTAAGTACAAAATGTGTGTGTGATTTGAAACTACAAATCAGGCACGCACTTTACAGAACATGTTATAAACCCCAACAATGGGCCCTCCCTCCCTCCATCCCTCCCTAACTCTCTCTCTCTCTCTCCCCTCCCTTTCCCTCTATCCCCCTCTCTCTATCCCTACATTTCCATCCCTCTCTCTCTACCTCACTCCTTCCTCCCTCTCCCTCTCTCATTTCCCCCCTCCCTATCTTTAACCCTCCCTAACTCTCTCTCCCCATCCCTCTTTCCCTATCCCTCCCTCCCTCACTCTCTCTCCGTATCTTTCCCTCTATCTCCCTCCATCCCTTTCCATCTATATCTCTCCATTTCTTCCAATAATTGTCTTCACGCCACATTTCAATGGCTGAAAAACACAACATAAAAAAAATAGACCCCCCTCTACTCGAACTGGTCATTAATTCATCAAATTGGCACTATCCCTAGAGTACCCAGAAACAACATGCTCCAATCTACTAGAAATCAAATCTATATACTTGCACTCCCTATTAATTTTGCATACCTTGGATCTAGCATAGTTTATGTTACTTCTCAAGCCGACCCATCATGCCAATGGATATGACCACACTGATTCACACTCCACCATGAAAATATAGGTGACTGAACAACTTTCTTCAAACGTTCTCATAACAATGACTCCATATACACTTAATCATATCTTGATCAGATCGCTCTCATTGGAGAGTTAGAGTCTACCAAGATCTAATACCAAATGTTGGCTCCAGGATGCATCCCCCCCACCATCTCTCTCTATCTCTTATGTAGGAGCATCGGTGCATAGGAAAAACAGTCGAAGTTGATCGACAAAAGGAGGTCGACCAAGGGGATTGCTGACAACCACTGGTGTGAAGGAGACTGACAGTTGAAGCTAGGCAGTCGAGCAGAAGCTGTTGAAGTATGGTCTAAAGGGTGCGAAAGTCAAAAGAGTTGAAAGTCGATAGGATGGTTGAGATGCGACATCGATAGATGCGGCAGAAGCCAAGTGTGGAGGATAGGGCATAATAGACCGGAAGCCATAGAGACTAAGTGAAGTCGATAAGTAAAGTTGAGAGTCGACAAGTTAAGACGGTCTATGCGGCGGAGTGTAGATCACTCGAAGATGGCAATGAGAGGACCGCCAACTGTAGCAAGTCAGAGAAACATTGCAATCGAGGTGATCGACTTACAACCGTTGAGGGTTGTTGGGGGTAGTTATGGAAGTTAATAAGGTGGTTGATACGAGTCCAGGTGTCACCACAGGATTGTTGATGTAATTGTAACTTCGGAATGTATTTCACCTATTTATATTGTACTCCTATAGAGATGTTATTATTCCTCTATAAGGAAGTGTCGTCATTTGTATTGACAAGTGTCGCAAGTGTCGTAACTTGTTGTGATGGGTTATTAGACCACCGAATGTGGGGTTGGCCCTAATTAGTATAACCATGGGTTATTAGACTAAGTTAGACAAGTCAGCCCTGCTAGGTTATTAGGTAGGTCAGGTCATGTATAAATAGAGATCGAGAGATCTCTATTTTGATCATCTCATTATACACTTCTACACTACTCGGAAAGTGGCGCACAAGTGAGGAGGAGGTTCAGCTGCTAGGAGAAGACTATCTCTTGTACTTTGGTTATATCATTTCTCTTTCTATCTCTGAGGAAGTTGTGGGGTTTTTCACCTTTATGGTTTTCCCCAGTGAAACTCTGTGTGTCTATTGTCTCATGTGATTGCTTGGTGTGATTTATATGCATTGTTATGATTGATATGCTGTACATGTTATTCTCTCAGTAAAGATCCTAGAGTATGTTGAATTAATACTCAAAAATTAACATGGTATCAGAGCTTCCCTGAGAAGAAGACATTGTGCAATGGCGGAAACTAGGGTTTCTTGTTTATTGGGTTTCTCTCCACAGATTTTGGAAAAGAAGGTAGATTGAATCTACTCGTCAAGGAGAATCTTTCTGTCCAATCAGAATTCAATTCTGAGCACTTTCAGTTTTGGCCCTAAAAATTAGGGTTTCCACAAAAATAGGAATTTCTAAATTCTGAGGACATAGCTGGAAGCTCCTTGGAAAAATAGAATTTTAGAGATTTGGATCAAGATTTTTGATTGGGTGAAGCTCCAGGAAACTCAAAACCTAATTTGAGGTCCTCCCTAGTGAATCCAGGAAGACTAAAAGGCATTTCTGAAGGGTGAATCTTTGCAGATTTCAAATTCTGAATATACCGGGCTAATCAGCTCATCAAGGCGCATATTTCTATCCTTTCAGAAAGTTGAAATTCACATTTTGAATTTTTAGGGTTTCTTTGACAAACGCTAATCCGACACCAGATCCAGATTTATGCAAATCAAGTGGTAAGACCTAAATATTTTATTTCCATTTGAGTTTCTCATTAAAATGTCTCACCACACCAAGCTTGAGGATAAGCTTGAAGGGGCTGATAACTTTCGAGCATGGAAGTATAGGATTGGGTTAATGTTGGAAGAAAATGAGTTGGACACTTACATAAGTGAATAGGTCCCTGTCCCAAAGGGAGAAGAGGCTAAGGCCTTACATAAAAAGAATTTGGTCAAGGAAAAGAGGATCATTGTTGATTCTATCAAAGACCATCTCATACCACATGTGTCATCTCTAAAGACACCCAAGGAGATGTTCGATTCCCTAACCAAGCTCTTTGAAGGGAAGAACATAAATCGGAAGATGACCCTATGGAATCAATTGAAAGGGGTAAAGCTTCAAAATGGAGAGACCATTCAATCCTATTTCTCTAAGGTCTCTTAGATCAAGGAACAACTTGAAGTTGTGGATAATGGTGAAGTTGTTATGACCACTTTGAATGGCCTACCTAGGTCATGGGATTCCTTCATCCAAGGAATCTATGCAAGAAGGAAGTTGATCTCCTTCAGTAGACTATGGGAGCAATGTTATCAAGAAGAAGTAATGCTTGTAGCCCGAGAAGAAAATATGGGGAATGAAGATCAAGCTCTCATAGTACACACCAAGAAAGAAAGGTCAAAGGGGGAGCATTCTCATTCCAAGAGATCTTCTCACCACCATTACCATAAAGATAAGAAAGATCTAAGATGCTTCACATGTAATGAGAAAGGAAACTTTGCTTTAGATTGTCCTAAGAACAAGAAGAAGAAAGATAAAAACAACAAATTCAACAAGAAGAAGAAGAACAACAAAAGGAGATATCATGCTCATGCTGATGAGGATGATTAACCTCCCAAGAAGAAGGCTAGAGAAGAAAGTGATGACTCATCTAGTGAAGATGAATATGTTCTAATCTCTGCTCTCACATGTACCATCTCTCATGGATGTAATGATTGGCTCATTGATAGTGGGGCTTCCAAACACATGACTGGGTTTAAAGAATCCTTTGCCAATCTATCTGAACATGAGCCACCCCATATGGTGAAACTTGGTGATGACTATCAATACCCTATCAAGGGAAGTGGTGAAGCCTCCTACAACCTAGACTCTAGGAAGTCTTTGAAGGTGAAAAATATTCTATATGTACCTGTGCTCAAGAAGAACCTTCTCTCCATATCTGCATTGGATTCCAAATGCATGAGGGTTGCATTTGTAGATGGCCAAGTCCTAATGTGGCCAAAGGGTAAAACTATAGATGATGCAGTAGTGATTGGAGAGCAAGAGGGAGGATTGTACAAATTGAAGGGATAACCTGGACATGCCATGGTACATGAATCCATGGAGCCAAGTGAACTTTGGCATAGAAGGCTTGCAAATGTGCACTATAGAGCACTACCAATTGCAAGCAAAGCTGTAGAAGGTCTTCCTGAAATCAAGACAAAGCATGAATGTGTTTGCAAAGGATGTGCAAAAGGAAAGAACATTAAGAAGGCATTTCCAAGCAGTGAAAGCAAAGCAAAAGGAATCTTGGAGATTATCGACTCTAATGTATGTGGTCCAATGTCATCCAGTTCTCTGAGTGCGTATGTATACTATGTCTCTTTCATTGATGATTTCTCTAAGAAGACTTGGGTTTATTTATTAAAGAACAAAGATGAAGTATTTTATAAGTTCAAGGAACTAAAAGCCTTGATGGAAAATCAAACTAATAAGAAGATCAAGACATTCAGATCCGACAATGGCAGAGAATTTACTTTAGGTGATTTCAAGAAGTTATGCAGTGATTCAGCAATTAAGAGGGAGTTGACTACTCCTTACAATCCACAATAGAATGGAGTTGCATAAAGGAAAAACAGAACAATCATGGAAGCAGCACGGGAAATGTTGCATGACCAGGATCTGCCTATGCATCTTTGGGTAGAAGTAGCTAGGACAGTTGTATATGTGCAGAACATAACACCTCACAAGATATTGGACAACAAGACACCAGAAGAGCTCTTCTCTAGTAAGAAACCTAAAGTCAGCCATCTCAGAATATTTGGTTGTCCAGTATATACACATGTTCCAAAGGAAAAGAGAACAAAGTTAGATCCTTCAGGAAAGAAGGGTATATTTGTGGGATATAGTGAAAGCTCGAAAGCTTACAGAATATACTTTCTAGGGTTCAAGAAGATTGATGTCAGCAGGGATGTAACATTTGATGAGGGCTCAGCTTACATCAAATCAAAGAAGGCACCTATTGAAGATCATGAAGAACCAAAGGAAACCAGATTTCAAGACACCGTCATGAATGAAGCAGATCATGAAGTTGAAGATCCACAAATACCTGTAGATCCACCTCGTGAGGAGAAATCTCACAAAAGGAAACCTGCATGGGCTAGAGAGCTCATTCAAGATGTAGAAAGATATGGCATTCCAAAAGAAGAACACAGAGCAAAGAAGAGCACTAGATCACATACCAACTATGTTGCTTTACTCTGTGATATTATGAACAAAGAACCTTCCAATTATGAATAAGCAGCGGAAAAGAAAGAATGGAAGGATGCCATGGTTGAGGAATACCAGTCGATCATGAAGAATGATGTTTGGGATGTAGTCCCAAGACCTGAAGGGAAGTCTGTTGTGACTTCTAAGTGGATCTACAAGATCAAGCATGTTGCAGATGGAAGCATAGAAAAGTACAAAGCAAGATTTGTAGCTCGTGGCTTCTCCCAAAAAAAGGGAATAGACTATGAAGAAACTTTTGCTCCTGTAGCCAGGTACACTTCCATCAGATTAGTACTTTCCCTGGATGCAGTGATGAAATGGAAGATACACCAGATGGATGTCAAGACAACTTTCTTGAATGGTGTAGTTGAGGAGGAAGTGTATGTGGAGCAGCCACTCGGGTTTGAGACACATGACAGAGGGACTCATGTGTGCAAACTGACGAAAGCCTTGTATGGCTTGAAGTAAGCTCCTAGAACTTGGTATGGTAGGTTAGACAACTTTCTATCTAGTTTGGGATTTACTAAGAGTAAAGCAGATTCCAACCTTTACTACAAGGTTGAGGAAGGCAATCCTGTGATACTACTCTTGTATGTGGATGACCTGTTTGTAACAGGTGAGGATGGATTGATTGCTGATACCAAGAGGAAGCTTGCTGCTGAGTTCGAGATGAAGGACTTGGGGATGATGCACTATTTTCTAGGCATGGAGGTGTGGCAAAGTGCAGATAGGATCTTCCTTGGAAAAAGGAAGTATGCAGTAGAGATCCTGAAGAGGTTCAGGATGATGGACTGCAACGCCATGGCCACACCTATGGCATCGAACCTGAAGCTTCTGTTTGATTCTTCATATGATCCAGTTAATGTCATTGTGTATCGTTAGACGAATGGGTCCTTGATGTACCTGACGAACACTAGACCAGATATTTGCTTTGCAGTGAACACATTGAGCCAGTTCTTGACGGATCCCATAGGTGTTCACCTGGTTGTTGTAAAGCATATTCTGAGGTACCTGAAGGGTATGATTGATTATGGGCTCAAGTATGATGCGAATCAAAAGTTTAACCTGCAGGGTTATGTTCATTCGGACTGGGCAGGCAGTGCTACAGATAGGAAGAGCACATCTAGGTACTGCTTCAGTATGGGATCAGGTGTGATCTCTTGGTTCAGCAGGAAGCAGTCCTGTGTAGCACTGAGTACAACCGAAGTAGAGTATGTTGCAGCTTGTTTGGCTGGTTGTGAGGTAGTATGGCTCCGAAAGCTACTGTCTGAGTTATTTGATCTCTCGCTGGAGGCTACTGGTATATTTTGTGACAACCAAAGTTGTGTGAAGCTGTTTGAGAACCCGGTGTTCCACGACAGGTTGAAACACATTGAGATCAAATATCACTATATCAGGGATATGGTGCAGAGAGGAGCAGTGAAGATCCTGTATGTTGTGACAGATGAGCAGGTTGCAGATGTGCTGACAAAACCACTAGCCAGAGTGAAGTTTGAGTATTTCAGAGAGAGGCTTGGTGTTCTTCAAATTGATGACACTTTGAGGAAGAAGTGATGGACACATTTGCTGGAAGCCATTCCAAGCATGGTGAGAGGAGGATCCTTCCCATGGCTGTAGATGTAAGCACTGGACTATGAGCATCAGGATGATGCTCCAGTTTCTGCTCTGTATATGCATCATGTTGGATGCTTGTTATGATCAGTTGGATCATGTATATGTATATGCATTATGTTGGATGCTTGTTATGATTAGTTGGATCATGTATGTGTATATGCATCATGTTGGATGCTTGTTATGATCAGTTGGATCATGTATATGTATATGCATCATGTTGGATGTTGGATATGATCAGTTGGATGATGTATATGTATCTGTGAATGTATTAGGTGGATACGTTGTATGATCAAGTGGATCATGTATGTTGATATGTATCAGGTATGATCAGGTGGATAATGTATTTGTATATGTATTAGGTGGATACATTGTATGATCAGGTAGATCATGTATGATGATATGTATCAGGAAGATACTGTGTATGCATCAGGTGGATGCATTGAATGATCAGGATGATCATGGATGATGAGCTTCAGGATGTTGCTCCAGATGATATGCATCAGGATGATGCTATGATGATGATCAGAATGATCATGTGATGATGTACATCAAGATGATGTATGGTGAGTATCAAGTTGATACTCTATGGCCATGGATAGGTTGTGCAGACAAGCATATAATAGCGCCCTGGGATATTTGCAGATACTTTTTCGAGGTTTTTCCTATGGCATATAATAGCGCCTTGGGATATCTAGAAAATGCTCTTTCGAGGTTTTGCTTGGGAGGACATATAATAGCACCCTGGTAGGTTTGCAGATACTCTTTCGAGGTTTTTCCTATGGCATATAATAGCGCCCTGGGATATCTGGCAAACGCTCTTTCGAGGTTTTGTCCTATGGCATATAATAGCGCCCTGGGAGATCCAATAGGTTGAGCAGTATGCTCATAATCAGTCCTGGGATGCTCTTTCGAGGTTTTTCCATGACCACATGTAATATGCCCTAGAGATCTGGACAGGTTGTGCTAGTCACGTAAAAGGCCTCAGATGCTCTCTAGAGTTCTTGCTAGTCAAGACACTCTTTAAAGGTTTTGTGGTGGGGGTCACATGTAATACGCCTTGGAGATCCGGACATGTTGTGCTATTCACGTAAAAGGCCTCAGATGCTCTTTAGAGTTCTTGCTAGTCAAGACACTCTTTTAAGGTTTTGTGTCAGTCAACATATAATAGCGCCCTAGGAGAACCGATAGGTTGAGCAGTACACTCGTAATCAGTTCTGGGATACTCTTTCGAGGTTTTGTTGATGCACGTAATCAGTCCTGAGGATTCCACAGTATGGCCAGTGATGATGAAGACCTGCAGGTGGTGGGCCTACATCTAGTATGAAAAAGGACTGGCTCTGTAGAAATTCCTAGGATGAGTAGATCAGAGATTGATTGAGATAGCAGCAGCAGTGACGATGACGATGATTTGATGTCGATGATCTAGAGAAGAAGGCTTGTGCTAGCAAATCTGTGTCAAGAAATACCTTCCTAGTTAAGAGGGAGTGTTGATGTAATTGTAACTTTGGAATGTATTTCACCTATTTATATTGTACTCCTATAGAGATGTTATTATTCCTCTATACGGAAGTGTCGTCATTTGTATTGACAAGTGTCGCAAGTGTCGTAACTTGCTGTGATGGGTTATTAGACCACTGAGTGTGGGGTCGGCCCTGATTAGTATAACCATGGGTTATTAGATTGAGTTAGACAAGTCGGCCCTGCTAGGTTATTAGGTAGGTCAGGTCATGTATAAATAGAGATTGGGAGATCTCTATTTTGATCATCTCATTATTCACTTCTACACTACTCGGAAAGTGGCGCACAAGTGAGGAGGAGGTTTAGCTACTAGGAGAAGACTATCTCTTGTACTTTGGTTGTATCATTGCTCTTTCTATCTCTGAGGAATTTGTGGGTTTTTTCACCTTTATGGTTTTCCCTAGTGAAACTCTGTGTGTCTATTGTCTCATATGATTGCTTGGTGTGATTGATATGCATTGTTATGATTGATATGCTGTACATGTTATTCTCTCAGTAAAGATCCTAGAGTATGTTGAATTAATACTCAAAAATTAACAAGGATGAGGTTGTGTAGCATGGTTAGAGGATGCTAAAAACTGCATATCGATAGGATCATATCTAGAGCGGCTGTAATGTCCCCATTCAAATAATTGTATAATAGACAATCCCCATAAATCCTACCAAGTTCCCTAGGTTGAATGGATACATTGGGAATTGTAATAAGGGAGAAAAGGAATAATGTTTACACATTAGAATAGTCCAAGTATTTAATAAATAAGTTGAATAAATGAATCCAAGAGGAATTGTAGGTGGCAAATGGTTTTGAGGACATTTGGAGGATGCGGGACCCCCACTAGCTTGGTTTCTCATTGCCACATGGCAAATCTCACTTGGCATTTCGAATCCATTGAAAGAAAAACATTATTGGGTGAGTTGGTAAGGAATACACATGGCATGGAGCATCTTAGTTCAAAATGTTATGGAATAGTAACCTCCATGGAAGAGGAAGAGTGAAATTGGAGACTAGTGGACACTTGGGCTAGATTCCCTAGTCTTATGACAACAATGATGAAGCATCTATGACATCTATGACAAAATTCAGATCTGACTTCTTACACCTGACCATTATGACATGTCAGCCCCAAAAATAGGCTCAAGAAGGCACTCATGGAGTTGGGGGAAGCTAAAGAGACTCCTACTCAAATTTGGGAGAAGATGCAGGGTTGGAAACTAGGAGACAAGTGGCAAATGCGGAATATTTCCTAAGTGGAAATCTCTAGAAGATAATGAGAGGATTTCGACCCTTAGAAGGATAATGTTGGTTATAAAATGTAGAAATCAAGTATGATAATGGATTTTGATGATTTGAGAAAAATTGCATTTGTGAAGAGAGAGCTAGTGGATGACTAGTTTCTTGCCTTAGCCAATCTTGAGGGTGAAAGATTCCCATCCAAGTTGGTGTTTGGAGGCCACTCAGGTCTTTCATGGTGCTTTAATGGAGTTTGTATTTGTAGGTAGCGGCTACAGGAAGGTTCATCGTTTGGTTTAGTGCAGCACATCCTCTCCACCATTTCCAGTTTTGAAGGCATAATCATGCTCCTTGAGGGAGGGCGTTTTTGGTGAGCACTTGTACTCATTGGGAGAGCTTCATATAATATATTTCTGATTGTAATAGCTTCATATCCCCTGTTCTTCATATTCAGAAAGTTTCAGGTCGAAATACCCACTAATTATATGCAAAAATGTTGATTAATGAGCAAACAATGTCCATTTCCCCACTACATTGATGTATAGCATGACAATGCTGATTATTTCAAATGAATTGATGATTCTCTGATACATATATGATGAATATACTGCCATGGATGTATTTTAAAAGTTTCATGTACTGTACTTGAGCATTTGAAGTATTTTTCCTTAGTTTAATTGCATTGGGAGAAGAAATAATGCCATTTCCCCAAGGGTCAAATTTGTGATTTTTGCAGCTGAATGGGAGAGGGTTGGAACAGAGATAAAAATCAATTAATGATGCACATGAGACCTTAATAAAATCCTTAATACATCCCCTATCTCTTTTCATAGATTCAAAGGATTTTGGAAGCATTTGGGAGGCCATTTTCATTGTTTACCCAGGGGGGATTTGATGCATAAATTGCTAATTAAAATACCATACATTGACTAGAATACAAATCAAATTTGCAGAATTCTTGTGAGGGTTATAAATCATCCCTGAACTTAATATTCAATTCTAAATATCATTCATACACCCTTACAGAAGATTTGGGAGCATTTGGGTTAATTTGGAGGCCAAAACAGTAAAACTAGTCAAAGTTCGAATTGGGGAAAAATTGGAAAATTGGGCATTTTCATAAATTTTTGAAAAAGGGACATTACAGCAGCAGATAAAGAAGGACATCTTAGGGAACAGAGTGGACCTCGGGAGCATCAGTAGAGCAAATTAGAAGACAGGTGCATAGGTACAGAGGAAGGGATCAATTGGTCAATCTTTCTTTTGTAACAACCCTCATGTAAAATAATGAAATAAAAAGGGGTGAAATAATAAAAAGGGGAATATATATAATAAAATGTAAAATAATAAATAAAAGGGGTAAATGGGGAATATGAAAGAAAAAGGATGAAAAACAAATTGCATTAAAACAAATTAAGAAATTGGGAGGAGGGGATAAAAGGAGGAGAAGATGTGAAGAGAAGGGTCTTTTTTTGTGTCTTTGGGCATCTTGGAAGAGGAGCTATGGAGGAGAGGAAAGCAAGATAGCACTGGCATAGGGTTAATTGTTGGGGGCTTGGGGGCCTCATCCTTTTTGGCTGGGGGTTGGTTGGGTGGAGAGTCGTCCCCCCACCTTAAGTTGCACTATTGGAGCTGTCAAGGTAATGGTAGCTCCTAGGTCATCTAACCAGGTATGATTTTCATAGCATATTCTCTGTATTTGTTGATTAGATCCATTTCTTTGTCAGATCTTCTATGCATGTTGTTCTTGTTTGTTTCTGGATTTTATAAGATGTAACATTTTATCAGATTCTTGTGTTGGATTAGAGATCTGCATGCATATTTAATATTATTTTGTTATTCAGCGGGTTTTGTGAGATGTAAGGTTCTTACATCTTTGGTTGTTTAGAGATCGAAGAGGCTGAGAGGATCACACACAAAGAGAAACACACATTTTACTTTTGTATATTGTAGCAAGATGAGGCCGACTAGTATAATAGATTGCATTTAACTTTGTAATTTGATTGAAGTAATAGAATAAGAAAACTTCTTGGAATTCCAGTTCACATCTAGTATTTGTGAGCGCATTTGTGTGTTTGTTGTGTGTTATTGTTAAGCAAGACGGTCCGACCGGACCCCCCTTGCGCCATGTGGTATCAGAGCAGCAGTATCCTGAAGATAGGATAAATCCCGATATCGGCTTGCATAGCATCAAGTGATAGTCGAGTGGAACAATCCTGAGAATAGGAAGAGCCTGTGTGTGCGTTAACAGCTCCAGCTACGGTTGGGTAGAGTTGTGAACCCGTGGTGAAAGTCCAATTGCGATTGGACAAGAGAAGATTTCAGCCGAGGTTGAAAGAATGGAACAAAGAGGTGTAAATGTCTGTGGTGTAGGACGAAGACCTATAGTTAACCATGTAATGTTCGATGAGTGCATGCGAACAATGAGAAGCTTGACCAATGAGGTCGCAGTGATCAAAGAAATCCAAAGGCATGGATGCATTCTCGATGCACTTGACCACAGCGATGGGGAAGTCGAAGAAGTGGGAGCCCGGGAAGTAGTCAAAGAAGAACCAGAAGATAAATTCATCAAGCTACTGACAGAGATGAGGGGTAAGACAAAAATGGATGTACCTACCTACTCAAGAATTCTGAATCCAGAATACTTGATAAACTGGTTTAGAGAGATGAAGAAATACTTCGACATAGAGTAGATAGAGGATCTTAGGAGGGTTAAGACTGCATGTCTGAAGTTGAAGGGTCATGCCTCATTGTGGTGGGATAATGTACAGGCTGACAGAGTCAAGAAAGGAAAGGAGAAAATCAAGTCTTGGGACAGAATGGTTTCCAAGCTAAAAGGGAAGTTCCTTCCTAGAGACTATGTGATTTCCTTGTTTAGGAAGTTACAAAGCTTTCAACAGAAATAGATGACCATGAAGGAATACACAGAAGAGTTCTACAGTCCGTCGATAAGATCCGGTCAAACCAATGAAGGCAAAGAAGCAGTTGTAAGATATGTGAATGGCTTGAAGTATGTCATACAGGACGAGTTGAGCCTGTCGAATTTCAGAATGGTTGGAGAAGCCTACCAAGTAACTCTGAAGGAAGAAGAAAATTTGTCGAGAAGAAATGCATAGACTATAAGAAGGATAATAGGTCGAGGTGTGAAGATTGTTTCCGCGAAGGGACAAGGTAGCGGAACCAGGGAAAAGCCTTTAAATAAAACTGATGTGCAGAAGGGACATCGACTAGAGAGAATGAACAAGGAAATCGACGGGATGGTCAGGGTGTGTTGGGTCGAAGTGGTCCAATAGAAAAGAAGGGAGCTGATAGAAAAACTATAGTATGTTATACGTGTTGTGAAGTGGGACACAAATCCCATGAATAATCGTAGAATATACATGTGGCGGAAGAGTCGAAACCCAAACATCGACGTGGTGAGCAAGTCGAGGAGAGGATGGAACCAACATCTGACAGTGGAAAAGAGGGTAGAGTAAAAGGTCAAAACATGACGACCAGGAGAACGTTGGTTCAGAACGACCAATGTGAAGAGGAGGAGCCAACGCAACGAAAGGCCATCTTTCGGACTAGAGTGTTGATCGCTAACAGGTATTGCCAGACCATTGTTGATGGTTGTAGTATAGAGAATTTAGTGTTGACGAAGGTCATTGACAAGTTGGGTTTGAGATGTTAGCAACACCCAAATCCATACAAGATATCCTGGTTACAAAAAGGACATCATGTGAAGGAAACCAGACAATGCATGATCAACTTTAAGGTTGGAAAAATTGAAGACAGTGTACTGTGTGACATAATCCAAATGGACGCATGTCATCTGTTGTTAGGGAGTCCATGGAAATATGATCGAAATATGATCTATGATTGTTGATCCAACATAGTCACATTGTGGAAGAATGGCACGGGGAGGATGCTGAAGCCAAAGAAGGAGGATTGCGCCGACTGCAAGCAGCGAAAAAGCAACTATTGCAAGAAGCGAGTGCTGATGTGCTCAATAAAGGAATTCCTCACAGAGGAGGATAAACAGTTGGGATGTTTCACCATCATTCCGAAAGGACCATGTATCGAAAGGTTGACAATGGAGAGGATTCTGATTGAAGTCAAAGAGATGCTCGATGAGTTTGAGAGCATAATAGTCGATGAGGCACCGACGGGATTGCCACTGACAAGAAGCATATCCCATCAAATCGAATTGATTCCAGGATCAAGTTTTCCAAACAAGGCACCACATAGAATGAATCCGAGAGAGGGTCAGGAACTCAATCGATAAGTCCAGGAGTTGTTAGACAGAGGATTGATCAGGGAAAGTCTCGTGAGCGGGTACCAGCGGTATTAGCGCCGAAGAAGGGTGGAGAATGGAGGATGTGTACAAACTCCAAAGATATCAACAAGATCACAATCAAGTACAAATTTCCATTACCCAGGATGGACAACTTGATGTATTGTTTGAGTGAAGCAAGATACTTCACCAAGATCGACCTGAAGAGTAGATATCACCAGGTCAGGGTCAAAGAAGGTGATGAATGGAAGACAACCTTCAAGATGAAGGAACGACTATATGAGTGGTTAGTCATGCCTTTCGGATTGACTAATGTACCCAGTACTTTCATGTGATTGATGAACGAAGTACTTAAACCATTCTTGGGAAAGTTCATCGTAGTGTATCTCGATGACATCTTGCTTTTCAGTCGAACCAAAGTCGAACATTTGGAGTACATTCAACGAGTATTACGAAAGCTGTAGGAAGAGAAGATGATGGTGAACCTGTAGAAATGTTTCTTCATGAAGGAAGAACTGGTGTACTTGGGATTCGTAATCTCGGGTAAAGGGTTAGTGATGGACCCAGAAAAAGGTGAAGGCTATATTGGAGTGGCCAGAACCGACAAGCATAACTGGAGTGTGGATTTTTCATGGACTTTCTAGTTTCTATAGGAAGTTCATCAGAGGATTCAGTCGGATATGTGCACCGTTGATAGAGTGCATGAAGAAAGGTGAGTTTAAGTGGATAGAAGCTGCCCAAAAAGCTTTCGACAAGTTGAAGTAGAAGGTGACTGAGAGCCCAGTGTTAATGCTCCCGTATTTTGACAAATTTTTTCAAGTCGATTGCGATACAAGTGGAATGGAAATTGGTGCAGTGTTGAGCCAGGAGGGTCAACCAAGTGCATTCTTCAGTGAAAATTTGGATGAAGCGAAGCATAAATATTCGGTCTACGACCAGGATTTCTATGCTATTGTCCAAGCATTGAAGAAGTGGAGGCATTATTTGCTTCCCAAAGAGTTTGTGTTGTATACAGACCACCAAGCACTGAGGTAATACTCAGTCGAAGTTGAATCAACGGCACATGAATTAGGTTGAAATCCTGCAGGGATATACCTTCATGTTGCGACATAAGTCGGGAAAGTCAAACAAAGTTGCCAACGTGCTGAGTCGAAGAGTTGCATTGTTGGACACGACGACAGTTCATGCGATGGGAATACTCGGTGAAGACAGAGTATGAGACCGGCGAGGATTTTGTGAAAGCATGGAAGGCTAGTAGCGAACCATGGAGTGTCGACAAAACTCCATACTTGGATTATTTTATCCATGAAGGATACCTATTCAAGGGACAACAATTGTGTATTCCCAAGGGATTTGTGAGAGAGAAATGCATAGCGGTGGATTAGCAGGTCATTTCGGCATCAACAAGACCAAGGTGTTGGTTGAAGAAAAATACTATTGTCCAGGGATGCCAACAAATGTCAATAGGTGGGTATGATGGTGTCGAACTTTCCAGTTGGCGAAGGGACGAAGTCAGAATATGGGGCTTTATGCACCATTTCCAGTACCAAATGTCCCATGGGAGAACTTGAGCATGGATTTTGTGCTAGGATTTTCGAAGAGACAGCAAGGTAACGACTCCATATTTGTGGTAGTCGAAAGATTTTCGAGGATGGCACACTTTATTCCATGTTGCAAGAAAAGTGACGCCACAAGCATTGTTGTACTATTATTCAAGGAGATAGTCAGATTGCATGGGTGGGCGAAGAGTATAACATCCGACAGAGATACCAAGTTTATGGTTCATTTATGGAGAACCTTGTGGAAGAAGCTAGACACAAAGTTGCAGTTTAGATTGGCATACCATCCGTAGACTGATGGAAAAACCGAGGTAGTCAACAGAAGTTTGGGAAACCTTCTGAGGTGTTTTCCGACCGACATACCCAAGAAGTGGGAGAACGTATTGACGCAAACATAATTCGCGTATAAAAACTCTGTGAATCGGTCGATAGGTATGAGCCCATTCCAGATTGTTTAAGGTCGAAAGTTGCATGGTGTGGTGGATTTAGTTGTGATACCAATAGAGATTAGAAAGAGTGTAGATGCAGAGACATTTGCAGAGCATACAAAATAAGTACATGAAGATGTACGCAAGCGAATTGAAAAGAGAAACGCAACATATAAGTTGAGAGTCGACCGAAAGAAGAGGCTACAGTCGTTCAGTGAGGGAGACTTAGTCTATGCGCACTTGCGAAAGGAGAGGTTCCTAACAGGAACATATAAAAAGTTGAAGCTAAAGAATATTGGACCATGTAAGATTCTGAAGAAGATTTCAGACAATGCTTATGTGTTAGAGCTACCAACAGAATTGAACATTTCTCCTACGTTAAATGTCTCATATGTGTACAAGTATGAAGAAGGTTCAACAAGCAATAGCGCAGAAGTGTCGAATATCGACTGGACAGGGAAAATTCCAGATCGACATGAGGAGGATATCTCCGAAGTGGTGGACGAGCGTGAATTTGGACACACAAGGAGTTCTTGGAAGAAGGAATACTTAGTTTGATGGACGGATGATGAATTGAATGAGGCAACATGGATTTCTGAAGAAGAATATAGAAGACTGACGGCATAGTCAAGTTCTTTTTCCCCTAGGGAGTCTAATGCAGGAGGATCGGGGCCTAGGTGAAAGAGTCAAAGTTAATCAACAGAAGTAGGTTGATCAGGGGGATTTTTTACAACTACTACTGCGAGGGAGACTGGTAGTCGAAGCCAGGCAGTCGAGCAGAAGCTATTAAAGTATGGTTGACAGGGTATAGAAGTCAAACAAGTCAAAATTCGATAGGATGGTCGTGACATCGACAGATGTGGAAAAATCCAAGCATGGAGGACAAGGAAGAATAGACTGGAATCCTTAGAGACTAAGTGAATTCGACAAGTCAAGACGGTCTATGTGGTGGAGTGCAAATCAGTCGAAGAGGATAGTGACAGGACCAACAACTATAGCAAGTCAGAGAAGCGTTGCAGTTGAGGTGATCGACCTACAGCTATTAAGGGTTGTTGGGGGGAGTTATGGTAGTTAAGAAGGTGGTTGATACCAGTCCAGGTGTGACCACAGGAGGAGGTTGTGCAGCATGGTCAGAGGATGCTGACAACTACAGATCGACAAGATCGAAGCCAGAGGGGTGGATAGAGAAGGATGTCTCGGGGAACAGAGTGGACCTCGGGAGCATCAGCAGAGAAAAGTAGAATACTGGTGTGGAGGAACAGAGGAAGGGATCAATCGGTCAATCTTTCTTTATTTGTTCAGAGATCGGATATGCTGAGAGGATCACACAGAGAGAGAAACACAGATTTTACTTCTGTATATTGTACTAGGCTGAGGCCAACAAGTTTAATAGATTGCATGTAACTTTGTAATTTTATAGAAGTAATAGAAGAAGCAAACTTATTGGCATTCCAGTTCAAATCTCGTATTTGTGAGTGCATTTGTGTGTTTGTTGTGTGTTATTATTAAGCAAGACAGTCCGACCGAACCCCCCTTGCGCCAGTCTCTCTCTCTAGATGTACCTCTCTCTCTCTAGTTACACCTCTCTCTCTCTCTCTCTCACACACACACACACACAAAAACACACACCTTCTATCCCTCCCTTCCTATATGTTTTCCTCACTTTGTCCCCATGTCTCCCTCACTCCCTCTCCCTCCATCCCTTAATATCTCTTGACCCCCTCTATAGCATCCTTGCTTCCTTTCTCCTTCTCCTAAATTATCTCTTGTATATTAACCCTTCCTTTCTATATACATGAGCAAATTTTCATATTTGTGTATAATGGTTTGGATTCGTATGGATCCACATGATTTTTTTTTCCAGAAAATTTGAATATTTTATGCTTTTTTTGGTAGACCAGGTTTTTTCCTATTTTCCATGGTTCTGATTCGGTTCAAGTTTTTGGGCTTGGTCGATTTGATGATTTATCCATTTTCAATAACATTAACCCTACCCATCTCTCGCCCTCCCACCATTTACTAGTATATCCCTTGCATAATATCCCCATCCATCCTTCCCACCCTACCCACTATATCTCTCCCTCTCCACACAAACACACATCCCCCCTTTCTATGCTTTCGTCCATAACACCTCACCTCTCTAACTCCCTCCCCCCCTCCTCTCTCTCTCTCTCTCTCTCTCTCTCTCTCTATATATATATATATATATATATATATATATCACCCTCCTACTCCTCCCCCTACCACTGACCCTTCCCTCCTCTCCCTCTCTCCCCTCCTCCCCCTAACCCTAACCCACTCTCTCACTCTCTCTCTCCCCCCAACCATTACTAACCCACTCTCTCACTCTCTCTCTCCCCTACTTCTCCACTTACACCTAACCTCCACCCCTCTCTCTCTCCCCCAACCACCTAACACACCCCCCCTCTCTCACTATCACTACCCCTATTCCTGGCCCTCACATCAAACTATCATCCACTTCTTCTCTTACCTCTACCTTTATCCCCTTCACATTATCCACCTTTTGTTGGGTTAATCTTGACTCAGTCATAGTGAATGTTAACTTCTTTAGTTATTGTTGTTATGGACCCATGGTATTGGGAGATCCACCCATGGCATTCTTGTGATGTAAGCCTATGAAGATGTTGGTAGTACTCCATTGCAATATGAGCATGTGTGTAGAACTCTCAATGATGATCAAGGGTACATGTTCCTGTAGAGCCACATTCAACCATGTCTTGGATGGATTTTTTCAAGGTGCATAATGAAGATATTTTGTTGGTTTTACCTGGTTAAGGGGTTTCTAAGATAAATCATGGTGTCTAGATGTGCATGATGTTATGGTTTTCTTTATTGCTCTATATTTCTATTATGTATAATAACATTTGTTACATCTTCGAACCAACATTTGGTATTAGGGCTTGGTAGACACTGACTCTCCAATGAGAGTGGTCTAATCAAAATCGAGTTACCTAGATCTACATGGTAGAATGTAGATTGAATCATTGTTATGTGGGGTTGGTTGAAGAAAGTTTTTTTTCATTCGCCTAGATTTTCAAGGTGGACTGTGAATTGGTGTGGTTGGATCCATTGGTATGATGGGTCGTCCTTGGAAGCAATGAAAATGTTAGGTGTGAGGTATGTTAAAGAAACACAGAGTGCAGGAATACAAATCTATGTCTGATACGCATATCAAAGCATGTATGTTCATGGGTACTGTAAGGATAGTTCTAGATGAATGACTAAATAACCATTGAAATGTGGTGTGAAGACGACGTTTGGAAATCATGTCTCACTTAAATTTCTCCTAACCCTATACCTCTTAACCATCTCTTCTTCTCCTAACAATGCTCCCAATCCCCACTGCCCCTCTCCCCTATAACCCATCATGTTCCCCTCCCCTCCTTCAATTCATCTCTCCCTGCATGAAATTCCTAACTCCTCCCAACCCTTTGACCCTTCCCCACCCCTTCTCAAGTCTTTTTCCTAAGGTAAATTCAATGTGCTTAACATCATGCATGTTTTTTATTGATACAAATCATGCATGTTTTTTGTAGAGCTAAATCATGCACGTGTTTTTGTATGACATTGATTTTTTTAAGGCAGGAAGGGAAATTTGAATTTAAAAGGAATGTGCTCACATTCCTTGCCACATAAACCTAGCCTCCTCATGTGTTTGCATGCCATCCCTATTCCTATGTGTCTTCTTCAGAGTTAGTTTCATAATAACCAAACCCGTGCTATGGAATACGGTAAACAATAGCTAATTGTGCATTTCATCCATTTTCTCAATATGCATGTGTTTTACCAATGACAATATGCGCACACAATCATTTTTTATGAATTTTTAGACATAGATAGCATTTTTCCTGTAGATTCTAATATGTAATTTTTTTAAATATTATTTTTTTCTATTTTTCTTGTGTCTTAACTTCTTAACTCAAAAAACACAATGTTAGTGTTTTTTTCCATAAAATTTTCATTTCACAAGCATTTAAAAACAATTGTATGTTGCACTACTAGACACTGACCTCTATATGCTATAAAAAAACATTTCATGATCATTGCATTAAGACCTTCAAAAGTTGTACCCACACTTGATGTACTATTTTCGAGGTTTTATCACTTAGATAATTAAAAAGAAATTAAAAATTACTAAACTTATTTTGGGAAAATAATGCTACACTAGTACTATTTGTTCTCTATATGTCTACCAATTTTTGTAGGTTGATTCCATCATTTAGGCACTTAAAGGCTGCACCCACATAGACATATACATTATCATTTTCCAAAAAATGAAATGTAACTGTTAGAAAATATCAAACTTGAGATAGTTATGAACATTTTCAATAGATAAAATTTATATATTCAGAAACATGATTCAATTTCGTACATTTCATCTTTTTTACTCAAAGAAATATTTATTGTGTAAGTATCTCAAAATATCCATGTAATTTGAGGGATGCCTATTATTTTTAGTTTTCTATTGCATCTAACGCATCAAAATAAATCCACATTAGCTTGCACCAGCACCCAATTGTTCCCATATTTCATTCAGAGGTCAAATATTCCACCTAAAGGATTTATGTAGTGGTTCAAGGTTTCATTAATTTAGATCCCATGACCCTTGTTTTCCTTCAATGACCATGGTTAATCCCTTAAGACCCATGTTGGTATGCACAATCTCTTAATGATTCCCATATCCCATCGAGAGGCTAATAAGCCAGGTCTATGTGGTAGTTTGAGGTCTATTTTAGGGAATAGGGTCATAAAAAATTCATTTTGGGCCAAAGGCCCAAGAGTCATCTCTTGTGTGCAAAACCTCCTAATGGTATCCATATCCCACTCAAGGGAAAACATACTTTCCAGAGGGTTTTGTGGTGGTTTGAGGAATTTTTTATATCCCATAAGACCTATAAGATGCATTTAGGAATTAAGGACCTTATTTTCTTCCCCGAATTATGGTTAAGACCTTGTTATTCCCATCCCTACTATACAAAAATTCCTAATGGTGCCCCTATCCTACTCATATGGAAAAGATCATTTTTAGAGTTTTTGTTTTGTAGCAGTTCAAGGCCTTGATCATTTCCCATCAACCTAAGAATCTTCGTTGAGTGTCTAATTACTAGGATTTCTCCCCTAACCATGGATAAGGCATTGAGACCCATCCATGATGCACAAAACATTTTAATGGTACCCATATCTCACTTCAAGGAAAATGACTCCATATAAAAGACATATTATGTGGATTATAACATTGTTTATGGCCTTTATTCCTAAAAGTTCCATCTAGGGCCAAAGGAACTTATTTTCCTCCCTTGAAAATGGTCAATGTGTTAAGACCTGTCCCCACTATGCAATACCTCATAATGGTACCCATATTCCCCTTGGAGGCCAAATATAACCTCTAAATATCTCGTGTTATGGTTTGAGTTCAAGTTGATGTCCAATGAGCCCCAAAGATTGATTTATGGTGCAAGGCCCTTATTTTACTCCCTTGACTATGGTTAAGGCTTCAAATCCAATCCCTACTAAATAAAAAATCTTAAATCCATGCATATGGACCACTTGTATTCCAAAAATCCAGTTTAAACGGTCTATTTTTTGGTTGCAGGCCTTGATGATGGCCTATTAGTTCAAGAATATTAATTAAGGGCATAATCCCATTACTTTCTCTCCCAACCATGGTCAGAGACTCATCCTAGTTCACAAAACCTCATATTGGCAGTCATATCCCACTCTAAGGACAATGATCTCCTATACATAGCATGTGTTTATGGTTTGTAGCCTTATTCATAGCCCTTAGTCCCTAACGCTTCATATAGGGCCTTAGGTATTTTTTGTCTTCCATGCCTATTGGAAAGAACTTGAAACCCATTGTTGTTATCCATGGGATTATAAGAGCAACCATATTCCACTTGACGAATGGGTATCCGCGTTAGAGATCCCATGTGGTGGTTTGAAGCCTTAGAAGCTTCATTTAGAGCCTAATTCCCATGTTTTATTCCCCTTAAAATAGTGAAGCCCTTCAAACCCGACCTTTCCAACCAGCTAAAGAACTCAAAAAATGATATTGAAGTAGAAAGTTTTGGCTAAATTCTGTAACTTTTTTTACTATTTTCTTTTATGTTTGTCTTGAAATATATCCAAATCTTAAAATATAGACATTTCTTGTTCCTCCTATAACTTTTTACTACCTTACCCACTTTAAAAAGAAATTATGAAAATTCATTTGACCCTCTTAAGACCTTCATACCCTTCACTAACACAACTATGTATTTTTAGGGTTATAATGAATTTATATATATATATATATATATATATATAACATTAAAACTTTTGAAAAAATAGTTCTCCACAAGAAGTAGTATCATATGGTTATACAAAAAAATCCAAAATAAAATATATATTTATATATTTTGAAAGCTAAGTCAATTTTCTATATTCTCTTCAATTCTTTTTTAGTATAGGAATACAAGTTTAAAGCAAACCAAATAATTCCTTTCTTTCTCTTAAGGTTGTTTTTTCCATATTTGCAATGTTGAGACTTTTAAGGTTGTTTTTCCATATTTATATTGCTGAAGCCTTTTGTTTTATAGGGCTTTCAAAAGGTAGCTTGTTTTTCCTAAAAAATTTATTTAAAATATAAAGTTTTAGTTTCTCCTTGGAAATAAAATATAAACATTAAAACCATTTTAATGATGAAAAATGTATACATCTTTATATTCTTTTATATATTTAATAAATAAAATATTAACAGCGAATCTAATGAATCTATGTTGATCAATATATAATTTTACAAAAATAAAAATAAACTAATAATAATAATGATGTTTGGATTTCATTGCTACTTTTCTTTTTTATTTATATTTATTATTATATTAAATGAATTTGTAAGCCTAACATTACATAAATAGTAATTAGATCTATTTAGAATTATAAATCTGACACAAATAGTAATTAGTTATATTTAGAATCATATGTCCTATATAATAATTAAGTGCATTTATATTCATATATTATATTAATGTTGTAAATTTTAATAATTTAAATTTAAAAAATTATCTAAAATGCAAATTAACAATTTTAAAATAAAAATCATTATAATAAAATAAATCAATATAAATATATATTAATATTAAATTTATTCAAATAATAAGAAAATCAAGGCTTATATTTTAAAATATATTTTTTAAACTAATTATAAATTTAGAATTAAGATAATTTTTTTTAACTAATGGAAATTAAGAATTAAGATTAAAATTTATATCTCAAAAAATTTAAACCTTGTTTGTTTAGAATTAAGATTAAAATTTATATCTCAAAAAATTTAAACCTTGTTTGTTTAGAATTAAGATTAAAATTTATATCTCAAAAAATTTAAACCTTTTAACCAACAATAGTTAAAATGAATGTATAACAATTATTAAACGCTATCCAGCCTAAAACCAGGAATAACCATTCACAAGCACCATGCAAAGAGGCCTTAGCAGCTTTATTCAATATCACATAAATAAAAAAGTGAACACACAAGAATATATCCCAATTTTTTCCATGGTACCCATCCTCACACACATCACACTCGTAAAAAGCACCCAGAGTTCGTTTCGTTGAGCACGGCATGAACTTATTGATAGGTCGCCATCCATACGGAACTTTACAGTGTGACAATAAAATCATAATAAATTTATTTGTCCAATTTTACTTGGAGTAGGTAACGCGCAAAAGCTTCAACCGTGCCGTATACCAAGCGAGGTAAACATTTACCGCCAATATTTAATTTGAGAGTATTCGATCCGTTATTTGTTTGGCTATGTCCGGACGTATATCCATTGTGTATATCACGGGGTTGAACTGTGGGGCAAATGATGATTTTGACAGTGGAGTCTCTGATAGAAGGTCCTTGTCCTGAACGACAGAATCAAGCTCAGCAGTATGCCGATCAAGCAGACCGACCCCCATATGAGAAACGTGTTGTTGTAGCAGTGGCTTCCATGGCAGACAGTTGAGCCTGTTCCATATTGTACATTCTTCTTCGCTGTCTCATCATAGAAAATGCCAGCCAAGTATCCGAAGGCTAGAGATCCCAGCGGGATGTTTACAACCACGATATTGTGATTCACCCCGAAATGCTTGAGACCGAATAGCTCAGAGGTTATGGAGATTGCAATGGAGGTTATCATCCCTGTGAAGAATCCTAGGATGGCCGTGCCCACATACAGAGCGACGTCGTCGTTGATTAGAAGCAGGAAGAACGAAGCTGCCATGGGAACCATCGATAAGCCGATCCATGCCGGTCTGGGAAGACTGATTTTGAACCTGCGCAATAATTTAATGAAACGCATTAATGAACCCATATTTTTCAGTTGGGTAGTTAGGTTAGTTGGAGTGCCGAGTTGATTGATCTTCTAGCTGATTACATCTGCAATTGCTGTAATCAACCAGAACGGAATCATACTGAAGAAATGGTAGGAAATAAATGGAATCTGTTCACAAATAGAGACGGGCAAGAAGTTGGCTTAATTACCTCAATAAGAAGTCGGGTGCTGAAGACGCCAGGCGGCCGAAGAAACCAGAAGAAGAGGAAAGTGAAACCAAAATGGAAGCCTTGGAGTAGCCGCGAGACTCTGCAATCTGGCCCAAGTTGTTGAGGAAAACCAAACCCAATGTGCCTCCGCAGAGATAGACCAGGAAAAATAGCCAGAAATCAATACTTCTGAGCAATTGGATTGTGTTATGATCCTCCCCCAGCACTGCCCGCCTGTATTTCGATTCCTTCTCGGATGAGTTGGTCTGGACCAGGCTGCTGCTAGGGCTGAATATAGTTTCTTGATCCTGAATTTGCAAAGACAATTCAATTTTGATTTCGTCTTTGGACTCGGAAACTCGTTTGCCCATTTCAATGGCGGGCTCATGCACATCTTTCTCGTCAACTACATCGATTGCCAGGACTCTCGCGTCTCGAAGTGCTTGCCGGCGTTTTCTTGCGGATCGGTTAATCAGGCCCGTGATAAAGATAGTAGTAGGGAGAGACACAGGTGCGAGCAAAAGGCCAAGCAAAACTAATGCATGCAATTTGCCAGATGAGGACGAGGACGGCACAAAAGCCAGGACCAGCATATACACACCCGTGACTATGGCGATACCGTAGGACATTGCCGTCAAGAATGGCCTTTGCGTTTGTGCCGTTTCCTTTTGGTCTGCCGGTGCCCCTCCAACGAAGGGCACCGCGAGCAGGCAGGCTATGGCAGGAACCCCAGCGTTCAAGAGCAAGAAAATGGATTTAGTGCGGGGAGCAACTGCGATCTGGATGGAAGCGTAAACCGCCGCGCTCAACCCCACGTAACTGGTAGAGAGCCCCAACGCAAAGCCTCTTTTGTTCGCAAAGTTCCGAATACAGACCACGTAGGATACCGTATTGAACCAGCATATGCTGTTGCCTGCCAACATACAGAGAAGAAAGGCCTGCCATGCACAAGAAAGAAAAATTCAATTTTGTCATTACCATAATCCAATCAAACTCTATAAATGGCAGAATAATATATTCACGGCGTATATACATTTCATCGGATCTAAGAAAGCCCTGCCATGCACAAGAAAAACCAATTTTGTCATTACTATAATCCAATTGAGCTCTATATAGAATAACTGTGTATATACATTTCATCGGATCTGATTGCATATACTGACTGTAGAATCTCTGTGCAACAAATACACAGACTAAAAACATCCTCTACATGATGCTAACTTAACCTAATTAACCCCGGGCCTCATTCTAGGGTAGGTCGAATGAATTTCAATTTTCACCCACCTGCCAGTATGCCGTGGGAGGGATCTTCGAGACCAGCGAGAGCCATTGGATACCATAGCCCACTGACCCCAAGCAGCCGGCGATCAGGAGCACGGTCCACATAGGCAAATAAAGAGAAGCAATGCCCGAAATCCAGCCCAGAGCCTTGCCGAGATCAGAGGCCACGGCAAGATTGTTGAGCTGAACCTGATCAAGCTCCAATACGTCCTTCAGAACCGATGAATAAGCAGAGAAATCGAAGTTAGTTCCATTGATTACTTGCAGCCATATGGCAGCGACGAAGCCCATCCATTTGAATGCTTCCGTTCCCCGCCAGCCTGCCTTCATGATTTCTATTGAATCAGCAAATGTAGCTCTGTTGTTTAAATGCAGACAATTGAGACAGAGAAAATAGCTGCCACAGAAACGCAATATATAGCTATTGGCGTGGAATGGGATGGAATTTGAGGAAGGTAGCCATTTCTGCTCTAGAAACGAGAATCTTTATGGTCGGCTAAAATTTGTCCTGGATCGCCCGCAAACTGATTGCGATTTGTGAAGGGAAGCACACAGAATGTATATTACGGAAACTCCACAAGTTAAACCATATATGAGATTCATCAGGAAATCAACTTTGAACTGTAAATATTAAATATGCATTGATTTCACAGTTGAGGCTATTGGGCGTGTTCCATGAGGAAGAAATTATATAGATTTATAAGAATTTGGTAAAAATATTTTTGTATGAGCGAAACTCAGAGCTACTGCCATGCAGGATGGAACAATGTTTTTAAGTAGAGTGAACAATGTTTTTAAGTAGAGTGGATCCAGATAATCAAGAATTTCTAAATTTTTTAAGATAACTGATTCATGAAAATTAAATATTACAGAAATAAATTACTAGAATATGACATAGTCGAAAATTCACGAGGGTGACATCAGGATGCCATCAGCATTACAATTACATTTACCGTCATGGGCAAAATTATGGTAATGAACCAGTCCTAGTAAGGATTGAACTTTTCAGGTGGTCATACAGGAATCATCTTGCGGGGAGTCTGTGGTACATGAAGCAATATTGTCAACTTTTTGAGCCATCCTTGTCCCAGTAAGGATTGAACTTTTCAGGTGGTCATACAGGAATCATCTTGCGGAGAGTTTGCGGTAGATGAAGCAATATTGTCAATTTTTTGAGCCATCCTTGTCCCAGTAAAGATTGAACTTTTCAGGTGGTCATACAGGAATCATCTTGTGGAGAGTCTGAAGTAGATGAAGCAATATTGTCAACCTTTTGAGCCATCCTTGGCTCATCACCAGGTAGTCATCTAGCTCATCATCAGGTAGTCATCAAGAATGATCTGGTTGTAGTATTTATTAGGCCAGCATTATTAACCTTGGGGCAGAATGTTAAATATTGGGTAGGAATGATCTGGTTGTAGTATTTATTAGGCCAGCATTATTAACCTTGGGGCAGAATGTTAAATATTGGGTAGGAATGATCTGGTTGTAGTATTTATTAGGCCAGCATTATTAACCCTGGGGCAGAATGTTAAAAACCTTGGGGCAGAATGTTAAATATTGGTAGGAATGATCTGGTTGTAATATTTATTAGGCAAGCATTATTAACCCTGGGGCAGAATGTTAAATGTTGGGTTTGTATCTTGTTGTATTTAAGGCAATTTAGATCCAACTAAATATCTACCACCTTACTAAGTAGAAAGTATTTATTCCTAATTATCAAAACAGAGCCAACATTATTCATCCTGGAACATAATGTTAAATGATTTAGATCCAACTAAGTACATATACCACCTTACTATTATGTAGGAAGTATTTATTCGTAACTACTAAAATAGGGTTAGCATTATTTACCATATTACAGAGTGTTAAATGTTATGTGGGATATTAGTTTTTAGATCCAACAAAGTATACACCTCCCAACTAAGATAGCAGTATAAATAATATAACCCAATTAACTAGCAAGCAGCTATGGCCATTATTAAATAATAATAAAAATGAGCCTAAGTTGTGAATGATAGGCCTCTCATCTTTTCATGGCTGTGGCTTGATAAATCTGATAAAGAATTAAGCAGAACGGTGATTTAGTGACTAAGGAGCATAATTAAAAGGACCACAGGGCACTAATCTCTTGTAATCATGTTTGCTTAACAGCTAGCCACTAAATGCATGCGTGCTTAACAGCCAGCCATGCTGAAGTTCCAACCCTTTACACTTTACCCTGTTTTTTCCATCCGTGTAGAATTCTTATTTTCCATTTTGAGAGGTGCATGACATTTATTTTCTTTCCCGTAGACGTTTGTTGAAAAGTGCAAAATGGAGCAATGGATCTAAAATAATAAAAGAATTGTGGGTGACACGTAACGGTTATATATCTTTCCATATCTGTAATTGGTGGCAAGTATTATACTGAAAATGAAGTGTACGAAATCACATGAGCATGAATAATTTAGACTAATGTCGGTTGATGTAAACAACTATGAAAGGATAATAACTCAATAGAGTTAATCCAAATGGTAAAAGTATTTCATAGCCTCCAATATTATTCATGTCACCTTATTTTTTATATAAATAAATAAAAGATAAAATTTTAAAAAATAAAAAGAAAACATTAATATATTGTTTATTTTTTCATTATTCATATTATTTTTAAATAAATTTCAAGGTATTATTCATTTCATATATATATATATATATTTCAGAATCTATTAAAATTAAAAATAAATCATTCCAAACTTTCTATTATAAATATTAAGATAACTTGAATGATGTTAAGGTTTTATTTTTATTTTCCTTGAAAAAGAATATTACATTTTTTATATGCTTAGCAACATTCTTTCTCTTCGGTCTTTGTAGCTATCTTTTCAAAAAGAATTACAATTTCTTTAGTCATAATTACATTAGGAAATATTCCACACTTGAAGCCTTTTCATCATATGCCAAGGTTACGCCAGGCATGTAGCCTTTACATAAAAAACAATTCTCCATACCTTATAGGACTAGGACTTCTCTCCTAGGTCTTTCTAGTAAGTCATTTTAGTTTCAAAAAAATCATCATATTGTCAAAATTGGACTGCAAAACAAGTACAACCATCAATACATACCTATTATCTGCTCATCTTTTTTATTTCTACACCATTCTCCTTTTTTCAATGTTACTCCAACCCTGGATAAAATGTTTTCTTCATTGTTATACTCCTTGTATATATGCTTGTAAGAGAGTTTATCAAAATAAGAGATAATCCTGCATGTCTCCTCCAACAGAGATAGCAGATATATATTCGGACATTGAGAATCCCCATTCATTGTGATACCCCAAAACATTATTATTTTATTTTATTTTGATTTAATATTTGTGACAATTATTTTGTAAGAGTTATTTAAAAACTCAAAAACACTGAGTGACACTTTGCACCAAAACTGATTTTTTTTTATTTAATAAAATAAAAAGACACTTGGAGAATCCAGCTAAATAAGGGGACACCACCATGGCATAGAGAACATGTGTAAGCAAGAAAGAAAGACTTTTTAACAATCAAATCCAATAAAAAAGGTCAATTACCAAACAAGATCCTAAATAATAGGGATTAATGGATTGATTTGAAGATTGGGATGGCACAAGACCTCGACAAAACTATATATATATTAGTGCACTGAGATAGCATGTGACACCGTGTTGTGCATGGAGGAACCGTGTTGAGCATTATCTCTTTTCATAAGTCCATCATTGCTTGTTACAGACTCTAAGAGAGAGAGAGTGTCGCGTGGAAATGATTGCTTGACGTTCTAGTGCATGGTGGTGATCCATCTCAGTGGTGGAGTTGGGAAAACAAACGAGTTGCTCTCTCCTACGGTTGGGAGGAGCTAATTCTCCAAGTAGCCATTCTCATTACTTTTTTTCTTTCAAGTAAGTATTTGCTGTTTTGTAGATATATGCATTCATGGTTCTTTTTGAAACGTCGATTCTATTTCAGTAATTCTTTCGAGTATTTGTTTTTCGTAATGCGTTTGGGGTTACAGAGGTGAAGATAGGATTAGTTTTTTTGTCTGTATAACAAAGGGGAGTTATTGTCGAAGTTTTTATTACTGTATGTGTTAAACAAATGTGGAATAAGATCCATCTATTTTCTTTAGTTGATACCCTTAAGATTGAACATTGATCAATCCTATAGGTTGAATTTATTACAATCTTTGTAACATCCCATAAAAATACAAAAATTTAAATTTTTTTAAAAGTGTAATAATTATCGAAGTTGTTAATGCGGAACATATAATATAATTAAATTTCTTAACTAGGATAATTAATAACGATGACACGTCGAATTTCTCAAAATAAAATATGATGTAGCTGTATTTGCTATTTCAGATTTAAATGGATGCTAATCTCCTCAACGAAATATCTTTTATGATTATGCACAAGAATACAATTTTTAGATCTGCTTAAGTTCTAAATCAAATTACATACTGTACATAGGTTTGTATTATTATGATGTTCTTGATGATGTGCTGACAGTTTGTTTGTATGATGACGAAGGGGTCCTACGAGGTACCTTGGAGTTTACTTAGCTACGTTTAGCTAAGGCATTTGAATCATGTTTCCATGTGTAGATCACAGGTAAGAACTTCTACGACAAACATGTGTTAATAGTACATGCGTCTTTCAATTCATCGTCAATGTAATATTAAAATGCTAAGTACTTCCTTGCGAAACAAATTACTGGAGGTATGGATATTTTGGTTCCAATTCTAGTTTATGTGCTGACTTACAAAACTCTTCAGTGTTATAAATTCACGTCGTCCAATTGTTTTTATAATGCTACGTTTATTATCATATGACTATTTTCATTAATATCAAAACAGTGATACCAATATCCATTGGTAATTCTATTAGAAATCTTGTAGAAATAGTGTTTATACTATTGAACTATCATTACAATTTGCATCTAGAGAACTTAGACTATTCTAAGTCCCGAATTTATCATTTGATTATCATTACATAGTTAATATATGAAAAGTATAGTGACTAGTGCTTGTGCTATGAACTTAGCATTAGAGTGTATATCGTCACCCCTTAGACTATACCTATAGTATTACATTTATCATTAGTCTTTGCACTACATGCCAAACATATGAAATATATTGTGAATATGGTGTTTATGCTATGATTTAACATTGTTCTTATGCATACATAAAATCCCAAACTATATCTATGGTCTCCATTTATCAAATGATTGGCAATATATATGGCTAATATATTATTCTATAGGTCTATACACTAGCCATAGAAATGAAATGTAAACATTATATAGTGACTATGAAATCACATAATACGTTGGCATATAATACCATTGTTACTATGCCTAAAAACAAAAAACTTTGAACTATATAAAATGTGCACTAATATTGCAATGATTTCGCTGTTGATAGGGTATTAAGTTTGGTACTTGGCATGCTTTCCAAATTGGCGTTGACAGGTTTAGCATTAACTTTGTTCAACGTATTAAGTGAGGTGGAAGCCAGGTTGTAAGGTCTTCACTTGGTTTGTGTTGCAAAGAGCACCAAAATAAGCCGAGCTGTGCCATGCACTAGCTCTCGGTCTGCTTACTTGGCGATTTGGTAGATGAAGTAATTCAATGCAGTATTGATTGCAATCATTGCTCGATTATCAACATGCCCGACTGGAAGTTGATCCACCGTTGATCTTCCTAAGATCCAGGGCTGAGAACCAAACCCTATTCTTGCGTTGGTAAGTAATGGAGATTGGTTTTCCTGGCATTCATTTCGTGTTTTAGTGGTAAGGTTGGAGAGGTGACCATTTCGCAGCAATGTAGGGTTTTAGAGTTTGTTGAGAGGAGGACTCCTTCCTCGGTTTAGAACCTTGGACCTGTGTGAGATAGTTTGAAAGTTACAGGCTTAAAGATCTTGAGTAGTGTATTCATGATATAGCCATTGTAATTTGTGTGGTTCTTCTGTCAGTTGTTGAATGTAATTCGAACTGGTTCGATTCTCCAAATTATGGAATCGTCTTCTGAGTTTTGAACTCGTCCTTTGCTGTAAAAGCCATTAGGCTCTATCGTTTTGCTGCTGTGGTGTGTCAATGTTCAGGAGCTTCGTTTCTAAGGGTAAGTTTTTATTATAAAAACAATCATACATTGATACTTAGTTTTATCTCTGTATTTTCTTGTTTTGACCTTTCTGAACTGTAACTTGGTAGGTACCCACTTCGTAGGAGGTTTCTATGCATACGATTTGGAATGGAGATAGTGCATTTACTTCCAGGTAAGCCTCTGTGGTTCTTGAAACATTGTAGGTGCCTTTGGCATGGTTTTGTTGATGAGTGCGATGTGCTGAGAGCTGGAAATACATGACCCTGTTGGAGTAATGGCCGAGTGTTAAGCTTTAATGTTTATTTTGCCCCATGCTGTAAGAGGATAACCCTCAGTTGTTTAAGTTGCTATTCGGCTCTGTGATGCCTAGCTACGTCGTTTGCAAAAGACTTCGAACTGTTGTTTGTTAAGGGTAAAACCCTATATAGTTTTGTGGAAACTTGAACTCGTTCTAGTGTTTTCTGGTTGATAAGGGATAGACCCTGTGTAATGTTGGAATCATGAAAAGTCCGAAATGTAAACTCTGCTAAAGTTTTATTTATAGTTTTGAATGTGAATCAAGAGCCGAGGGTTCACCTTTTTCTGTAAGACAATGGTTTGTTTGAAATGAAATATTTTGTTTAAAATAATGGTTGAGATAACAATTGTATAACTGTTGTTGTGATGCTGAACAACGATAGTTGTCTTTGGCCAAAAGTTATGGTTTGCATAACTGTTGATAGGTGTTTCCTACACTTCGTTATCGTTGTTGATATTTATGTTTTAGAATCGTGATGAGATAAATTTTGGTCTGTTATACATTTTCAAAATAGCTAGTGCCACAGGGTTCTATTTTGTAATATGAATGAAACCTTACCTATAGCTTTCATTGGAAACCATGCTTGTACTGAGATTTTGTACCCAAACTGGGCCTTAACCTATGCATGAATAAGGTGTAGATACTATGTATGTTTCCAGTTAGGGTTGTAAACTAATGTTTAGACATTGATGCTAGAATCGTACTTTCTGCTAAATGATATTTAGTGTTTTGTTAGTATTCTCGGATGTATAAAAGATGGTATGGTTATAAAAATGTTAGCTAGGGTTTAAAAAAAATCATAGCTGCTATAACCTCATAAATAAATGTCTAATGTTTACCATAAATGGCTTGATGAGAAGTTTATGAACTATGTACAAAATAAACATTCAGATTCTAGGGTTTGTAATATCTTAGGGTTTGATTCTATAGTAAAAATTATTTATATCTAAGATTGAAATCTATATTAATATAGATGTGATAATAGTGATGAAAATATTATTAAGTGTTTACTTGTCAACTGTAAAAAGCACTTTGTTATAAAGAATAGTTTTTGCAGCTGTTATATATTTCATAGAGTGTAAATGCTTGAAAACATGGAATTTATAATATTAAAATGCATGTGATTACTATTTGAAATAGATGGAGTTAACAGGGAAAATATAAATCTTTGCAGAAATAAAATGGGTTTTTTTATTTAAGAATTAGATGAATGCTATACCTCTATTTTTACTAAACTGTACTATTTCTTGCGTTTTAATTATGATTTAAAAGACATAATTTAACAAGAAAAACTAATGTGTTTAACTTTTCATTCAAATGGCATTCTGCCAATCACTTCTCTATTAATTTTGCTTTTCTATACTAGAGTACTATACAAATAACAGTATGAAAAAAATACAGAAAAGAATTTACTCATTCTATTCAACTACGTAATCATTCCTTAAACATATCATCCTTAAGTAAGAAAATGAATTAGTTCTTTCTATATAACTGTAAATAATAATTCTACCGTGTAGAAAAACATTTAACTGTAAACAAAAAGTAAGAACAGTAGAACCTGGTTGACTGTAGCAGAAACAAACAGCCCAAGGAACCTGTTCCACCCAACCTATTCCCGAAGACAGCCAAGTTGCTTGCCTTAGGACCCCCGAGCCTGTTCACTGAACCAACAGGAGGAAGATTATGTAGAAGCCTTAGTACATCAACTTGCAATAGAATATAGATTATCCAGTCATAAAGACTCAACAATCAAAGAGACCTACACCAGCACCTTTGGTTTTCCTTCTTAGTATAACAAGCAGACTCACAGTTGCACTCTCACATAGCCTCCCTATTCGAATCTCTCAGTGATCACCTAATGCACTTGAGGAATATTTCTGCAGAAAATATTGTAGAGGCTGTCTGCCCAATTCGAATTGCCTTATCTAGGATGCCTAGGCCTTTTAGTGGTTAACTGGTCATTAATGAGCTTCATGCTCTCTTCGACCCACCTAGGGGATAATGCCACAAATTTAGGGGTAGTTGTCCCATAACCAACAGCTAGTGGTGGAGTGCAAATGCTGCCATCTGTCCCATACCTTCTAACAACTTCCATTCCTCCTAATGGGTCAGTGAACACTCATTTAACAGTTCCCTTGGGTGTTTGTCTCCTATTTTAATTTATTAAATAATAATAATCAGTAATTACAATCATCCTTGACCAAACTTGGTCATAATTACAAAACTTTGTAATTATAATTTAACATAAAGTATTTTGCAAATAAAATAATATTTCTCAAAATTTGGGTAGGTGACATACACCCCCCCTTAAGTCTCAACATCATCCTCAATGTTGTTTAATCACTCTCTGAGTGTTCCTGAAATAGAGTTGGGTACAATGCCCGCATACTAGTCTCCAACTCCCAGGTTGCCTCTTCTGGGCTAAGGTGCTTCTATTGCACCTTTACCTACCCAATGGTGCGATTCTGGAGTAGAGTTTCCCTCCTTTCGAGGATACAGTCCAGTTCCACCTGAAAATCGCCGTCTTGTCCCACCTGTACATCATTCCAATTTAAAACATCAGTAGCATCATGTACATACTTCTTTAAAAATGATATATGAAAAACATTATGTATCTTTAAATTTGGTTGCAAAGCTAGTTGGTATGCCACTGGTCCAACCCTTGACAATATTTTGAAAGGACGACAATACCTGGGTGCCAACTTGGCACAACTTCCCAATTTCAATGAACTCTTTTTCGGTCTTACCTTAAGAAAAACATGTTCACCAACCTGGAACTCTTTATGAGTCCTTCTAAGATCTGCTTGACTCTTTTGCCTATCTTGGGCACCTTTAAGATTTCTTTGTACCTGTTTCACAATTAGTGCTAATTCCTGCAACAATTCAGGTCCTAAAATAACTCTATTTACTGGGTCATTCCAAGAAACAGGTGTATGGGCTAAGCTTGACTGATGCATGATAATGGTTATTATATGCAAATTCTGCTAAATGCAAGTAGTCCTCCCACTTACCAGGCTGATCCTTAACATACATCCTAAGCATGTCTTCCAATACCTGATTCACTCTTTCTGTCTGTCCATCCGTTTGTGGATGAAATGATGTACTAAAGTCTAAGGTTGTATTCAATCCTTTAAACAAAGACCTCTAGAAGTTTCCAGTAAACTTAGAATCACAGTCTGAAATTATCACTTTTGGTATCCCATGTAATCGAAAAATCTGTTTCATGAAGATTTCTGCAATGTCTGGAGCCTTATGAGTAGTTTTTACAGGTATAAAGTGTGCTGCCTTGTTGAGTTTATCCACTACCACCATAATAGAGTCATTTTGTTTCTGATTTTTAGGTAGTCCGGTAATAAAATCTATGCTTATAATTTCCCATTTCCAGCTAGGTATAGGCAATGGATGCAACAGTCCAGCCGGATGTTGATGTTCAACCTTCACTTTTTGACAGGCCAAACACTGAGCTATGTATTCTGCTACTTCATCCTTCATTCGGGGCCAATAGTACTCTTTTCATAGCATAGTGATGGTTTTCTGATAACCTGGATGACCAGAGTAATGGCTTTTGTGCATCTCATCTAAAATCAGAATTTTTACTTCTAGTATGTTGGGTACATACAATCTATTTTTGTATAATAACAATCCATTTTCCTTTAAACTGTAATCTGCCATAGAATTTTTAGAATTACTATTTGCTGTCTTTTCTTGTAATTTTCTGTATTCTTCATCCGTTTCACTCCTTTCAAGGATCTGGTTTTTTAAATCTATTGAGTATGTACTGATGGCTGAAATAAAATTCAACTTTGCTTTACGACTTAATACATCAGCAACCTTGTTCTCTTTCCCTTTAATATGCTGAATTTCAAAATCATATTCACTTAAAAAGGTTAACCATCTAGCTTGTCTAGCGTTCAAATTTGTTTGATCTAATAAATACTTCAGTCCCATGTTATTTGTCAACAAGGTAAATTTTCTTCCAATAAGATGGTGACACCACATTTTTAAAGCGTGAATTACTGCTAATAATTCTAAATCATAAGTAGAGTAGTTCTTCTCATGTATTTTCAGCTTTCTAGACTCGTATGCAACAGCATGTCCCTCTTGTGTTAGGACTCCACCGAGTCTGATATTACATGCATCGGTGCATATAATAAAATCCTTATTAGGATCTGCAATTCTCAGAATAGGCGATGTAGTTAGTAATTCTTTTAGCTTCTTAAAACTGTCTGAACATTTTTGATCCCACACGAATTTCTTCCCTTTCTTCTGTAAGGAGGTTATGGGGTTTGCAATCTTTGAAAAACCCTCTATAAATTTTCTATAATATCCAGTAATACTCATAAATGATCATACATCCGACACATCCTTAGGAACCGGCCAATCATTAATGGATTTTATCTTATCGAGGTCAACCAAGATTCCTTCCTTAGAAATTATGTGTCCTAAATACTGAATCTTATCCTTGTGAAAGTCACATTTACTAAACTTAGCATATAACTGATGATCTCTCAGAACTTGTAAGATAATATGCAGATGTTCGTCATGTTCTTCTTTGCTCTTAGAATACAATAAAATGTCATCTATGAACACAATAGCAAATTTATCCAAGTATTTGTGCAGAATATTGTTCATTAAACACATAAATATAGCCGGGGCATTAGTTAATCCAAATGGCATGACTACGAACTCATAATTTCCATATCGAGTTCTAAAGGCTGTTTTAAAAATATCATCATCCTTCACATGAACTTGGTGGTATTTTGACCTTAAATCAATCTTTGAAAATATCGTTGCTCCATGCAGCTGATCAAATAGATCATCTATGCGGGGCAATGGATATCGATTCTTGATTGTCATTTTATTCAGCTGGCGATAATCTATGCACAGTCTTAAAGTGCCATCTTTCTTTTTAACAAATATAACAGGTGCTCCCTAAGGAGACACACGGGGTCTTATATAGTTTTTATCAATCAGTTCCTTCAACTATGATTTCAACTCATTTAATTCCAGTATATTCATCCTATATGGAGCTTTAGAATTCGATACCACTCCTAGTATTAACTCAATGGTAAAATCTAAATCTCTCTTAGGGGGTAATCCTAGAATCTCTTCAGGAAAAACATCTTTGAAATATTTTAGGACAGGTATATCTTCTAGTCTTAGTTTGTCCTATTTAGTAATCAACTCATCATTCACTACATTTACTGCAAACTTTTGGCATCCTTTTCTAACTGTTGTTTTCACTTGCATAGCTGAAATCTATCTAAGTGATGTCTTTCTTGGAATACCTTTACTTTTACTGTTTCTCCTTCATAATTTAAACATGTAAAGCTCTTCTCATAACAATTCAGAATGACATGATGGGCTTCTAACCAGTCCATTCCAATTAAGATATCATAGGATCCTAAAGGTAAAACATTCAACTTGGTTTGTGTCTTTAACTGATTCATGGATAAAGCACAACTTTTAATAAAATCAGATACTTTCCTTTTTGTTCCTATTGCTAGTCTAACTAACTAGGATTTATTGAATTTTTCTGTTTTCAAATTAAAACTTTCTACAATATATGGTGATATATAACTCGAGCTATCACCTGGATCAATCAAAATAATAACTGTTCGGATATCCACATCATCATTGTTAAGGTTTTGCATGCAACTTCTAGGGTTTGCATGCATCCCAGTCACTAGGTTGATGCCTCCAACACCTTATCCACTTCTTTCTAGCACCCAGAAGCTTCCATCCTCAGATTTTTATCCCTCCTAGTCATGAAGGCGCCCACATCTCACCTACTGCCAAAGAAGGGCACACTTCCTCACCTACCCACTCAGTTTACACTCAGTTAGCTCCGATTCTCCTTGATTTGAGGCTAGTTTCACTCCTGACTGACTGTTTCACTCCGTTGGATCTCCAGATTGGCTAGATGACTTGTTCTAACTTCAGTTAAGCCTCCCATGCACCCTCCACTGAGCCTCCTTCCCTATATCAGTGCTACACATTTCAGTTACACTAGTTACACTCAGTTAGACTCAGATTGACACCTGGATGACTGGTTCTTGTGCATTGATGACCACCATTGATTGATGATGAGGACTCCTAGTTAGATTCAAGCTATTCCATTCAGTTAATTCGAATGACATCCGTAGGCAATTCGAATTGCTCACTCATTGACATTATTGTATTGTATTTTCACCCTTACTAGGATATTGAGCACTGATGCATGTTCTTGCACAACTTACACCATATTTTTTGAGTTGCATCTATTGTGATTGATTTACTTGTTCATTAGATCTGCTGTGACTAATTTTACATGGTATCATATCCATTACAGGGACAAGATCTCTTTTCTATAGGTTTTATACAAGAATATTTGAGTGAATTTGCTCAAAGATACAAAAGTTTTGGCATGAAAGATCTCATGTGCATGCAAAGTAGAAAAATACACTTCCAATCCACTCCAGAAGTTTGAGTTTTCCACATAATTCCTTGATTTGATACATTGGACCCATTCAACTTGTTTGATCTCCAATCCCAGGTGTGATGCAACTCTAAAAGGGTGGATTGTTCGACCTTACTATTCTTGTTTTGAGTGTGATTTGCAGGTTAATCATCTTCATTAATTGCATTCTCTACCTTGCTTTTGCAAGCTTTTCTACATCAAAGTGCACTCGCTCCTAGCAATTGAAAACTCTTCTTCAAAGCCTATCCTCACTCCCTTCAACTATTTTGATTGGAAAGATGATATGGAGATTATATTGCGTTCAAAAGGATTCTATAGAGTCACCATTGGCATCAAATTGGATCCAAGCACATTGTCGGAAAGAACCAAACACTACAACAAGCTTGATGAAGCTTATGGTCTCCTTTGCCTCTCTATTTCCAAAGATCTTCACTTCCATCTCAGCAGATTGAAGACTCCAAAAGCAATATGGGAGCAACTTGACACACTTTTTGGCAAGCAGGATGAGCTTAGGGCTTTTGAATTAGAGAATGAATTGATTTCTCTTAGTCCTGAGAATTTCGAGACCATCAATGAGTTTTTCACAAGATTCAAGCACTTGGCCATGCAGTTGAAGAACAATGGAGTTATCAAAGAGGATAAGCAATTGATCCTCTCCATTCTCACCAAACTTGGTAAATATTATTCGGTATTTGTCTCTACTTTCAATTCCGGTCAGCTAACTACCCTGAATTGGAAGATGCCTACCTTGAATGCCTTCATTGAATCCGTTACAAAAGAGCATGAAAAGTTGATTCAAATGGGGTCCATAAACTCCAAAGATTCAACCTTATTTGTTCAAGGATCTAAAAATTTGAATGGAAAAGAAAAGCAAAACAAAGAGAAGCCCAAATTCCAACCTCATAAGCAAAGAGAGAAAGGCAAGCAGACGGATGCACCATCCAGTTCAAGAAACAAGCAAAAGGGTAAAGAGGGAAAAGAAAAATTTAAGTGTTCTTATTGCAACCGTGGCTTTCATCTCGAAAGTTCATGCATGAAGAAAACAATAGATCAAATGGCTCTCCTTTTGGAAAATAACAACATATGTCTTCTCGCCGATGCAAGGAAGAAGGATAGGAATGATGATCATGAGAGAGGTCAAGCACTCATGGCAACTATTTCGAAGCCCACTACTCTTTTGATAGATTCTAGTGCCTCGAATCATATGGCTGCAAATATTGATTCTTTTTCTTCATTCGATCCAAACAGCTCCATCCCCATCCATTTGGGAGATGACTCAAAATTTCTTCAAAGGGAAAAGGTACCATCCATGTAGAACATGGAAGCTTCCAGAATGTTCTCTATGTGCCTTCCTTGGATTCAAATCTACTTTCTGTGTATCAAATGACACACACTGGTGAACCAAAGCAAGTTACATTCAGCCCTAATATAGTTGAAATTTCTAATATCAAAAGTGGAATACTTATTGCAGTTGAAAAGGCAAACCACACTGCAAAATACTATGAGTTTTCTCACTTTGTGCCGCTTGAAAAGCCCACTGCTCTCCTCACTCATGGCAACGAGGTTAGTAGGATTTGGAATGAAAGGTTTGGACACCTTAATTACAAGTATTTGCTGCTGCTACAACAAAAATCCATGGTAGATGGTCTTCCACAACTCCGTTCCTCGAAGGGAATTTGCACCAGTTGCATTATTGGGAAGCACCCCAAGCACAGGTTCGACCGTGGAAAAGCTAGCAGAGCTTCCAACATTTTGGGCCTCATACATTTTGATATCAGTGGTCCACTACCAAATATGTCATTAAATGGTTCAAGGTATGTTTTGACATTTATTGATGATCTTTCCCGCTTTACTTGGGTATTTTTTCTCAAAAACAAGTCATAAGTGCTTGGAAAATTCAAGGATTTTAAGGCTTCTGTTGAGATCGCCACTGAGAGAAAGATCAAATCTCTTATATATGATAATGGTGGAGAATATATCAAGTCCTATTTGCTGCAACTTTTTGCTGAAAGCGGAATTCAGATCCAACATACAGTTCCCTACACACCCCAGCAGAACAGTGTAGCGGAAAGGAAAAATCGGTCACTGAAAGAGATGGCTACTTGCATGATTGAGTCAAAAGGTTTGGCTGAAAATCTTTGGGCTGAAGCAATTAATGTTGCTGCATATACTCAGAACTGAGTTTCACATTCCTCCATAAAAGGTATGACTCCTTTAGAAGCATTTTTTGGTCACAAACCGGATGTGTCAAATTTGAGGGTTTTTGGCTCCACTGCATGGGCTAGAATTCCTTCCAAGAAGAGACGAGCTTTGGATCCACAAAGTATTGAGTGAATAATGATAGGATATGGAGAAGAATCAAAGGTATATAAACTCATGGATATCAGATCCAAAAAGATATTCATAGAGCGCAGTGTGCAATTTGAAGAACCACTTCAAGAATTGCAACTAGTCGAGGAAGAAACTGTCGTTTCACCGCCTATACTAGAAGAAGATTTGAGTAGCAATAATGAAAGTATTGGTTCTGATATTTTTGATATTTTAGCAGCACATGATGGTCATGACATATCAGGTTCAGAATCTGACCATTATGATCCTCCTCAGTTACCGAAGTCGGCCCAAAACACTCTTCAATTTGCTAGTTCGAAGATTGGAAATCCTATAGATCTAAGACGAACAAGAGAAGACTTTCAAAGAGCAGGTACGGCTATTTATGTTTTTGATCCATTATTATTTGAGATTTGTTATTTTATGATTGGTTTATATCCCAAAATATACTACCATGCCCACGGAGATCTGAGATGGCAAAGTGCCATGGATAAAGAGTACAGTTCTCTTCAAAAGAACAATACATGGGAGCTAGTTTATCTTCCACCTGGAAGAAAATTAGTCCAATGTAAATGGGTATACCGCACGAAAGTTGCTTCTGATGGCTATATCAGCAAATACAAAGCTAGGTTGGTGGCAAAAGGTTTCTCCCAATTCTAAGGAGTGGACTACACTGAGACTTTTGCACCAGTTGCAAAGATGGATTCCATCCGCCTAGTTTTGGCTATTTCTGCATCCAAGCACTGGGAAGTGCACCACATGGATGTGAAAAGTAATTTTATACATGGAGATCTTGCTGAAGAGGTATATATGAAGCATTCAGAAGGTTACACATCAGATCCATCATTAGTTTGCAGATTGAAGAAATCTTTGTTTGGTTTAAAATAGGCCCCAAGAGCTTGGTATGCAAAGATGGACTCCTTCCTTCTTTCTCAGAATTTCAAAAGATGAAAATCTGATCCGAATGTGTACCTACAGCAAGTTAAAGGTAATTTATTGATTATTGTTCTTTATGTTGATCTTCTCATTACTGGTAGCACTCTTACTTCAATAAACAAGCTAAAAATTGTCTTAAATCTAGCTTTTGACATGAGCGATTTGGGCTTGCCGAGTCACTTTTTGGGCTTGGAGATAGCTCAAAATTTTGATGGAATCACTATATTTTAGAAAAAGTATGCTTCCAACCTGTTATTGAATTTTAATATGGCTGAATGTAAGGTAGCCCCGTTCCCATTCCTCTCAGGAATCAGTCTTGAGGAGGGAAATTCTACACCGCTTGCAGATTGCACTATGTATCGACAGTTGATTGGTTCACTACTATACTTGACACACTCTAGGCCTGATATATCTTATGCCATGAGTGATGTATCAAGGTATATGCAGCATCCCCACAAGCTTCATTATCGGGAAGCCAAGCGGATCTTGCAGTATGTGCAAGGTACGAAACATTTTGGCATACATTATGCTGCAGATTCTGAGCTAGATTTCATAGGTTTTACTGATTCAGATTGGGCAGGTGATAGCATAGATCGGAAGTCCACTTCCGGATATGTTTTCATGATTGGACATGGGCTTATTTTCTATTCAAGCAAAAATCAGGTAACCATTACACTTTCTTTAGCAGAGGTAGAGTATCGAGGGGCAGTCAATGCCTACATTCAGGCAGTTTGGTTGCAGGGTATTCTTTCCGAGTTTGGTTTTGGTGGCACTACTTCGACTGTCCTCTTTTGTGACAATCAAAGTGCTATCTTCGACTGTCCTCTTTTGTGGCACTACTTAGCTTATTTTCAGCATTTTTTGGATTATTTTATTGGGGTGACCTTTGGTCTTCGTAACCAGGGCCCTACATTATTATTTTTTACATCATAGTCTAGCTTGAGGGGTGGTGTTTGGATATCCACATCATCATTGTTAGGGTTTTGCATGCAACTTATAGGGTTTGCATGCATCCCAGTCACCAAGTTGATGCCTCCAGCACCTTATCCACTTCTTTCTAGCACCCGGGAGATTCTATCCTCAGAGTTTTATCCCTCTTAGTAATGAAGGTGCCCACATCTCACCTACTGCCAGAGAAGGGCGCACTTCCTCACCTACCCACTCAGTTTACACTCAGTTAGCTCCGATTCTCCTTGATTTGAGGCTAGTTTCACTCCTGATTTACTGTTTCACTCCGTTGGACCTCCAGATTGACTAGATGACTTGTTCTGACTTCAGTTAAGCCTCCCATGTGCTCTCCACTGAGCCTCCTTCCCTATATCAGTGCTACACACTTCAGTTAGACTCAGATTGACACCTAGATGACTGGTTCTTGTGCATTGATGACCACCACTGATTGATGATGAGGACTCCTAGTTGGAGTCAAGCTATGCCATTCAGTTAATTCGAATGAACTCCTTAGGCAATTCGAATTGCTCACTCATTGTGACATTATTGTATTGTATTTTCACCCTTACTAGGATATTGAGCACTGATGCATGTTCTTGCACAATTTACACCATATTTTCTGAGTTTCATCTATTTTGATTGATTTACTTGTTCATTAGATCTGCTATGACTAATTTTACAGTAACCGGGTGGTTTTGTAGCATACCTTCAATCTCCACCATGGAGACTTGATGTTCTACTTTCCTGTTGTCTAGAGCTGCATTAATTCTGGGCATCTCCCTTGCCAAGTCTCCAACAGTAGGTTCAGTATGTATGGAATGAATATTGTTAGATGTCTGCTTCCTCTTGGGGCATTCTGATGCATAATGAGGATCTTGACACTCAAAACATTTGATAGGTGCCTTTTGGTCATTAGTTCTGGTAGCATTGGGAGTATTTCTAGGAGCTATAAAATTCTACTGCTAATTATTTCTGGGATTGTTTCCTTGAAAATTTCGATTCTGAAATTTTTTCTTTTGGAAACCAGAATTTCCACTAAACTTGAAATTTTTCTTTTTCAGCTCAAAGTTACTGGGTTTATGATTTTTCCAGTTTGATATCCCTTCTCTTTTCCGATTAATTTCATAATAGAAATTTGCTTTCCTCATGGCCTCTTCTAAGGTCTTTGGATTGTCACACTCGATTTTGTCCTTGATGTTGAAAGGTAGACAACTCAGGTATCTTTGGATCTTCGGTTTTTCTTCCACGAGGTATGGCACATATCTCAGCAAATTTAGAAATTTACTGTTCATCTCTTTCATATTCATAGTTCCCAGCTTTAAATCATAGAACTCCTTTGATTTTTCTTCATAGTATTGTTCATATAAGAACTTATTCTTGAAGTATCTTTTAAAAGTGCTCCAATTCACATCCTTGTCTTTGATGCCCTTCACTCTTTTGATGTCCTACCACCAAATATCTACCTTCCCAATCAAGTTGTATATTGCCATCTTTTCCTTCAATGATTCTGAATAATCATAAATTTGGAAGTACTTCTTCATGCCGGACAACCATGATTCTGCTGTCTATCCTTTCTCAGTTTCACCATTGAAGGTTGGGGGTTTGATTTTCTTGAACTCCCCAGAAATCTGTTCATACTGTTTGTGACTTTTTCTTTTGAGTCTGTAGTCTCCTTCACTGCTATCACTTGAATAATTTCATTTCTTTTTTCGTTTTTCATGGGAAGCTTCTGATGATGTTGAAATGTTGTCCGCATCTTTAGTTTTCATTTTCTTACCCCTGTCTCGATGAGGTAAATCTTCAATCTTGGAGGCATTTTCAATTTCTTTATCATGTTCATCAGTAGGGCACTGTTCGAATAGTACTTGGTTAAGTTCCTCTTGTGCTTTCGTAATTTTCTCATTGTCTTGTTTTACAGATTTGATTTCTGCTTTTAACTCTTGAAATGCACGTAACAATTCTGATGAATTGTCATTTAATTCACCATGGACGTATTCTTCATAATGTTGTCCCGTGCTATGATTGTTGGGTCGAAATCTGTCCTCTATATGTTCAGCTGATCCTTCCATACCCGTAGCTTAAAAACAATTTCTGTATAACACAAATTGTTTAAAATTTTAATTAGTAAGATTTCTACTGTAATACATTTTTCTGCTTCATGTTCTTTGGACCTTTTCAGGCCTAGAGTTCGAACGTGAGCTCTGATACCACATGTAACATCCCATAAAAATACCAAAATTTTAAAAATTTTAAAATAGTAATAATTATCGAAGTTGTTAATGCGGAACATATAATATAATTAAATTTCTTAACTAGGATAATTAATAACGATGACACGTCGAATCTCTCAAAATAAAATATGATGTAGTTGTATTTGCTATTTCATATTTAAATGGATGCTAATCTCCTCAACAAAAGATCTTTTATGATTATGCACAAGAATACAATTTTTCAGATCTGCTTAAGTTCTAAATGCAATTACATACTATACATAGGTTTGTTTTATTATGATGTTCTTGATGATGTGCTGACCGTTTGTTTGTATGATGACGAAGGGGTCCTATGAGGTACACTGGGGTTTACTTAGCTATGTTTAGCTAATGCATTTGAATCCTATTTCCATGTGCAAACCACATGTAAGAATTTCTACGACAAACATGTGTTAAGAGTACATGTGTCTTTCAATTCATTGTCAATGTAATATTAAAATGCTAAGTAATTCCTTGCGAAACAAATTACTAGAGGTATGGATATTTTGGTTCCAATTCTAGTTTATGTGCTAACTTACAAAATTCTTCAGTGTTATAAATTCACGTCGTCCAATTGTTTTTATAATGCTATGTTTATTATCATATGACTATTGTCATTAATATCAAAACAATGATACCAATGTCCATTGGTAATTCTATTAGAAATCTTGTAGAAATAGTGTTTATACTATTGAACTGTCCTTACAATTTGCATCTACAAAACTTATACTATTCTAAGTCCCTAATTTATCATTTGATTATCATTACATAGTTAATATATGAAAAGTATAGTGACTAGTGCTTGTGCTATGAACTTAGCATTAGAGTGTATATCGTCACCCCTTAGACTATACCTATAGTATTACATTTATCATTAGTCTTTGCAATACATGCCTAACATATGAAATATATTGTGAATATGGTGTTTATGCTATGATTTAACATTGCTCTTATGCATACATAAAATCCCAAACTATATCTATGTTCTCCATTTATCAAATGATTGAAAATATATATGGCTAATATATTATTCTATAGGTCTATACACGGGCCATAGAAATGAAATGTAAACATTATATAGTGACTATGAAATCACATAATACATTGGCATATAATACCATTGTTACGATGCCTAAAAAAAAAAACTTTGAACTATATAAAACGTGCATTAATATTGCAATGATTTCACTGTTGACAGGGTATTAAGTTTGGTACTTGGCATGCTTTCCAAACTGGCATTGACAAGCCTAGCATTAATTTTGTTCAATGTGTTAAGTGAGGTGGAAGCCCAGATGTAAGGTCCTCACGTGGTTTGTGTTGCAAAGAGCACCAAAATAAGCTGAGCTGTGCCATGCACTAGCTCTCGGTCTGCTTACTTGGCGATTTGGTAGATGAAGTAATTCAATGCAGTATTGATTGCAATCGTTGCTTGATTATCAACATGCCCGACTGGCAGTTTATCCACCGTTGATCTTCCTAAGATCTAGGGCTGAGAACGAAACCCTATTCTCGTGTTGGTAAGTAATGGAGATTGGTTTTCCTGGCATTCATTTCATGTTTTAGTGGTAAGGTTGGAGAGCCGACCGTTTCGCAGCAATGTAGGGTTTTAGAGTTTGTTGAGAGGAGGACTCCTTACTTGGTTTTGAACCTTGGACCTATGTGAGATAGTTTAAAAGTTACAGGCTTAAAGATCTTGAGTAGTGTAGTCATGATATAGCCGTTGTAGTTTTGTGTGGTTCTTTTGTCAATTGTTGAATGTAATTCGAACTGGTTTGATTCTCCAAATTATGGAATCGTCTTCTGAGTTTTGAACTCGTAGTTTGCTGTAAAAGCCATTAGGCTCTGTCGTTTTGCTGGTGTGGTGTGTCAATGTTTAGGAGCTTCATTTCTAAGGGTAAGTTTTCTTGTTTTAACCTTTCTGAATTGTAACTTGGCAAGTACCCACTTCATAGGAGGTTGCTATGCATACGATTTGGAATGGAGATAGTGCATCTACTTCTTGGTAAGCCCCGGTGGTTCTTGAAACCTTATAGGTGCCTTTGGCATGGTTTTGTTGATGAGTGTGATGTGTCGAGAGTTGGAAATACACAACCCTATTGGAGTAATGGCCGAGTGTTAAGATTTAATTTTTATTTTTCCCCATGCTGTAAGAGGATAACCCTCAGTTGTTTAAGTTACTATTCGGCTCTATGATTCCTAGCTATGTCGTTTGCAAAAGACTTCGAACTGTTGTTTGTTAAGGGTTAAACCCTATATAGTTTTGTGGAAACTTGAACTCGTTTTAGTGTTTTCTGGTTGATAAGGGATAGACCCTGTGTAATGTTGGAATTGTGAAAAGTCCGAAATGTAAACTTTGTTAAAGTTTTATTTATAGTTTTGAATGTGAATCAAGAGCCGAGGGTTCACCTTTTTCTGTAAGACAATGGTTTGTTTGAAATGAAATATTTTGTTTAAAATAATGGTTGAGATAACAATTGTATAATTGTTGTTGTGATGCCGAACAACGATAGTTGTCTTTGGCTGAAAGTTATGGTTTGCATAACTGTTGATAGGTGTTTCCTGCACTTCGTTAAATCGTTGTTGATATTTATGTTTTGGAATCGTGATGAGATAAAGTTTGGTCTATTATATGTTTTAGAAATAGCTAGTGCCACAGGGTTCTATTTTGTAATATGAATGAAACCCTACCTGTAGCTTTCATTGGCAACCATGCTTGTACTGAGCTTTTGTACCTGAACTGGGCCTTAACCTGTGCATGAATAAGGTGTAGATACTGTGTATGTTTCCAGTTAGGGTTGTAAACTAATGTTTAAACATTGATGCTAGAATCGTACTTTTTGCTAAATGATATTTAGTGTTTTGTTAGTATTCTCGGATGTATAAAAGATGGTATGGTTATAGAAATGTTAGCTAGGGTTTTAAAAAAATCATAGCTACTATAACCTCAGAAATAAATGTCTAATGTTTTCCATAAATGGCTTGATGAGAAGTCTATGAACTATGTACAAAATAAACATTCATATTCTAGGGTTTGTAATATCTTAGGGTTTGATTCTATAGTAAAAATTATTTATATCTAAGATTGAAATCTATATTAATATAGATGTGATAATAGTGATGAAAATATTATTAAGTGTTTACTTGTCAACTATAAATAACACTCTGTTATAGAGAATAGTTTTTGCAGCTGTTATATATTTCATAGAGTGTAAATGTTTGAAAACATGGAATTTATAATATTAAAATGCTTGTGATTACTATATGAAATAGATGGAGTTAAAAGGGAAAATATAAATCTGTGCAGAAATAAAATGTGTTTTTATTTAAGAATTAGATGAATGTTGTACCTCTATTTTTACTAAACTGTGTTATTTCCTACATTTTAATTATGATTTAAAAGACGTAATTTAACAAGGAAAACTACTGTGTTTAACCTTTCATTCAAATGGCATTCTGCTAATCACCTATCTCTATTAATTTTGCTTTTCTGTACTAGAGTACTATACAAATAACAGTATGGGAAAAATACAGAAAAAATTTAATCATTCAATTCAACTACGTAATCATTCCTTAAACATATCATCCTTAATTTAGAAAATGAATTAGTTCTTTCTGTATAACTGTAAATAATAATTCTACCATGCAAAAAAAATTTAACTGTAAACAAAAAGTAAGAACAGTAGAACCTGGTTGACTGTGGGAGAAACAAACAACCCAAGGAACCTGTTCCACCCAACCTATTCCTAAAGACAGCCAAGTTACTTGCCTTAGGACCCCCGAGCCTGTTCACTGAACCACCAGGAGGAAGATTCTGTAGAAGCCTTAGTACATCAACTTGCAGTAGAATATAGATTATCCAGTCATAAAGACTCAGCAGTCAAAGAGACCTACACCAACACCTTTGGTTTTCCTTCTTACTATAGCAAGCAGACTCACAATTTCACTCTCACATAGCCTCCCTATTCGAATCTCTTAGTAAACACCTGATGCACTTGAGGAATATTTCTACAGAAAATATTGTAGAGGCTGCCTGCCCAATTCAAATTGCCTTATCTAGGCTGCCTAGGCCTTTTAGTGGTTAACTGGTCATTAATGAGCTGCCTACTCTCTTCCACCCACCTAGGGGATAATGCCACAAATTTAGGGGTATTTGTCCCATAACCAATAGCTAGTGGTGGAGTGCAAATGCTGCCATCTATCCCATACCTTCTAACAACTTCCATTCCTCCTAGTGGGTCAGTGAACACTCATTTAACAGTTCCCTTGGGTGTTTGTCTCCTATTTTAATTTATTAAATAATAATAATCAGTAATTACAATCATCCTTGACCAAACTTGGTCATAATTACAAAACTTTGTAATTATAATTTAACATAAAGTATTTTGCAAATAAAATAATATTTCTCAAAATTTGGGTAGGTGACAGTCTCTATGTGTTAATCAATTAATCCAAGTTCGGTATTTCAACTATCGTATAATGACAATTTTCTTTTTATATGAGGCTGAGTGAATTCATTTGTAGAAATCATGGACTCTATGAGATCTTATGCTATGATAAGGTATTGACCGAGATCGGCGAGGTTATATTTTTTCAGGATGAATCGTACTTTCTTTTTAAAATAGCGGGACAACTTACTGATCAAGGATTGGATCCATATCATGATAAATTAATGATAGAAGTGCATCATTATTTCTCTTCTTTGATAGAAGTGTAACCTCAAATATTTTTGTTTGTGATCCCTACATGGATTTATTTTTTTAATGTTGTAAACTTAGATATTTGATTTTTCGCGTTGTCTTTCCACATTTTTTTTACAAAGTTTGTTTCACTCGTTTTTTGCACTCTGCTTGGTCAAAAAAGTTTGATCGCTCGATATCTGTACAATTTTTTTGGTTGACCTAGCTTTGTTATGAGAATTTGTTTATGTACCTACGTTATTTGATAAGAGATCCTTGTTTATCATGATTGATGGACCATTATCTCTCTGTATGAGTATCATCCACATAGGGTATATTTTTAGCAACCATTATATTTACGTTGCTTGTTTTTATTTTTAAAATTGTTGTGAGTAGTAGGATGACTCTCTACGATCTTGATCCTCGCTGGCCTTGTCTTGAGTGTGCTTTTTGAAGTAGGTTGATTTTTTTTATAGAGCTGATCCCAATACATGTAAATTTCTGATTGCGATCACTGTATTTTTTTTAAACTTGTAAAATGTGAGGAAGTGTTGGTTAACGATGTGAGGTCACAGTGTTTTGACTGCATTAGATATATTTAAATATATAAACTTGTTATAAAATCCCTGCTGTCATTAATGCTCGACAATATGTTATTGGAGTAGTGTGTTGCTCACTCAAGTGGAAAGGGGCTGACTCTGGGTTCGGTATAGAGTCCAATGTTTCCATAATCATTAGCTCTATAATTGATTTTCTGTTATGAATCATCCATTTTACAGATCCCTTTTTGAATCATGTAAAATGTTAGACCGCAAATCCACGCACTTGCTATCGCGTTCAATTACTTTGATTTCATTATGATAGGGGAATACTTCAATCAACTACTATTTCAGAAATGTAATACCACGTCGATTGCTCTTTATTAACTTTGAGTACCTTGTTCTGGGTGATCATCTAAATGATTGAGAAACATTGGTGCTTATCGCAACTAAATGTATCGAGTCCCTCCAATCAAAGTGAACATTGAGTGCATCGATTATGTGATTTAATTGTTGGTGTGCCGACCCTATGTTTTGGGTTGATTGAACTTATTTTTGAGTGAGTTGACTCTGCGATTTAATCGTTGGTGCACCAACCTAGTTATTGGGATTGATGATAATCAATGTTTTCCTTACTTTTCATCTCTTTGATTAACTTCGGTGCCCCAGTCTTTCTTTAAGAACATATTTACTTGTAGTAGTAGTTGTGACAATCCGTAGCCTTTGCTCAAGTTATCTCGGGCCTATCGATCATGCCATATCCCAATATGCTATATAGAATTTAAATGGCCATATTTGATATATGTCTATAGTTGGAAGATTTTAGTTCGACTTATTATTTTTTATTTTCATTGTTGAGAGATTGTTATAAGTATAATGGTCTTACAATTACTATGATTGTTGTAAAGTTATTACATGAATATGGGTCTTGCAATTACTATGATCGTTGAAATATTATTACATGTTTATTGGTTTTTGAAATTATTTTTACCATAGTTAGAGAAAGGTTAAAAATACATATATAAGCTTATATTTGAAATTTCCTTTGGTTGGTTGTCCTTTTGATGTAATTGTAGATTATTTATATATGTTATATATGTGGGTTAAATGATGTATGTGTATATGAATTTATATACATATATAATTTAATATTGGAAATTACTTACAGTTGGATTTCCTTTTTGTTGTTGTAAAATATTATCGCTACAATTATAAGTTCCAAACGTATAAATTAGAAGGTAATAATGATTTTGTGGAAAATACACATATATTCTCTAAATTTGATTCGTAGATTGAATTTTCTTATTGTCCAGTCATATAGGTAGTTTTTCTAAAAATGTATTAAGGTATTATCTTCCATGAAAATATATGGAGTAGATACTTTATAACATATAAATGGACTGGCAATCTTTACATGTGATGTTCCAGAGGGATTCATTTATGGGGAAAATGAATAAACTATCCTCTATGGAAATAGGAAGTATAAAATATGGAAGTCTTAGATAATGTTATATTTCGACGTTTATGAAATTTTCATCTTTTTATTATCTACATATATACATATAAGAATGCAATGAATATAGAGGTTAATTTGGAATTTTTTATATTTTCTTTTTGTATTAAATAAATTCATAATATGTCTATTTCCATAAGAAAATTGAAAGTTTTTAAATTTCTCAAATTTGAGTAAATTTGGGGTTGTTACAATGTGGTATTTGAGCTTAGATTACAACACTTGGCCTTATGGTGTCCATTAATGTTATGAGAAAAAAAACTAATTGTGTTTATATGTTATTCTTTTTTCTTGCATAGAAGAAATTTTGTGTTACTAAACTGTAGGAAGAAATGTCCAAAAGATGATACCCTACCCCACCTGTTTGGGCGGAACTTAATGTGAGAATAATAATGTTAATAACGAGATTTTACAAATAGTGAGGGATTTACAAGTCGAATTAATGAAATTTAAGATTGAACCATGAGGGATTCACTCAATAAACTGCTTTCATAGCACGTTCATTCATGGCATACGAAACAATACCCTAATTTCACTAAATATTGGAAAATACCTTCCAAAATCATTTTTTTAACCCCCTCCCATATGCCTTCCCAATTTTAAAAAAACCCTATTTTCACTAGATATTGTATGTATCAATTTTTTCATTAACATTTTTTATACCCTTTTATATTTCTACCTAGTATATTGATATGATACCCCTCTTATGACCCCACATGCATTCTACAATGCACCTTGCTTCTTTCGATGTATATTCTGGATGCACATTACTTCACCCACAATGCAATTAATCAACCACATATCATTATGATTTGCAACATCTAATGGTCTAATGAAGAGATAAGATATCACTTCTTGTATGTCACTAGAGCCAATACACATAGTACTACATTTAGGTTGCATGTTGCAGTTCCCCAATCGCTGACTAAGCCTATTGTGGGCTAGGTATCCAAGCCCCCAGGGCCTGTGACAAGCTCTAGGAGGCTAACTAAACCTCCCAAGGCCTGTAATAGGCATGACTAGGGTTGATGTATATGTAACTTCGGAATGTATTTCACATATATGTATATTGTATTCCTATAGAGATGTTATTATTCCTCTATACAGAAGTGTTTGTATTCCTATAGAGATGTTATTATTCCTCTATATGAAAGTGTCATCATTTATATTGTAAGTGTCGTAACTTATACTTGATGGGTTATTAGACCACCTTGTTGGGGTCGGTCCTGTATAAGTCATGTGGGTCAAAGGGTTATTAGACCACCCTAGTGGGGGTCGGCCCAGTCAGCATTATCTTAAGTGGTTAAGTTGAGGCCGACCTAGTTGAGTAAAGGTCAAGTCAAGTTAGTGTATAAATAGAGAGTGTGTCTCTCTCATTTTACACATTCTATTCTCTCACTCACACTTGGGAGAGTGGCGCACTTGTGGAGGAGGAGGCTCTGCTGCTAGGAGAAGACTATCTCTTGTATTCTGGTTGTATATTGCTCTATCTATCTCTGAGGAAGTTATTGGGGTTTTTCATCTTTATGGTTTTCCCCAAGTAAACTCTGTGTCTCTTATGTGCTTCCATTATTGTGTCCATGATTGATATCCTATAGATTTGTTGTACATGTTGTTCTCTCAGTTAAGATCCTAGATCAGATTGAAGTAAATTCTGAAAATTTAACTTGGTATCAGAGCTAGCCTGAAAGAAGGCATGATATGGCATGTATGAGACTTGTTGCACTTACGATGCTAGGGCTTGATATAGCAAAAACCAGTCATCGTAGCACTTTCACTATAAATCCATTTTGGAAAAGTGTTCAAATCTGAAACATTTAGAGGTCGAAGATCAGATCCCCATGTACCTTGTATCCAAAGGAAAACCTCTAATTCGTTGTACTTTGTGATTTATGATCTGTACAATATAGGGTTTCTGCCTCTTCCAGATCTGAGTCAAAATCAGGTGACCTTGGGAAAGAGGTCATAACTTGCGCTAGGAAGCTCCAAATGAAATTTCGTAAAAAGTGACAGGTAGTACAAAGACTGCACTATCTCAGAAAATGTTTTCAGAGGCTGAAATTGAACCAGTGACACGTGGCACACCGTACAAGTTCACTCTCCTGTATTATCCCATAAATAGGTCACGTTGCGACACTTGGAATAACTCTCTCTCAGAGAATCCAATTAAGGTCAGAACTGTCGGGATGGAAAAATAACAGTTCAGGCTATCTCATGAAAATTTTGCAAACCCTGTGGATGGAAAAGTTTAGAGTTACACCAGAAACAATCAAGTACATATTTCTGTCAAAACATAATTATTTTTGAGTACCTTCATTCATGGATTTTGGAATTTAGGGCTTCGGAGAAAGTTGGAATTTTTGTAATTGGAGACCACGGCTGGATGCTACTCATCAAAATAGAAATTTAGAGACCAAGATCAGATTTTTTGGTTGGGCAGAAGGCCGGGCTCGATCAAACCCCAGTTCGGCACTTTGATCAGAAAGATGGAAAATTAGGGCTTCTGCAAAAATTGAAATTTTGGAAATCTGTGACCACGGCTGGAAGCTCCTCAGAAAAATCGAAGCTTAGAGTTTTGAATCAAATATTTTGGTTGGGTGAAGCTCTGGGAAAATCAAACCCTAATTCAGGGTCCTCCCTAGTGAATCCAAAAATCTAAAAGACAATTTCGAGGGGTGAAACTTTGCAGTTTTCAAATTCTGAATATACCAACCTGATCAGCTCATCAAGGCACATATTTCTATCCTTTCGGAAGTTTGAAATTCAAAGTTTGAATTTTTTGGGTTTCTTTGACAAACCCTAATCCAACTCTAGGTCCAGTTCTTGCAAATCAAGTGGATTGGGTTAATCCTAGAAGAAGATGGATTGGTCACCTGCATAAGTGAAGAAGTTCCTGTCTCAGAGGGAAATAAGGCTAAGGCCTTCCATAAGAAGATTACAAGCAATCTTGACAGGTATGGCTTACAGGTATGTTTCATGATTAAGTTTATCATATGTTTGTCTTCATATCATTACAGTACAATCTTGATTAATTACTGGACTTGTCGTATCACCTTAATAGAAGATATTCATTGATTAAGGTTTTGACAACTTATGATTGTACTAATGCATTGTGATGTTGTATGAGGTTTATGTTGTTTGCTAACACAAAAGGTACACCAAGAAAGTCAAATCATGTTCTACTTCAAGAACATATGCTCATGGTGACATGAAGACAAAGATTCATCCATTGTCATGGATCACATAGAAGATCTACTTTTGAGGTATGTATAACTTGGTTCTACAATGGTTAACTTATGAGACATGCAGGTTACTAGCACAAGTCATTGAAGAGAACCAGAAGACATTATGCGGGTATGTTAGACATAACTAGCTAGCATGCTAATCCAGGTATGTTTTTCCTATATCAAGCTAGAATCCTACCTTGTGTTAGGATCTTATACTGTTGTGTTGTTGATAATGATTATTCAAGAAGTCATAGGTTTGAATAATCATGGTTGTATGCATATTATGTTTATTACCATAATTGATGATATGACTAACCAGAAGAATCATGAAGGTATAGGTTTGAATAATCACGGGTTTTATGTATATTATATCTCTTATCTTGATTGATGATTCAAATAACCAAAAGAGTCCTATGATCAAATAAGAATATGTATGCGTAAAAGAAGACTTCCCTGAAACCTTGAATACTAATGTTTATTATCTGTGAATGATCATGAATATACATGTTTAAGATTATTGTGTTTTGATAATATTAAGATTATACTAATAAATGTGTGATTATGTATGAGACCTCAAGGATAACACAATGATGATACTAATAACCATGCATAGTGATTAAGGATGGATGTAAGTTCAAGGACAGGTAATCCAGGAAGCAAAGATCAAGAGGGAGCACACTCTAGTTGTTCCTGCAAGAAAGCAAAGGAGCACACTTCAGTAGTTTCTGCAAGGATGCAGATATTCAGAGGGAGTTCACCACTTCTCACAATCCACATCAGAATGGAGTTGCAGAAAAGAAGAAAAGACTGAGAGGGAGTCAACCCAACAATCAAACAAAGATAAGTATTTGAATTGTCATTTCTTACATGGTTGTTTGTTTAAATAATGTTATTCAATGGTGTATATGCTTATGTTCCTAGAATTAGGTTGTGTATTATGCATATTAGAATAGTTGCATTGATGAACAGTATACTACTAATATACATGAGTAAGTGGCCTATGGCACTGTACAACATTCCATTGCTACTTATCTAGAATGAAACCTCTTTGCTGACATGTTAGGAGTTGTGCACACTCTTAACAATGTTCTGGTAGAGACTGGAAGGCATCTAGAAAGTTGTGTAACATGGATGAATGTTGTATTGAAGCATTAGCTAAGATAATTGCATGACTGTATGACATATTTCTTTATGTGTAAGAATTTGTCTGAAAACTATGAGATGTTTTCTAATCATGCAATTTAACTTGTTATGTAGGAAAGATCGTATGCCATCACCTACAAAAGAAGAACTACAACATTTGTTCAGCAACAAAATTATCTATTGAAGATATAGAAGTTCCCAGGATATGGGAAGAATGCCATGATCTGTTGATCATGAAGAATGATGTTTGGGATGTAGTCCCAAGACATGAAGGGAAGTTTGTTGTGACTTCCATATGGATCTATCAAGATCAAGCATGCTGCAGATGGCAGCATAGAGAAATATAAAAGTGATGAAATAGAAGATACACCAGATGGATTTCAAGACAGCTTTCTTGAATGGTGAAGTTGAAGAAGAAGTGTATGTGGAGTAGCCACTTGGTTCTGAGACACATGACAGGGAGTCATATATGTGCAGAACTTGGGTATGATGCACCACTTTCTAGGTATGGAGGTGTGGCAGAGTGCAGATGGAATCTTCCTTGGACAAGGGAAGTATGCAGTAGAGATCCTGAACAGGTTTAGGATGATGGATTGCAAGGCCATGGCGACACCTATGGCATTGAATCTGAAGCTTATTTGTGATGCTTCATCTGAGCCAGTTGATGTCTTTATGTATCATCAGATGATTGGGTCCTTGATGTACCTGACGAACATGAGACCAGATATTTGTTTTGCGGTGAACACATTAAGTCAGTTTCTGACAGATCCGAGGAGTGTTCACCTGGTTGCTATAAAGCATGTTCTGAGGTACCTGAAGGGTACAGTGGATTATGGGCTCAAGTATGAAGCGAATCAAAATTTTAACCTGCAGGGTTATGTTGATTCAGATTGGGCTGGCAGTGCTGCAGATAGGAAGAGCACATCTGGGTGCTGCTTCAGTATGGGATCAGGTGCGATCTCTTGCTTTAGCAGGAAGCAGTCCTGCGTAGCACTGAGTATAGCTAAGGTAGAGTATGTTGCAGCCTGTTCAGCTATTTGTGAGGCAGTATGGCTACGGAAGCTACTGTCTGAGTTATTTGATCTCCCGTTGGATGCTACTGGTATCTTTTGTGATAACCAGAGTTGTGTAAAGCTATTCGAGAACCCAGTGTTTCATGACAGGTCGAAACACATAGAGATCAAATATCAATATATCAGGGATATGGTGCAGAGAGGAGCCGTGAATCTCCTGTATATTACAACGTACGAGCAGATTGCAGATGTGCTGACAAAGCCACTAGCCAAGGTGAAGTTCGAGTACTTCAGGGAGAGGCTTGGTGTTCTTCAGATTGATGACACTTTGAGGAAGAAGTGATGGACACATTTGCAGAAGCCATTCCAAGCATATTGGAAGGAGGATCCTTCACATGGCTGTGGATGTAAGCGCTGGATGATGAGCATCAGGACGATGGTCCAGTTACTGCTCTGTATACGCATCATGTTGGATGTTGGATATGATCAGTTGGATCATTTATATATGTACACATCATGTTGGATGTTGGATATGATCAGTTGGATCATTTATATGTATATGTATGTACGCATCATGTTGGATGTTGGATATGATCGGTTGGATCATTTGTATGTATTTTGTATACACATCATGTTGGATGCTTGGACCATGTATCTGTATATGTATCAGGTGGATACATTGTATGATCAAGTGGATCATGTATGGTGATATGTATCATGTATTTGTATTTGTATCAAGTGGATACACTGTATGATCAGGTGGATCATGTATGATGATATGTATCAAGTAGATACTTGGTATGCATCAGGTAGATGCATTGTATGATCAGGATGATCAGGGATGACGAGCTTCAGGATGTTGCAATGATGATGATTAGGATGATCATGTGTACATCAGGATGATGTATGGTGAGTATCAGGTTGATACTCTGTGGTCGTGGAACAGGTTGTGCAGATAAGCATGTAATTTGTGCCCTGGGAGATTTGCAGATAGTCTTTCGAGGTTTTGCCTATGGCATGTAATTTGTACCCTGGGATATCTGGCAAATGCTCTTTCGAGGTTTTTCTTGGGAGGACATATAATTTGTGCCCTGGGAGATCTGCAGATAGTCTTTCAAGGTTTTTCCTATGGCATATAATTTGTGCTCTAGGATATCTGGCAGATGCTCTTTCGAGATTTTGTTCTATGGCATGTAATTTGTGCCCTGGGAGATCCGATAGGTTGAGCCGTATGCTCGTAATCAGTCCTGGGATGCTCTTTCAAGGTTTTTCCATGACCACATGTAATTTGTGCCCTGGGAGATCCGATAGGTTGAGCCTTGTGCTCATAATCAGTCCTGGGATGCTCTTTTGAGGTTTTGTGGTGACCACATGTAATTTGTGCCCTGGGAGATCCGATAGGTTGAGCCTTGTGCTCGTAATCAGTCCTGGGATTCTCTTTCGAGGTTTTGTGGTGGGGTCACGTGTAATAAGTCTTGGAGATCTGGATAGGATGAAAAAGGCCTCAGATGCTCTTTAGAGTTCTTCCTAGTCAAGAGACTCTTTTAAGGTTTTGTGATGCACGTAATAAGTCCTGAGATTTCCACAGTATGGCCAGTAATGACGAAGACCTGCAGTTGGTGGGCCTACATCCAGTATGAAAAAAGATTGGCTCTGTAGAACTTCCTATGACGAGTAGATTCAGATATTGATTGAGATAGTAGCAGCAGTGACGATGACGATTATCCAGTGACGATGATCCAGAGAAGAAGACCTGTGTCGAGAAATACCTTCCTAGTTAAGAGGGAGTGTTGATGTATATGTAACTTCGGAATGTATTTCACATATATGTATATTGTATTCCTATAGAGATGTTATTATTCCTCTATACGGAAGTGTTTGTATTCCTGTATAGATGTTATTATTCCTCTATATGGAAGTGTCGTCATTTATATTGTAAGTGTCGTAACTTATACTTGATGGGTTATTAGACCACCTTGTTGGGGTCGGCCCTGTATAAGTCATGTGGGTCAAAGGGTTATTAGACCACCCTAGTGGGGGTCGACCCAGTCAGCATTATGTTAAGTGGTTAAGTTGAGGTCGACCTAGTTGAGTAAAGGTCAAGTCAAGTTAGTGTATAAATAGAGAGTGTGTCTCTCTCATTTTACACATTCTATTCTCTCACTCACACTTGGGAGAGTGGCGCACTTGTGGAGGAGGAGGCTCTGCTGCTAGGAGAAGACTATCCCTTGTATTCTGGTTGTATCATTGCTCTATCTATCTCTGAGTAAGTTATTGGGGTTTCTCACCTTTATGGTTTTCCCCAAGTAAACTCTGTGTCTCTTGTGTGCTTGCATTATTGTGTCCATGATTGATATCCCGTAGATTTGTTGTACATGTTGTTCTCTTAGTTAAGATCCTAGATCAGATTGAAGTAAATTTTTAAAATTTAACAACTGGTTGGGTATTCAATCCCCCAAGGCCTATAGAGGGCCTATAACGGGCCTTGGAGGCTTAGAGCCTCCCAAGGCTATTGGTAATAACTGGCTGAGTGCTACTGGTAACAACTAACCGTCAATGACCACTGTCTCTCGACTATGATCAACTAGCAACCCTATTCACCATGAAACCCCTGGCCTTAAGCATGCCTCAAGACGCAATTTCCCTACGTACTGGTAAGCCCGAGCCTTGCCTCAACCCGATTTCTCATCCGGCCGTGATCCCGCCATCTCCATTTGGCGAATATTTGTTAGCCCGCCCATATAAAAAATACCCCAACGTATTTTTGTATTGTTACAAATTAAATTAAAAAACCCTTTGCACCATAATATATAAGCAATATAATTTTTAGGTTTTCATGATTATTTAATACCCTAATATGAATGAACGTGATATTATATTGCCTTCTAGTGAAGTCCCCGTGGATTGAACATGAGAGGGTACTGAAAACCCAAGAAGACTTAAATGAATCCTTACTATATAAACTGAACGAGATAACTCTTGATAAAAATAAAACTAAACATAAACGAGAAAACTCGTCCTCTGACTGTCCTTCTTCTTATAAAAGTCCTATATGTAGTGAATTGGAAAGTTATAGTGATAGCTCCGAGGGCGGACAAAGGAAGAAGAGAATATAAAGATGAGATAACATGAGAATTTAAAAAAAATAAAACCTCATACCTTTGATGACGAAGTCAAAAATGGAGAAGAAGCTGAGGCTTGGCTCTCTGGGATAAAGAAGTACTTTACTATATACAATTATTCCAACTCTATGAAGGAAAAAATGACCATCTTCAATATAGTGGAAAGGCTGAGATTTCGTGGTAGGACTTAAAAAGAGCAAAAATAATCAATGATAGAAAAGTAAGTTGGAACTGGTTTAAAAAGGAATTTAAAAAGGAAAACCTCTTACAGTATTACTATGAGGGGAAGCCGAAGGATTTTTATGAGTTAATACTGGGATCCATGTCTATGCATGACTTATGTACTAAATTTTTATCATTGTTAAGATATGTGCCTTACCTAAATGAAGAAAAACCTAAAATTAAGAGATTTCTAGGTTGCTTACCTAGATTTTATAAAGACGAATTAGAGTTTGACGAACCAAAAAATTTATATGAAGCAATGAGGAATGCCAAATTAACTTATGATCATTCTAAGAGTAAGAATGAAAATCCTTATAATTTCAAGAAAAGAGAAGGGAGTAATTTTAAAAGAAGAGAATTCAAACCTTTCAATAAACATAAAAATTTACATAGAAATGCTTTTAAGGATAAACAACAAACAATAAGAACTGAGTATAAACAACCGATAAGAACTTACGAGTATAAAGATAATCTCTTTAATAAGAACAAATAAGAAATAAAAAGAGAACCTTTACAGTGTTTTGGTTGTGGGGAGAGTAATTTCTATCGGGATTGTCCTATAAGAAAGATAATCAGAACATTCACAGTGATCAGGAGGCAGCCACAGTTGGAGAGGTTGCTCGAAACATACTGAAGATAAGTGCAGCCTTGGACAATCATCAAGTAGATTATCAACCTTCCATGATCGAGGTAGACAGTAATATCTTTGACAAACCTATTTCTATATTAATTGATTCCAAATCTACTTTAGTTTGCATATCTCCTAAGCTAGTAGATTTATGTAAAATGATAAATTATGATTTTGAAAAGTCATTGTTAGTGTAATTAGCCACAAGGACAAAAAAAAGGTAACCAACTTTATTTTTAGTTGTGAAGTTCATATGCAAGATTTGGTTACAAAAATAGATTTGAACATTTTTCCTTTAGGATCATATGATGTATTAATTGGCATGGATTGGCTAGAAAAACATAGAGCCATACTAAATTGCTTTGAGAAATTTTTACTTGTATTGATGAAAATGGTGAAAATAGAATTGTTAGAGGAATTCCAAAAAATGTTTTTACTAGGAAAATATATGCATTGCAATTAAAAAAGTGTGCTAGGAAAGGATGTAGATTTTTTGATGTACATATCACCAAAAACAATGATGATAAAACAAAACCTAGTTTGGATGATTTTCCTCTTTTGAATGACTTTAAAGATGTTTTTCCAGAAGAGATACCTCGTCTATCTCCAAGGAGGGATATTGACTTTACCATTGAGTTGGTACCTGGAGCGGTACTTTGCTCAAAGGATCCTTATCGAATGAACACACCTAAGTTGGTGGAATTAAAATTGCAATTGAAAGAATTAATAGATAAAGAATATATAAGACCAAGTGTGTCTCGATGGGGAGCACCAGTTTTGTTTGTTATAAGGAAATATGGCACACTAAGGCTTTGCATTGGTTACATACAATTAAATAAGATGAAAATTAAAAATAGATACCCTCTCCCCCGCTTTGATGACATGTTTGATCAAGTGCGGGGAGCAGCGGAATTCTCTAAGATTGACTTAAGGTCTGGGTACCATCAAGTAAGAATTAAGGATGAGGATGTTCATAAAACAACATTTAGAACAAGGTACGGGTATTACGAGTTCTTGGTTGTACCATTTGGCTTGACCAATGCTCCAGCCACGTTCATGTGTTTGATGAACACTGTTCTCCAAAATACTTCGATAAGTTTGTAATAGTATTTATTGACGACATTTTAATATATTCAAAAAATTAAGAAGAGCATAAAGAACATTTAAAGTTAGACTTACAAACCCTAAGATAACATAAACTTTATGCAAAATTTAGAAAATGTGATTTCTTTCAAGATAAAATTCAATACCCAGGTCATATAATATCTAAGGAAGCCATTTTTGTAGACCTATATAAAATCAAGATGATCATTGATTGGCCAGTTCCAAAGGATGTAACTGGGATTCGATCCTTTATGGGGATCACAGGTTACTACCGTAGGTTCATTGAAGTTTTCTCTGGAATTGATTACCCGATAAATTCACTTCAAAAGAAAGGAACTAAATTCATATGGTCTAATAAATTTCAAGAAAGCTTTGAAAATCTTAAACACTTGCTGACTACCGCACCTATTCTAAGAATAACAGATCCATACAAGGAACTTGTGGTATGTACGGATGCCTTCTTAGAAGGATTAGTTGGTGTGTTACTACAAGAGGATTATGTAATAAGTTACGAGTCAAGAAATATTAAAGCGCATGAACATAACTATGCAACACATGATTTAGAACTAACTGCTATAATACATGCATTAAGAATGTGGAGGCATTAATTAATAGGAAGAAAAATCACGTTAATGTCTTATAATATAAGCTTAAAATAATTATTTGATCAACAAAGTTTAAATTCTCTCCAAGAAAGGTGGTTAGCCTTCTTGAGTGAGTATGATTTTGAAATTAAACACAATAAAGGCAATGAGAACAAGGTGGTGGATGCCCTGAGTAGGAATTCCATTCCCAATTGTTCGACTGCTTTTACCAGTTATAAGATAAATATGGAAGATTTGATCAAATATGCAGCTAAAAATGATGAAGAATACCTAAAAATTAAAGAAAAATTGGAAAATGATGTTAATGGAAATGAATCCCGAGCTTAATCCATAATCTCAAAAGACTTGTTAATCTATACAAATCGATTATATATACCAAATCCAAAAGGAGTTAAGAAATTAATCATGAATGAGTTACATCATAAACCTTATTCCAGACATTCAGGATAACAAAATATGATAACAAAGCTAAGAAGAAGTTATTATTGGCCTAACACGAAGAATAATGTTGCAAATTACCTAGCTAGATGCATTGGATGTCAACAGGTAAAAACAGAACATCAACATCCTGTCGAGTTACTTCAACCCTTTCCTATTCCAGAATGGAAATGGGAGATAATAATCATGGACTTTATAAAAGGATTACCTAAAACGAATAAACAACATGACTCAATAATTGTAGTTGTTTATAAGTTAAGTAAAGATGCACAATTCATACTCGTGAAATCAACCTTTAAAGCAATTAACATAGCTAATATTTTTATGAAATAAATTTTCTGGTTGCATGGTATTCCGAAAGTTGTGATTTTTGATAGGGATGCAAAATGTACAAGTAATTTTTGGAAACTTCTTTGTTTAAAGGTCTAGATACACAACTAAATTTCAGTATTGCTTACCATCCTCAGACGGATGGACAGACTGAAAGAACTAATCAAGTGTTAGAAGATATGTTGCGAATGTATGTAATGGATAAAACAGGTAAATGGGAAGACTATTTGCATTTAGTAGAATTTTCTTATAATAATGGATATCAAGCTTCATTGAAAATTAGTCCATTTGAAGTATTGTATGGTTGAAAATTCCATAGTCCTGTGTCTTGGGATAACCCTATAGATAGTATTTTTTTAGGACCTAACATGTTAAAGGAGATGGAACAAATGGTGAAAGAAGTGCAACAAAACTTAAAAGTTGCACAGGATCGGTAGAAGAGTTATACGGATTTAAATAGTTTTCCAAGAGATTTCAACGTTGGTGATAATGTATATCTACAAGTAAAACCAAAGTGGAGAACCTTAGCTTGGGAAGGTGTTTCAAGTTGGAGCCTAGGTATTGTGGGCCATTCGAAGTGTTAGCTAAGATAGGGTCGGTAACCTATCAGCTTGTAGTCCCCCCTAGTATAAAAGTACATGATGTATTTCATGTTTCCTTACATTAAAAAAATATGTGCATGATGCTACTCATGTAATTGAATGGAATATGATTCAGGTAGAACCCTAGGGTGATTTCAAGACTGAACCTTTCCACATCCTAGACATGAAGGAACATATGCAATAGAATCGAGCCATCATTCATGTTGAGTGTGATTGTCATTGATATCAAAGAAGTTCATTAATGACAAAGGAATAACAAAGAAGTCGATGCCATGGCATTTATGATGATGTGGCATGACTAAATGGTCGACGCGATATTTAGTTATGCTTAATTCTGTTTGGTCGATGCCATATTTAGTCGATGCTTAAAACTGGTTGACACCATATTTAGTCAATGCTTACAACTGGTCGACGCCATATTTAGTCAATGCTTAAAACTGGTCGAAAATGTCGAAGAAAAAAAGTCCTCGATAGTCATATAAAGTTAGTTGGTGCCAACCTCTTGTATTATGGTCGAGTCCTTGTAAATTAATTCGGCCTCTTGTTGACATTACTAGTCAAGTTGGGGTTGCAGTCGAAAAGTCAGAGTCATGAGTCAGAGTCGCAATCGAAAATTCGTAGTCAGAACCGAAGTCATGAGGTGGAGTCGCAGTAGGAAAGTCAGATTCGGGGTTGGCAATCATAACTGGAGTTGACAGTTCGAAAAATCAGGATCTGTTAGAGTTCGTCCTGTTGAATGATTTTTTGGTCGAACTACTAAATCTGGAAGATGATAAGTTTAGCCAAACTATGCAAACAACATGTTGACTATTACTAAACACAAGTTAAGAATAGATGCCATTAAACATATATATAAATTATTTTGTAAAAGGACACGATGATTTCTTGTAGTGCTTCATTAAAAAGACATGACAGTTCAAAAAATTGTTATATATATAAAGATAAATAATTTTGAAAGAAAGATAAACTCTGTTGTTTGTATTAGAGATCGGTAACAGAGTTTAGAGAAAGAAAAAGGGCATAAGAGTGTATATAGTCTGAATTGAATGTTTTAACATAATAAGATCTTGCAAGAAGTATTTGAAGTTTTGAAAGTAAACATGGTGGTAGGGTGGTTCTATGACAAGTTGTAATCCTGTAGGGGATCAAAGCCTCCTTCCAGTAGTAGTTGGTAAACAGGTTGTTGGTGCATCCTTCAGTTGTAGCCAAGAAACTTGGGGATTGGTGTCTCCAACAAGTTGGTGCATTAAAAAAAAATTGTAAATATAATTTTGCAGTTGTAGAATTTGTGGTTTTCCCAATTGGGTTTCCACGATAAAAAAATTGTTCTGTTTATTTTGTTGATTCTGTGTTTTAATAAATATTGAAAAAGTGGTTAAAATAATATAAAAGGAATAATACTGATTCAACCCCCTCTCAGTATTACTTGATATTTCAATAGTTCAAATGAAATTGCAATTAAAGCACTTCATACCTGAAGAGGCAACTTCAGAAATGGAGGATAAAATGCGAGAGGAATATCCCTCCATGTTCAAGAATGAGAAAGAGAGCTTAGAATAAATAACACGGAGGACGTAGTTAAGAATAAGGGGGGGGGAAATGTGATACACCAAAAAATTATTATTTTATTTTATTTTGATTTAATATTTGTGATAATTATTTTGTAAGAGTTATTTAAAAACTCAAAAACACTAATTGACACTTTGCACAACAAATTTTTTTTTTTAAATTTAATAAAAGAAAAATGCACTTGGATAATCCAGCTAAATGAGGGAACACCACCATGGCATAGAGAACAAGTGTAAGCAAGCAAGAGAGGGTTTTTACCAATCAAATCTAATAAAAAATCTCAACTACCAGACAAGATATTTCAACAATTGGTATCATAGCAGGATCCTTCATTATAGTTTAAATTACGGGAAGGAAGATCCCATTAAAAACCACTATGGATCAACACGAAGGATTAGCTACTAACAGATCCCCACTGTTCACAACAAACAATTATGCATTCTGGAGTATAAGGATGAAATGCCATTTGATGTCTCTTGGATGCAATATTTGGAACTCTATTAAAAGAGGGTATAAAATACCAAACCTCCTACCTACGGATTGTGATGAAAAGGAACAATATGACTCCAATGCAAAATCCCTAAATTCAATTTTGAATGGGATAAAAAATTATGTCTTTGTCAAAGTCATGCATTGCAAGACAAATAAAGAAGCTTGGGGAAAATTATAAACTACCTATGAGGGGAATGCCAAGGTCAAGCAATAAAAACTTCAGATATACAAAGGGCAATTAGAAAATCTAAAGATAAAGGAAGAAGAAAACATTGCAGAATAATTTTTACAAGTATATGAAGTTGTCAATGCTATTAGAGGACTGGGAGGAGAAATAGACAAGAAGGAAGTTGTTCAAAATATATTAAGAACCTTTCTAATGAGATATGACTCAAAAATATCAAATGTGGAAGATAGAGATGATCTTGAATTTTTTACTATAGATGAAATTCAAGGGATTCTCACTGCATCTAAGATGAGAACAGGACAAGACAAACCATCAAAATGGGAATCAACATTCAAAGCTCTGAAAGAAACAAAGAAACAAATCCATCTATCAAAAGAAAGCCACTCAAAAGAGTTAGATGAAGCAGCAAAGTTCATTAGGAAACTGTAGAAAGGATTAGGAAAATACAAACGGAAATTACCATTTAAATGTTTTAAACTGTGGTAAGATTGGTCACTTTGCCTCAAAATGTCCCTATCCCAAAAAGCAAGACAATGATGATGAAAATACAAGTAAAAGAAAAGAAAAGAAAAAAGGGAAAATAACATGTTAATAAGAAATATTACAAGAACAAGAAAACCTTCTAGTCTAAAGAAGATAGAAGCTCTTCTGAATTAAGTGAAGATGAAGATACAAAAGTATTATTCCTGGGAATATGCACTCAAATTGATATTAATGAAAACCATTCAGAAACAAAAGTTGAAGTGGATTTTGAAGGATAACTCATTAGTGCTCTCGAAGAACTAAGAAAATGTAGAAAAAGAAACAAATCCTTGAAAGAACAAGTGTCTGAATATCAAGAAGAAGAAGTTTAAAAAATCCTCAAGAAAATAAAACAGACTTTTGCTGAACTAAAGGTCTAGTTACAAGAAACCAAAAGCGATGAAGAAGTTCTAAGAGAAAAACTTAGTAGCAAAGAGAAAAAATGTAAAGAATTGGAAGTTGAAGTCATTTTCCTTATAAAAAAAATGGATAAAAATTATTTCCAAACAAAATTGAGAAACAATTCAAAAATTCTACAAGATATTCTCGACAATCAAATACCATCCACAAATAAAACAGGTCTTGGGTATGTTCAAAAGAAAATCAAATCTCATCCTCATGCAAGGAAAGAATTAAAACAAGGACATAGGACTCATGATGATGCATCTCAAGATGTACTTAAGGGAGGAATGAACAAAACAAAGATATCCGATGCAAAAAATACCAACAGAAGAGATACAATATCAAGAAGACCAATTATAAAAAGGTACCAAAATATGTTTCTTGGAAATTGTTATTATTGTTATAATTTGGGACATAAAGCAGTAAATTGTAAAACCTATAGTAAGAACAAATTTGAAGATCATGCTCAAAAATACAAAAACAACAAGGATCATAAGAATAAAAGGGGTAGAAACTATAATCCATTCTCATCTTTTGTAGATTATAGTATAGAATGCTATAAGTGTAACAATTATGGTCATAAATCCAACACGTGCATATTATCAGAAGTGAACACAAACAATGAGTATTCAAACATATCAAAGGGAAAATGTAAGGGAGTATGGAAAATAAAACAAATACCTGAAGAAAATCCATAATGTAATGTTGCACTATGTGCCAAAAATTAGAGATGTTAATGATATGTAAACTGTTAGTGGGTGTTCTAAACACATGACTGGAGATCCAGATAAATTTCTCAATTTTGAGAAAAAGGAGAAAGAAAATGTGACCTTTGGAGATGATGCATCTGTCAAAATACTTGGAAAGGGTAATGTTAGTTTGGGTAATAACAAGACCAAAGAAGAGAATGTGTTACTAGTTGAAAACTTAAAGCATAATATTCTTAGTGTAAGTCAAACATGGGATCAAGGACATATACTCAGTGACCTTTGACTCCCAAAAATGTGAGATTAGGAAAAAGGACTCAAGAAATTTAGTGGTTGTTGCACTAAGAACCTCATGTAATGTTTATGTACTGAATACAAATGATGAGGAGAAATGTTGTTTGAGTCAAGTAGATGGGAGTTGGTTATGGCATAGAAGACTGATTGGAAAATCAAAACTCTAAGATCAGACAATGAAGGATAGTTCACTTTAAATGAGTTCAATATATTTTGTGAAAACAATGGAATTAAAATACATTTTTCAGCTCGAAGAACTCCTCAACAAAATGGTGTTGCAGAAAGGAAAAACAAAACTGTGCAAGAGGCAACTAGAACTATGTTGAATGAAGCCAAACTCTCAGACACTTACTAGAGAGAAGCAGTGTATACAACTGTATACATATTAATCAAAGTAAAAATTAGAAGCAATCATAACAAAACACCATATGAATTACGGTTTGGAAGGACAGCCTTTGTTAAATAATTTAAAATATTTGGAAGAAAGTGTTATATACAAAGAGATGATGACAATCTAGGAAAATTTTATTCTAGATCTGATGAAGGCATATTTCTTGGTTATTTGTATAAAGAAAGGCATACAGATTCTACAACCTAAATTCAAATAAAATTGTGTAAAATGTCAATGTAAAGGTGGATGACTTGAAGACGAACAACACTCAAACCAACTCAAGGGACAGTGAAGACTCAGGTAATGAATATATTGACGAAAGGTTGCAAAGTAAAGAAGACAAACTCTTCCACCAAAGAAGGAATAGTGAATACTCAGTAAATGAAGATGATTAATAAAGGCTGCAAAGTAAAGAAGACGAACTTCTTCAGTAAGAAGATGAAGAATCATCAAGACAAGACACAAATGCTCCATCAAGAAGAATAAAACTAAATCATCCAGAGAGTCTAATAATTGGTAACAAAGAAAGTGGACCCCAAACTAGAAGACAAATAATAATGGCTTCATAAAAAGAAATGATATCATTCATAGAGCCTAAAACAGTCGTAGAAGCCAACAAAGATGAAAATTGGATTAAGGCCATGAATGAAGAACTTTTCCAAATAAAGAAAAATCAGACATGGGAACTAGTCCCAAGACCAAAGAATAAAAATGTAATTGGAACCAAATGGGTCTTCAAAAAAAACTTGATGAAAATGGACAAACAATCAAGAATAAAGAAAGACTAGTATGCAAAGGGTATGCTCAAGTGGAAGGCATAGATTTTGAAGAAATATTTTCCCTAGTAGCTAGAATAGAAGCAATTAGAATGTTCCTAGCATTTGCAAGTTATAAAATTTTTAGGGTATATCAAATGGATTTCAAGTCGACACTTCTAAATGGTAATTTGAAGAAGAAGTTTATATTTAGCAACCTGATGGTTTCATTCTATCAAATGAGAAAGATTATGTCTATAAACTAAAGAAAGCACTATATGGTATCAAACAAGCCCGCAGATCATGGTTTTCCAGACTTGATGAATACTTGCTACATCAATGTTACAAAAGAGGAATCACTGACATTAATCTATACTTTAAAACAAAAAATCAAAACAGGACAATTGTTGTAGTTTACGTGGATGATATTATTTTTGGAAGTAATCTAAAATCCCTAAGTAAATAGTTTGCTAAAGAAATGCAGAAGGAATTCGAAATGTCAATGCTTGTGGAATTAACATTCTTTTTAGGATTGCAAGTATCATAGTTAGACAAAGGAATTTTTATGTCTCAAACTAAATATATCAAAGAAATGTTGAAGAAGTTCAAAATGGAGGATTGCAAACTTGTTAGCACTCCCATGGTAACAAGGTGCAAGTTGAGTAAGGATGATGAGTCATTGGAAGTTGATCATACTATGTATAGATCAATGATTGGAATCCTATTGTATGTGAAAGCCACAAGACCAGATGCGATGCAATTTGTAGGAGTAGTGGAAATATTTCAATCTGATTCAAAATAAATGATGTAATGGAAACTAAAATAATTCTCAGAGATTTAAAAGGGACCATTTATTTTGGACTATGGTATCCTAAAGGAGAAATATTTACACTAACTTCATATACTAATGTTGATTGGGATGGAAGCATTGATGGCAGGAAAAGCACAAGTGGATCATCATTCTTTTTGGGACAATGTCTTGTGTCACGGTTAAGCAAGAATAAAACATCCATTTCCTTATCCACGGAAGAGGATGAATACCATGCGACTTCCTCATGTTGCACACAAATCATATGGATGGAGCAGACATTAGAATATTTACAAGTGAAGTATGATCATCTTGCAGTGATAAGATGTGACAACACAGGTGCCATAAATATATCCAAAAATCCCATTATGCACTCCAAAATGTTGATGTATATGTAAATTCGGAATGTATTTCATATATATTTACTGTACCCTTATAAGAGATGTGTTATTCCTCTATAAGGAAGTGTCGTCATGTGGATTGACAAGTGTCGCAAGTGTGTGTACTTTCCGATGGGTTATTAGACCACCATGTGTGGGGTCGGCCCTAAAATATATATTATATTGTGGATGTATCTAGATAGACAAGTCAGCCCCATAGTGTAACTAGGCAAACAGGTTAGTATAAATAAAGATCGGGAGATCTCTATTTTGATCATTCAGAAAGTCACACTTTCTCACTCAGAAAGTGGTACACTAGTGACGAGGAGGATCATCTGCTACTAGGAGACTATCTCAATGTATTTTGGTTGTACTTTGGTTGAGCCATTGCTCTCGCTATCTCTGAGGAAGTTGTGGGGTTTTTCACCTTAGGGTTATCCCCACGGAAACTCTGTGTCTCTTGTCTCTCATGCTTTTGATTCTTGTGATGCTTGTCATGCTTATTGTGATTGTTATGCATTGATATACTGTATATGTTATTCTCTCAGTAAATATCCTAGAGTATTGTGAATTAATGCTCAAAATTTAACATGGTATCAGAGCTAACCTGAGAAGAAGACATTTTGCAGTGACGGAAACATGAGTTTCTTGTTTATTGGGTTTCTCTCCACAGATTTTGGAAAATAAGTATAGTAGATTGACTCTACTCATCAAGGAGAATCCATCTGTCCAATTAGAATTCAATTCTGAGCATTTTCAGATTTGGCCCTAAAAATTAGGGTTTCCACAAAAATAGGAATTTCTGAAATCTGAAGACATAGCTGGAAGCACCTTGCAAAAATCAATGTTTAGAGCTTTAGATCAATATTTTTGGTAGGGTAGATCTCCAAGAAACTCAAACCCTAATTTAGGGCTCTCCTTGGTGAACCCAGAAGGACAAAAAGTCAAATCTGAAGGGTAAAACTTTGCTGATCTCAAATTCTAAATGCACCAGGATGATCAGCTAATCAAGGCGCATCTTTCTATACTTTCAGAAAGTTGAAATTCATATTTTGAATATATAGGGTTTTTCCGACAAAACCTAATCTGGGACTAGATCCAGTTTTCAGCATTTCAAGTGGTAAGACCTAAATCTTTTCTATTTCCATTTGAAGTATTCTTTAAAATGTCTCACTACACCAAGCTTGAGGATAATCTTGAAGGGGCTGATAAATTCCGAGCTTGGAAGTATAGGATTGGGTTAATCCTGGAAGAGAATGAGTTGTACTTATATATAAAAGAAGACATCCCTATCCCAGAGGATGAAGAGGCTAAAGTATTGCATAAGAAGAACTTGGTCAAGGCAAAGAGAATCATTGCTGATTCTATCAAAGACCATCTCATACCCCATGTGTCTTCTCTAAAGACACCCAAAGAGATGTTTGACTCTTTGACCAAGCTATTTGAAGGGAAGAACATAAATCGGAAGATGACCCTGCGGAACCAATTAAAAGGAGTAAAGTTTCATATTGGAGAAACCATTCAATCTTATTTTTCAAGGGTCTCCCAGATCAAGGAACAACTAGAAGCAGTGGATGAAATGGTGGAGAATGGTGAAGTTGTCATGACCACTCTGAATGGCTTACCTAGGTCATGGGACTCCTTCATTCAAGGAATCTGTGCAAGAAAGAAGTTGATTTCCTTCAGTAGACTACAGGAAGAATGCTCACAAGAAGAAGCAAGGCTTGTGGCACAAGAAGAAAAGATGGGGAATGAAGATCAAGCTCTCACAGCTCACACCAAGAAAGAGAAGTCCAAGAGAGAGCCATCTCACTCCAAGATATCTTCACATCACTTCAAAGAAAGAAGAATATGCTTCACCTGTAATGAGAAAGGACATATTGCCATAAATTGTCCCAAGAACAAGAAGGACAACAACAAATTCAACAAGAAGAAGAAGGGCAGCAAAAGAAGGTTTCATGCTCATGCTGCCGAGGATGATGAACCACCCAAGAAGAAGGCTAGGGCAGAGAGTGATGATAGTAATGATGACTCATCAAGTGAAGAAGAGTATGTTCTGATCTCTGCTCTCACAGGTACTATCTCCCATGGTTGTAATGATTGGTTAATTGATAGTGGGGCTTCCAAACACATGACTGGGTTTAAGGAATCTTTTGTGAACCTATCTGAACATGAATCACCCCATAAGGTGAAACTTGGGGATGATTATCAATACCCAATCAAAGGAAGTGGTGAAGCCTCCTACAACCTAGATTCTGGAAAATCTTTGAAGACGAAAGAAGTCCTTTATGTACCTGGGCTCAAGAAGAACTTACTCTCCATCTCTACATTGGATTCAAAAGGTATGAGGGTTGCATTTGTGGATGGCCAAGTCCTAATGTGGCCAAAGGGAAAGACCATAGATGATGCAGTAGCGATTGGAGAGCAAGAGGGAGGTTTGTATAAATTAAAAGGACAACCTGAACATGCCATGGTGCATGAGTCCATGGAGCCAAGTGAACTTTGGCATAGAATACTTGCTCATATGCACTATAGGGAACTTCCAATTGAAAGCAAGGCTGTAGAGGGTCTTCCTGAAATCAAGACCAAACATGAAGGTGTTTGCAAAGGATGTGCAAAAGGTAAGAACATTAAGAAGGCTTTCCCAAGTAGTGAAAGCAAGGCAAAGGATATCCTGGAAATCATGCACTCAGATGTATGTGGTCCTATGTCATCCAGTTCTCTAAGTGGGTATGTTTACTATGTCTCATTTATTGATGAATTCTCTAGAAAGACTTGGGTATACTTCTTGAAGAACAAAGATGAGGTGTTTGATAAGTTTAAGGAATTCAAAACCTTGATGGAGAATCAAACTGACAAGAAGATCAAAACATTCAGATCTGACAATGGTGGAGAATTCACCGTAGGTGACTTCAAGAAGCTTTGCAGTGATTCAGGGATTAAGAGGGAGTTGACTGCTCCTTACAATCCACAACAGAATGGAGTTGCAGAAAGGAAGAACAGAACAATCATGGAAGCAGCAAGAGAAATGCTACATGACCAGGATCTACCTATGCATCTATGGGCAGAACAGAACACACCACAAGATATTGGACAACAAGACACGAGAAGAGGTCTTTTCTGGTAAGAAACTTGAAGTCATCCATCTCAGAATATTTGGTTGTCCAGTATTCACTCATGTCCCAAAGGAAAAGAGGACCAAACTAGATCCTTCAGGAAAGAAGGGTATCTTTGTGGGTTACAGTGAAAGCTCGAAGGCTTACAGAAAATACTTTCCAGGGTTCAAGAAGATTCATGTCAGCAGGGATGTGACATTTGATGAAAACTCAGCATTCATCAAATCAAGGAAGGAACCTATCGAAGTTTATGAAGAACCTAAGGAAACTAGATTTCAAGACACTACCATGACTGAAGCAATTCCAGAAGTTGTTCATGAGTTTGAAGATCTGCAAGAACCTGTAGATCCACCCCGTGAGGATAAATCTCACAAGAGGAAACCTGCATGGGCTAGAGAGCTCATTCAAGATGCAGAAAGATTTGGCATTCCAAAAGAAGAAAACAGAACAAAGAAGAGAACCAGATCACATACCAGCTATGTTGCTTTACTCTGTGATATTATGAACAAAGAACCTTCCAGTTATGAAGAAGCAGTGGAAAAGAAGGAATGGAAGGATGCCATGGTTGAGGAATACCAATCAATAATAAAGAATGATATTTGGGATGTTGTCCCAAGACCTAAAGAGAAGTCTGTTGTGACTTCCAAATGGATCTACAAAATTAAGCATGTTGCAGATGGCAGTGTAGAGAAATACAAAGCAAGATTCGTAGCTCGTGGCTTCTCTCAGAAAGAGGGAATAGATTATGAAGAAACCTTTGCACCTGTAGCCAGGTATACTTCCATCAGAACAGTACTTGCCCTGGCTACAGCAATGAAATGGAAAATACACCAAATGGATGTTAAGACTGCCTTCTTGGATGGTGTAGTTGAAGAAGAAGTATATGTGGAGCAGCCACTCGATTTCGAAATACATGACAGGGAGTCATATGTGTGCAGATTGAAGAAAGCCTTGTATGGCTTGAAACAAGCTCCCAGAACTTGGTATGGTAGGAGGGACAGTTTCCTATATAGTTTTGGCTTTACCAAGAGTAAAGCGGATTCCAACCTTTACTACAAGGTTGAGGAAGGGAATCATGTTATTCTACTCCTGTATGTGGATGAATTATTTGTAACAGGAGATGACAGATTGATTGCAGATACTAAGAGGAAGCTTGCTGCTGAGTTCGATATGAAAGATTTGGGAATGATGCATTATTTCCTAGGTATGGAGGTGTGGAAGAGTGCAGGTGGGATCTTCCTTAGTCAAGGGAAGTACACAGTAGATATCCTGAAGAGATTCAGGATGATGGATTGCAAGGCCATGGCCACACCTATTGTTGGTGGATATTTCTACCCTATAGTCAGGAAACTAAACTATCAACTTGGTTGGGGTGACAGGTAAGTGCATTTATGTCATTACAGAGGTGTTTACAAAAGAAATAGATTACAGATTTAGAGAACATACCTTTTACTGGAGTCTGATCCTAGCCTTGACCCAGTCTTGTGTCCAGCTCTCAAATCTACTTTCTTTCAGCAAACCTGAAACAACAATACCTTCCTCAAACACTTTGGGCAACATATAAACTATAAAATAAACAAAGATTATGTTTAATATCCAGTATTGACCAAAATAAATCCAACTCAAAATGCCATTTTATAACACCTTCAGATTGGAACAAGGAAACACTTCAACCTTTATTTGTCAAAATAGTATGCAGTACAAATATACCTGATAATGAAGCAGGCTCCTGCAACTAGATCCTGGGCTCTGGCTCTGCTCTGGTCTGAATGTCTTCTGCAATGTATTGAAGTTTCTCCATTAACTCATCCTCTCATTCTTTAGCAATCATTTGCATTCATAATTTCTTCTAACCTTGCTCCCTTAGCTTTCTAGGAATTTATAGGTTTAAGGAAGCAGTTCAAGTCGATGAGGAGGTTGGGGAAGTTAAGAAACTGACTTCAACTAATCCTCTTCGATGGATTAATATATTTTTTAATCATTTTTAAGATACACGCGACTATTACACAGTGGAGTAGCGTATAGGGCGCTACCCTATTGTTTGATAAATAGCGCTCATTAAGTTTTAAATTCCGAGCGCTACTTTGATAAGAAGGAGTAGCGTATATATTGATATGGGCGCTACTATTATGCACTGGAGTCGCGTATGGGCGCTAGTCTCTTTAAGTAGAGTAGCGCTCATACCTCAAAATGATATTTTTGTATGTTTTCCAGTATTTTCAGGAAATGGGATGAGTTGTCATAACATCCAAGGTCAACATGCTCCTCCATCCAAGTTGTCCTTTTGTGTGATCAGCAGCTCAGGATGATCACGGACGGAGAGGTGCAAGTTTGACCTATAACAGATGCCCCCTAATGTGTGAGATCAGAGGGAAGCGATGGCCGAAATACATTATAATCCAAAACCATAGAGAGAGAGCACAGAACCGCAGGAAAAAGTCACAAGAAACCTGCAACAAAAATCAAGGTCAGCGAGCAATTACATTGTTGACATCTTATAGATGTGTAAGGCGATACAACATGATCTCCGATACATAACAAGGAGATGTATATAAAAGCATGGCCACTTGAAATACAAGCGTGGATCCATGTCAAACTAAGAGATCATAGCCATAACAACACACTGGATCTATGTCTCATGGAGAGCCGTATAGAAGTGAGGCTCAGTCTTGCGCAACTTGGGTGATAACAAAATGGGGTTATGTCATCCAAATCCCAAGGTCTTCATCCCATAACGACCCTAGGTACAAACCCGAGCCATGTGAATAGATGAGCTGACAGTCGAACATGGAGGGCATCGTCTGATTACCGGTCATTGATGTATACCGTTAACAAACGCGAGGACTTCCATCGATAATGATGATGGAGTCCAAGGTACCAAGTACGATTCGCCAAGTGTGAATAGATGGACTTGGAGTCGAACACTTGGGAATCCTGTCGAAGAAGAGACATTGATGTATTCTCATCATTCCACAGCGAGGAAAATTGCCACTGGTGACTGCAATCTCCAAGGTACTAACCGAAACTCTAAACTTCAATCCCAGAATAATGATTTGATGTCGATGGGAAGAAGTCCGTTGGAAGGGAGGCCTTAAGGCATCCTCCATCATCCAACTCGAGGAACACTCAACTGGTAAGAGCTGATATGGAATGATATGTAACAAGACTGACACTAGGAAGGCCGACACATGAGGTCAAGGTAAACTGCAGAATGGCCGACACAGGGTATATCCTTGAACATTGAGCACGACACAAAGTGACTCAGGCAGTTTCTGACATAATGGGGTAAATAAGTCTGAAATGTAAGAGACATTAGCAGACCCTCCATATGGTTGGAAGAAATAACCAACCGGGGGAGTAAATAACTCGGAGGAAAGGTTCACCCTAAGGCCAAAAATTAAACCCAACCGACAAGATAGACTCAGGTAGGTGCTGTGTTCAAGGATAGAACTTGACTGATACTGCCTTTAACAATGAAGATATGATGTGTTTTCCCGTTCCTTATTCTTTTTAGATAAAAGAATACCCTTCTTGTGGATTTAATGAGTCCAAGAAAGAATGAAAACTCAATATGTCCAACCATGTAAATAGTTTAATGAGCCCATGGGAGGAAGACTCAGTACCTTCTTCATAATTTAAAGAGTTCGAAGAAGAGATAGAAGATTACTCTATATGTACTGATCTCTGGATTTTAATATCGAGCCGAGATCTGTTCTTGCTCGCCGGTGTTTGCAATTTTAAGGAGTCTGAAAAACTTAAACAATAACTCCATATATCTGCTCGTGGATTTTAGTATCGAGCCCAAGCAGATTAATGCTCGCCGGTGTTTTCCTGTTTATAGAGTCTGAAAAACTTAAACAATCCTCTTTTCACCTATCCGTGGATTTTATATCGAGCCCGGATTGGTCTGTGCTCGGCGGTGTTTTCTTGTTTATAGAGTTGAAAAAACTTAAACAGTCCTCTATTTACCCTCTCGTGGATTTCACATCGAGCCCGAGTAGGTATATGCTCGCTTGGTATTTTCATATTTAGAGAGTCTGAAAACCCTAAAGAGAGACTCTAGAAGGTCCTTTTTCGTATATTTAGTCTCCTCCCCCGAAAAAGTATAAAACAATGAAAGGAGAACTCTTCTAGCGCACACTGACGTATACCTAGAGTATACCTTTTCCGTAGTTAATCCACTGAGGCCCGGAAAAGGGGTAATTCTATACCTGAGTGGATGAGCCTTCGGATACTTTAACGAGCTCGAAGAGGACAAGTCTGCTCGGCAATCTTGTTTAGGTTTAAATAGTCCAAACAAGGGCTTAAAATGACTTAAAGGTCAGCTTCTGGGATCGTAACTTCATGTCCTGCCAAAAACTAGGTTTTCAACAAAATATTAGTCGATGACGCAAAAATCTTAAAGAATATATGGATTTGAAATGTTTAGCTAATTGACAAGATTTATCGTTAAGAAATTTGAGGTCAGGAGACGAATTCGACAACATTTGAGTGAAAATTGAACTTAGATCAGTTTTATACCTTATTTTGTGTTTCAATTGATTAATTAGGGTTTTTTAAAATGTTTGAAACTATAGAAAATTAAAAATTATGGGTAAAAATTAAAATCCAATTATATATATAATTTCAATATTAACAAATCAGTTTGCATTTTGTGTTGTAGGGCAAACATTGGGCACATTTTCACGAATTTCAAATCTCCTTTGTGATCGAACGGAGGATCCAAACGCCAAACTGCTTCCACCAAGTAAGTAGAAATCAACCCAACTTGCATTTCAATGGTTTATTTTTAAAATTTTGAGGAAAAATGGCCCGAAACGCAATGCTCATAAGGTTTTATGCGCGGGCGCTACTGTATATACATAACAGTAGCATACGAAGGCAATGGGCGCTACTTTGCTCAAACAGAGTAGCGCCTACACGCTACTGTGTAGTATACACAGTAGCATACATACTTGCAAAGCTCAAAATTTTTGGGGTTTTTGTGCAGGATGGTCTTACAATGGAGGGAAAGGGAGCATGAAGACATGGATAGACTAGCTATGCAAGACCCGGCTACCCTCCATGCACTCCGTAGATGCGGTTTGTTGAAATTTTATCGAACCGTAAACATGCGGGCACTAAACAAGCTGTTTCGGAGATTAATTCAGTATTGGGATGTCGATACTAATACCTTCATCATCCGGGGGAAAACTCTTGAGCTTACCGTTGAGGATATATACTTTATAACCGTTCTCTCAAGGAGAGGAGACGTAATCAATCTAAAAAGTACATCTCGCTTGGGTGCACGATCAGTGCAAGAATATGTGAACACCTACTGTGTTGCCGGAGCAGAGAAATCGGGAAGCCAAATCCTGATTTCAACTATTGATGGTCTCCCGCTGAAAGTGATAGTGAGCATGATCAACCGGGTATCCGGTAGTGCATCACAACACTTGGCTTCTAGGAACTCGATGCATGTCGGTGTACAGTGCTTGCATGGGCATGTTTATGATTGGAGTACTAGCTTGTTGGCAAACATGAAGTATCAATTGACAAGTTGCAAATCTGGTACAATGAAGAATTTCGGGTACGGGAGTATCTTGTGTACTTTCTTCGAGAGAGAATGCCTGCTATTAGTTTGGGAATGCCATTACCACAGGTTAACCCCCGTGAGCCCAGACTAGGCCGTTGGGGTGACATTTTTCTCCGCCAGGGTGGTGGGGAGAGTCACTACTGTTACCATATAGATGACTTCTGGGGGTGGTGGGAGAGGCAAGTTCCCGCTTTTGAGCAGTTTCCCTATGCTGGACTGGATTTTCGTCACGACCCAGAGCTGGTGCTTCCGCCAGGTGGAGCCTGGGGAGATATTGGTATGTTTACTTTTTGAGAATTTATTTAATTTTTTCAAACTTTTCAAATATTTGATTTTTATGAAATGAGTTTTGGAGTTCTAATCAAGTGTTCAATGCAGATGTTGGGCCTGTTCGTCCCGAGGGCCATCCTACTATCTATGTGAGGCCAGCTGATATCACCGCAGCAGAAGCTATGCTAGGAACCCTGGAGAGGAAAATGAGTCGGCTGACTCATGAGATTCCTGCATGCCGCATGGACCAGATACCTGTTGACATGCAGGAAGATGTTGTTGGGGTGCCCCCAGCATGGCTTAGATTACTGCAGAGAGTTGCTAGACTAGTGATATGCTACCATAATGCGGTAGATGATGAGGAGGTTCCTCCTTCTCCATAGGAGAAGAAAAACATTATATGTATATATTTTTGAGGCTGCCATGCCCAACTTTTGTACTTTTATGACTTGACTTATGAGACTCATGACTCGGAACTCATATTTTTTGATACGGTATCAGTTATATATACAGTATCGGTTATTTACATGTGAATGTGTTTTTAAATCTTATGTGTGGAATGTTGTTTATAATGTATGATGCAAATGCCAGTCTAACACATAGTTTGCTAACGAATCAGCTAAATTGTTTAAATTTCTTGGAATGTGTTCATATCTGATAGAATGAAAATGTCTTTCCAATAATCTAACTCGTAGAAACTGTCGTAGCAATCCTGGATCTCTAATCCGATAGACACCTGTTAACTGAAATACAATTAGTTGTGAGTCAAGCCTTACCTCCAGGTATGAAATGCCATGACTGAGGGCATCTCGGAGAAGTTCTATAACTGCACTGTATTCAGCCACATTGTTCGTGGTAGGTCCCAAACAAACCCCCCCCCGAAGAGACAAGTTGGTCAGCGGGTGAATAAATGACCCAAGCTGCTGCAGCCAACTGACAGGTGTGGCGACTGGCGCCATCAGCAAATCCTAGGAAATGTGCGGTTGACATCTGGTACATGAAACGAGAAGTACACATCAGATCACCTAACGAACATAACAAAACTAACTATACAAAAATATACAGCTATGTTACAAGAAAAAGTACTTCAACCTAGGCGTAGTACTTCTTCAAGTAGGATCAATGCCTGGATCTTCCTCAGGAGGCCGAGCAAAGGTGTTATGGAACTCACGGAAAAGGTTAGCATATGGGATTATTTCATCGAGATAACATCCCGTTTCAAAGAAAATGTTTCCATTAATTCCAGTAAAAATGTTCACCAACGAGGTATGTACTCTATTTGCTTCAACAATGGCAACTTGTGAAGGGGTGAGACCAGTATTCTCATCGGGTGGTGAACAAAATTCTCCTCTCTCTAATAAGTGAAGAAAAGGAAACAAGAAGGACACGCAATTTATATGTTCACGAGGATGTTCTGGGTTATTCAAAGCTTCTAACATTTCCTCATCCGAAGGTAAAGTAATTCCTGAACTGTTGAGAGAATGAATTGGGTTAGGTGTCTGAGTAGTGGCACAATCTATATTTGACTCGACAGACACCAATTGAGTTGACATATGTCCTGTTGTAGTTTGATGAGACTCCAAATGGGTAACTTCTACAACAGGGGTAGGCACGGAGGGGTTTGTATTAGCTGAGAGAAACTCGGAATCAGTTGTTGAACTAATCATAGGAGTTTCAGACGATGAACATCCTTCAGTACCAACAAATAAAGTAGGAGCGGGTAGGTCAAAAGTGCCAATCAGTGATCCAAAAAGTCCTGCTCCTAAACTCTCGCTAACTGGGGTGGTTTGATCAATCAAAGGAATCGTGGTTTCCGTAGAAGTCTGGTGTTTTCCTTGAGTGAAAGAAAGTTGATCGACTGTAACGATCTTACCTTCAAATGGGAACATGACCACTCGAAAAACTGCCGATGCTATAGCTTGCATGGCATAAGTCCAACTCCTGCCCAATAACATGTTGTAATCGAGCGGAGCGTCCAGAACTTCAATCTCAACAGCAACTGTCTTACCGGCCAAAGTGACATTAAATGATGGAAAAACTCCATGTGGACGGAAAGTTCTGCCATCAAATGCAGTAAGCATTGTGTTGGAAGGGACTAACTCAAGAGAACCTAGAGCTTTCCAGCAGGAAATAGACATTACGCAAGTCGACGCTCCCTCATCTACTACAGCTCGTCTTATGGTCATTGGACCATGAATGACTTCAATCTGGAGGGCAACGTGATATGGCAACCGGTATTTGACATCAGTCATATCAAAACGCGCAGACATGTTGGAGGACTCCATACTCCCAATAGCTGCCAGAAGTGCATTTCGTTGCAAAGGACAACTCTGCAAGACTTCTAAGGTAGACATGGCACAAGGAGTTTGAGCTAGATCTTCAACTACATTGTAATTGGAAGCAGCCCGCGTGTTGGGATTGTGCGATGCCCTCTTTAAGACACCTTTCGGAATCTTAGGCATTGGGTCCACGGGTATGTGGAGTGGAGTGGAGGATTCAGCAATCTCCTTATCCTTTCTCTGCGTTTCCGGGGTATAGTTCTTAGCTCTGGTTTGCAAAAGTGCATCTGAGTTGACCATATTTATGAATGTTTGATCAACCGAAGCGTGTGAAGTGCCCCCAGTTTTGGAGGTGCCAGAAGTGGAGCCTTGCCCTTTGGAAAATGGATCTTTCAAGACGGCAGGCTTCTTCTCTTTCAAGAGCTTCTGGGCTTCTTCTAATAGAGGGCATTGATGAGTAAGGTGGTTTTGTTTGCAAAGTTTACAAGGGAACCTAACCTTCTTCTCTTCTTTATTACCCTCTTCGGCATTATCTTTTTTGGGTTTTTGTTGGTTCCCCTCTCCTTTCTTGCCCTTCTTTTTGTTGTTGGGCTGCCGAGGGCCCTTTTGATTGTTCTGAACCTGATTAACAGATTCAACAGTAGAAGGAGAGGTTGTGACGGAAGCAATGTCTGCAGTCGAATGTTTAACAGTTAAGGCTTGGACCTGTTTGGTCAGTGCTTCGAAAGCTGCAGAGTTAACCGAACCCACTATGCCGTCAGCATGTGGTCCAGGTTTGGGTCTACTTAGATCAGTGTTTGATCTCGGTGCGTCCGGTATAATCTCATACAGTAAACCAGATTGTGCGTATACAAGGTCTAACTGTTGAGTCCTTAAGATGGCTTCTTCTTCATTGGAGACTCCAGATGTCGCTACTTCCTTAGAAATATAAGGAAGGAGTGATTTCAAGTACCACTCGAGCAGGAACTCTGGAGGGATATTGGCCTTTATGAGCCTCTTCCGTCTTCGCCACTCCTGAATGTGGTCAGATAGGTGAGTGGCTTTGTTTTGTCTAAAAGTAGACAAAAGTTCTGTTCCGGCATCATACCGAACAGGAAGTTGGAAATGGTTCAAAAAGACGGTGGCCAGATCCCCAAAACTAGAGAAGGTAGCCGCAGGTAACTCAATGTACCATTTGGCCGCGGGACCAGTTAAGGTCCTTTGAAACAATCTCAATCTGATGGAATCTTCGTTCAATGAATTTGAAGAACACCACAAGTGAAAGGTAGTGACATGGTCACCAGGATCTTCACCAGCTTTGCCTTCGAATTTGGGAATATCCGACGGTAATTTGGTGGGAACTGATGGCCATGCTGAGTTATGACACACAGGATCATTTGTCAATTTCGAAAGGTCTGGCAAATTCAAAGTTGCCAGAAAAGGTAGACGAGGCCGGTAAGATGAAGCTTGATAAGGGAAAGCACCCATTGTTTGTCCCATAAATTGTTGGTAGGGGTTGCCCCCAGCCATTTGGTGATTAGGGTTGCCCCCGGCCATGTGTTGGTAGGAGTTTCCACCTCCCAACTGTTGATAGGGGTTACCCCCAGTTAACTGTTGGTAGGGGTTACCCCCAGGTATTTGTTGGTAGGGGTTGCCCCCTGCCAGTTGTTGTTGTTGTGAGAAAGAATGATTAAAATTTCCCCACCCGTACGAGAGCGGATTAGTGCTTTGTTGGTTCGTCCATTGTGGCTGGGTGTTAGCCCCGCCATATTGCTGGTTGAAAAAGTTACCCCCTCCCCCTGAGAATAAGGAAAAAGGAACATTATTTGCAGGCATGCTACCCTGATTCAAGTTAGGGCCTACAAAGTTGTTGAAACCAGCCGAAGCTGATGTGGACGGTGCAGTCATGGTACCCATGACTGGCATGTTTGCTGAAACACTTGGTCCTACCACAGGTGTGGAAACCCAAGTACTGGGGATCTGATATAAAGGTTGTGAAGTAGAAGGTGTTGCACAGTTGGCCATACTGCTAGGTCTAACAGTAGACGTGGGAATAGATGCCATTGTTGTGAAACTAGGCATTCCTAAAGTACTAGTGTTAAAACTGAAAGATGGAGTAGGCACAGACGTAGTTTGTGCCTGACTAGATGTAGCGGTAAAGGAAGGGTTAACTGTGCTGGTATTCATACCTAAAGTGGGAGTTTGGGGACCCCCTGGTTCACCTCCTGTGTTAGTCATCAGATAATCGGGAAGCAAAAGATCTGCACTAAAAAGAGGCTATTGGAAACCAACAGGTGACAGCAACGGAATTCTAGTGTTAGTTAAGGGAGGATTGAAAGGAGTGCTATACTCCGCGGAAGTAAGATCTTCCACCTCAACAGTACTAAAATGTTGTTGATCTGTGATACCTGGTGATGGTTCCTCAGGAACCTCAGTTTCAAGGTTTTCTGTTATAAGTATTTCTTCAAGCAGTTCTATTTCAGAGGTAATTTCTGAAGAAATACTGGGGTTTACCCGCTGTCTTATAGCTGGTTGTAAAGGTTCTATTCTAACAGGCGGAAGGTTTTGAATCCTTCTCGATCTACGGAGTTGTTGATTCTCCGTGATTATAGATATCCAATAAACAGCCTAGAACCTAGTGGCCACTATGACTAGGGGGCAAACAGCACACCAACTAAAAATTCCTAAGTATGCAAACCAGTCAAACAAAGGTGCCTTCCGGAGAAGAGTCTGGGATGATGAGGGCCCAGAACAGATCAACGAAGGATGAAGAACAGTTACCCGGGGTCCACAATACAATGACTAAGGGTGCAAGCGCTGGAATCACCCAACCGCCCTCCCAAAGACCTGCAAGGGATTTCCTCCCACGTCTGTCCTAGGTACAGCAGATATACCCTCTGCTGTCACCTGTGTAAGAACCTAGAAGTCTGATACTAAGGATACCACAACACCGAAAAATCCTGGGGGAACAGTCACCGGTCGAATCAGAAAGCGTGGGCAGGGTAGCTAAGCCCGAAACTCGAAAGAGTCCCCAATACGCTATCCAATCCTGGCGTATGCTCAATCAGAAAGTAGGAGAGGTATTCCCACAAACTGATCTCACATTGACCTACTGCATATGCTCCCAGGCAATTTTTGAGTGTGGTGGATTTGCCTAAATGATAATCTCACTACGATTATTGCGCAATGTGTGATCTTGGGTGGTTTAAGGTGATTTAAACCCAAGACCCTAACCAAGACTAGTTGGTGTAGTGTACCCTAAAAAAGAAAAGGTTTCTAGTTCATTTTATTAATAAATTTTAAGGGCTTTTATTACGCAAAAGGGATAGTGAGTGTGTGAACGTGGTTATAACAAGAAAACTAAATGCAAATATATTCAAATTTTCTTACAACAAAACTCTTTTATTTTTTATTTTTTCATCTACCTTTTTCAAAAAATGAAAATCTAAGCAAACTTTCCTACTAATTTTTGTTTTCTTTTTGAATTAAACAAAATATACTAAGCTATTTTGTATTGACAAAAACAAGTTCTATTTAACTTAAAGTACCAAATTTATTTTTTTTGCTTTTTCAATGACCGAAAAAGAACTATGAAAAAAAAAAAAATGGAAAGCCAAATAAAAACTTCTTATGCAAAAAAGTGGAAGTATGGCAAATGTTCTTGGGCCTATAGCTATCGAAACCTAACTCGAGAAAGGCTTGATCTACAGGTTTTTTACTCAGGAAAAAGCCTATTAACTTGGACACCAAGTGGGAGAAAACCAAGGAGAGAACACCCAAGGACTGACCTAAAGTGCTTAACCCTAACAAGACCACAAAGCCAAGTACAAGTAGACAAGCAGGCTGCCCTACTAACACGAAGAAAACTGAGAGGTGAAAACTAGCCTACAGCTGCTTAAAAATCACTTGTGACCATCAAAAGACAAAAAGTCCCGAAAAAAAAAATGAAACTTGACAAAAGAAGACACCCTAGAAGCTCTACCAAAGACCAAACCCTAAACAAAGGACAAGGATAGGAGAGAGCAGACAACTTCACCACAAACAACAGACACAGGAGTGTACAGGTTTGTAAATGGGCAAAAGCAGTCAGGGTCTGAAAAGAAAAGTGAAAATGTTCGTCACCAAACACCACTAAGTCTTCCAAATAAGTCAAAAAGGTCTCAAAAAGATCCAAAGGTCAACAAATGGTTTAAAAGATGAAAAAACTTCAAGGAGTGGTTCTATGACTTGAATCAACAATAAAAAACCTTATGCAATCATCCCAAGAATCCCACAACAAAGTCAGTAAGTCACTACAGGGCTAAAAAGCAAGAAAAATAAAAAATGACTGCTTCAGGAAATATACTCTACTGTGCAGTAGAGCAACTCGCGCCCATGCCAAAACGGGCACTACTGTATATACAGTACAGTAGCGTATGGGCGCTACTGTGTATATGTAATAGTAGCGCTCATATTTCAAAGGCTAGGAAATTGACCTTGGAAGGCAAGAAAACTGATGAAAGCAGGCAAACCAAAAACAAAGGATACCTAAAAAGGTTTTTAACACATCGAAGAAATCAAAATAAACCGAGAAGACATCCAAAAACAATGGTTTCCTAAAGCCAAAACTCTATATCCCCAGCGGAGTCGCCAGTCTGTTGGCGGATATTTCTACCCTATAGTCAGGAAACTAAACTATCAACTTGGTTGGGGTGACAGGTAAGTGCATTTATGTCATTACAGAGGTGTTTACAAAAGAAATAGATTACAGATTTAGAGAACATACCTTTTACTGGAGTCTGATCCTAGCCTTGACCCAGTCTTGTGTCCAGCTCTCAAATCTACTTTCTTTCAGCAAACCTGAAACAACAATACCTTCCTCAAACACTTTGGGCAACATATAAACTATAAAATAAACAAAGATTATGTTTAATATCCAGTATTGACCAAAATAAATCCAACTCAAAATGCCATTTTATAACACCTTCAGATTGGAACAAGGAAACACTTCAACCTTTATTTGTCAAAATAGTATGCAGTACAAATATACCTGATAATGAAGCAGGCTCCTGCAACTAGATCCTGGGCTCTGGCTCTGCTCTGGTCTGAATGTCTTCTGCAATGTCTTGAAGTTTCTCCATTAACTCATCCTCTCATTCTTTAGCAATCATTTGCATTCATAATTTCTTCTAACCTTGCTCCCTTAGCTTTCTAGGAATTTATAGGTTTAAGGAAGCAGTTCAAGTCGATGAGGAGGTTGGGGAAGTTAAGAAACTGACTTCAACTAATCCTCTTCGATGGATTAATATATTTTTTAATCATTTTTAAGATACACGCGACTATTACACAGTGGAGTAGCGTATAGGGCGCTACCCTATTGTTTGATAAATAGCGCTCATTAAGTTTTAAATTCTGAGCGCTACTTTGATAAGAAGGAGTAGCGTATATATTGATATGGGCGCTACTATTATGCACTGGAGTCGCGTATGGGCGCTAGTCTCTTTAAGTAGAGTAGCGCTCATACCTCAAAATGATATTTTTGTATGTTTTCCAGTATTTTCAGGAAATGGGATGAGTTGTCATAACATCCAAGGTCAACATGCTCCTCCATCCAAGTTGTCCTTTTGTGTGATCAGCAGCTCAGGATGATCACGGACGGAGAGGTGCAAGTTTGACCTATAACACATATGGCATCAAATATGAAGCTTCTATGTGATGCTTCATCTAAGCCAGTTGATGTCTCTATGTATCGTCAGATGATTGGGTCCTTGATGTACCTGACGAACAAGAGACTGGATATTTGCTTTGTTGTGAACACATTCAGCCAATTCCTGACGGATCCGAGGAGTGTTCACCTGGTTGCAGTAAAGCATGTTCTAAGGTACCTGAAGGGCACAGTGGATTATGGGCTCAAGTATAAAGCGAATCAAAAGTTTAACTTGCAGGGTTATGTTGATTCAGATTGGGCTGGCAGTGCTGCAGATAGGAAGAGCACATCTAGATGCTACTTCAGTATGGGATAAGGTATGTTCTCTTTGTTTAGGAGGAAGCAGTCCTGTGTAGCACTGAGTACAGCTGAGGCAGAGTATGTTGTAGCCTGTTCAGCTAGTTGTGAGGCAGTATGGCTACGGAAGCTATTGTCTGAGTTATTTGATCTCCCATTGGATGATACTGGTATCTTCTGCGATAACCAAAGTTGTGTGAAGCTGTCTAAGAACCCAGTGTTTCATGATAGGTCGAAACACATAGAGATAAAATATCACTATATCAGGGATATGGTGCAGAGAGGATCTGTGAAGCTCCTGTATGTTGCGACGGATGAGCAGATTACAAATGTTCTAACGAAGCCACTAGCCAGGGTGAAGTTCGAGTACTTCAGGGAGAGGCTTGGTGTTCTTCAGATCGAGGACACTTCGAGGAAGAAGAGATGGACACATTTGCTGAAGCCATTCCAAGCATGTTGGAAGGAGGATCCTTCACATGGCTGTGGATGTAAGTGCTGGATGATGTTCTAGTTTCTGCTTTGTATGATCAGTTGGATCTTTTATATGTATATGTATGTACGCATCATGTTGGATGTTGGATATGATTAGTTGGATCATTTATATGTATGTAAGCATCATGTTGGATGCTGGATATGATCAGTAGGATCATTTATATGTATGTACGCATCATGTTGGATGTTGGATATGATCGATTGGATCATTTGTATGTATTTTGTATATGCATCATGTTGGATGCTTGGACCATGTATCTGTATATGTATCAGGTAGACACATTGTATGATGAGGTAGATCATGTATATTAATATGTATCAGGTATGATCAGGTAGATCATGTATGTTGATGGATACTTTGTGTGGATCATGTATCTATGTATCAAGTGGATACACTATGTATGATGATATGTATCAGGTAGATACTTGGTGTGCATCAGATGGATTCATTGTATGATCAGGGTGATCGTGGATGACGAGCTTCTCCAGATGACATGCAGCGGGATGTTGCAGTGATGATGATCAGGATGATCATGTGTACATCAGGATGATGTATGGTGAGTATCAGATGTTACTTTGTGGCTGTGGATCAGGTTGTGCAAATGAGCATGTCTGGGAGATCCTATAGGTTGGAGTTGCATACCCATAACAGCCTGGGATGCTCTTTCGAGACATTGCTTTGGGAGGACATGTAATTTGTGCCCTAGGAGATCTTCAGGTCGGAGTTGTGTACCCATAACATCCTGAGATGATCTTGCGAGGTTTTGTCTTATGGCATGTAATTTGCTCCTGGGATATCTGGATAGGATGAAAAAGGCCTCAGATGCTTCAGCCAGGTTTTTCCATGACCACATGTAATTTGCTCCTAGGAGATATGGACACGATGAAAAAGGCCTCAAATGCTTCAGCCAGGTTTTGTGGTGGACCACATGTAATTTGCTCCTGGGAGATCTGGATAGGATGAAAAAGGCCTCAGATGATTCAGCCAGGTTTTGTGGTGAGATCACATGTAATGTGATCCTAGGAGATCCGACAGGTAGAGCTGTGTGCTCGTAACAACCTGGGATGCTTTAGCCAAGTTTTGTGATGGGTCACATGTAATGTGCTCCTGGGAGATCCGACAGGTAGAGCTGTGTGCTCGTAATAGCCTGGGATGCTGCAGCCAGGTTTTGTGATGCACATAATAAGTCCTGAGGATTCCACAGTATGGCCAGTGATGATGAAGATTTGCAGGTGGTGGGCCTACATCCAGTATGAAAAAGGACTGGCTGTGTAGAACTTCCTATGACGAGTAGAGTCAGAGATTGGTTGAGATAGCAGCAGCAATGACGATGATGATGACGATGATCCCAAGAAGAAGATTTGTCTAGCGGAACTATGTCGAGAAATACCTTCCTAGTTAAGATGAAGTGTTGATGTATATGTAACTTCGGAATGTATTTCATCTATGTATTTCATATATATTTATTGTACCCTTATAAGAGATGTGTTATTCCTCTATAAGGAAGTGTCGTCATGTGAATTGACAAGTGTCGCAAGTGTGTGTACTTGCCGATGGGTTATTAGACCACCATGTGTGGGGTCGTACCTGAAATATATATTATATTGTGGATGTATCTAGATAGACAAGTCGGCCCCATAGTGTAACTGGGCAAACAGGTTAGTATAAATAGAGATCGGAAGATCTCTATTTTGATCATTCAGAAAGTCACACTTCTCTCACTCGAAAAGTGGCGCACTAGTGAGGAGGAGGATCATCTGCTACTAGGAGACTATCTCAATGTATTTTGGTTGTACTTTGGTTGAGCCATTGCTCTCTCTATCTCTGAGGAAGTTGTGGGGTTTTTCACCTTAGGGTTTTCCCCATGAAAACTCTGTGTCTCTTGTCTCTCATGCTTTTGATTCTTGTGATGCTTGTCATGCTTATTGTGATTGTTATGCATTGATATACTGTATATGTTATTCTCTCAGTGAAGATCCTAGAGTATTGTGAATTAATGCTCAAAATTTAACACAAAACAAAGCACATTCCAATTAAATATCATTTCCTCAGAGATCAAGTATCACAAAATACTGTCAAATTGGAATATGTTGATACTAAGGAACAAAATATAGACATTTTTACTAAACCACTACCTAGAGAGTCCTTTGCCTATCTCAGGCAGAAGCTGGGGGTTATCCCTCTTCCTTAGTATAAACTGAATATTGTACCTTGTCACAAAAGATGGATATAGTTGAGAGGGGGAGTTTTGAGATCCTTTGTCATTAATGTTAAAGGGGGGGGAATTTGAAGAGCTGTTGTCATCAATGAAAAAGGGGGGAGAATGTTGTGTATGAATATCATTGATATCAAAGAAGTTCCTTAATGACAAAGGAATAACAAAGAAGGTGATGACATGGCATGTATGATGATGTGGGATAACTAAATGGTCAACGCCATATTTAGTAGATGCTTAGTTCTAGTTGGTCGACGCCATATTTAGTCGATGCTTAAAACTAGTCGACGACATATTTAGTCGATGCTTAAAATTGGTCGATGCCATATTTAGTCGATGCTTAAAAATGGTCGATGCCATATTTAGTCGATGCTTAAAACTGGTCGGGGCCATATTTAGTCAATGCTTAAAATTGGTCGAAAATGTCAAAGTAAAAAAGTGGCCGATAGTCATACAAAGTTAGTTGGTGTCGACCTCTTGTCGACCATTGTCAGTTGAGTTAGAGTCACAGTTGGAAAGTCAGAGTCACAAGTCAGAGTCGCAGTCAGAAATTCAGAGTCACAAGTCAGATTCGCAGTCAAAAATTTTGAGTCACGAGTCAGAGTCGCAGTCGAAAAGTCGGAGTCACGAGTCAGATTCATATTCGGAAAGTCGCAGTCAGAACCAAAGTCACAAGGTGGATTCGAAATAGGAAAGTCGGAGTCGGGGTTGGAAATCAAAATTGGAGTTGACAGTTCAAAAAATAGGGATATGTTAGAGTTCATCCTGTTGAATGAGTTTTTGGTCGAACTACTAAATATGGAAGATGATAAGTTTAGCCAAACTATGCAAACAACATGTTGACTATTAAAACTAAAAACAAGTTAAGCATAAATTCCATTGAACATAAATATAACATGTTTTCTAAAAGGACACGATGATTTCTTTTAGCGCTTCATTGAAAAGACATTATAGTTCAAAAACTTGTGATATATATAAAGATAAATAATTTTGAAAGAAAGGTAGACTCTGTTTTTTGTATTAGAGATCAGTAATAGAGTTTAGAGAAAGAAAAAAGGCATAAGTGTGTCTGTAGTCCAAATTGAATATTTTAACAGAAGAAGATCTTGTAAGAATTCTTTGAAGTTCTAAAAGTAAGCATGTTGGTAGGGTGGTTCTAGGACAGGATGTAATCCTGTAGGGGGTCAAATCCTCCTTCCAGTAGTAGCTGGTAAACAAGATGTTGGTGCATCCTTCAGTTGTAGCTGAGAAACTTGGGGATTGGTGTCTCCAACAAGTTGGTGCTTGCAAAAACATTTGTAAATATAATTTTGCAGTTGTAGAAGAATTTGTAGTTTTCTCAATTGGGTTTCCACGATAAAATTTGTGTTCTTCTTGTTTTGTTGATTCTGTAATTTAATAAATATTGAAAAAGTGGTTAAAATAAAATAAAAGGCTTAATACTAATTCACCCTCCCCTCTCAATATTACTTGATCTTTCAATAGTTCAAATAAAAGTGCAATGGAATCACTTCATACCTGAAGAGGCAACTTGGAAAATGGAAGATAAAATGCGAGAGGCATATCCCTCCATGTTCCAGAATGAGCAAGAGGGATCAGAATAAAGAACACCGAGGATGGTGTTAAGAATAGGGGGGGAGAAATGTGATACCCCAAAAAATTATTGTATTATTTTATTTTGATTTAATATTTGTGACAATTATTTTGTAAGAGTGATTTAAAAACTCAAAAACACTAATTGACACTTTGCACAACAAAATATTTTTTTATTATTTAATAAAAGAAAAAGGCACTTGGAGAATCCAGCTAAATGAGAGGACACCACCATGGCACAGAGAACATGTGTAAGCAAGCAAGAGAGATTTTTTACCAATCAAACCCAATAAAAAATCTCAACCACCAGACAAGATCCTAACTCATAGGGAATGATGGATTGATTGAAGATTTGATTGGGATCGCACAAGACCTGGGAAAAACTATATATATTAGTGCACTGAGATAGCATGGGACACCATGGTGTGCATGTTGGAACTGTTATGAGCATTCTCTCTTTTCATAAGTCCATCATTGCTTGTTATGGAATCTGAGAGAGAGAGAGAGAGAGAGAGAGAGAGAGTGCTGCGTGGAAGTTATTTCTTGACGTTCTAGTGCATGGTGGCGATCCATCTTGGGGGTGGAGTTGGGAAAAAAAACTATTTTCTCTCTCCTATGGTTGGGAGGAGTTGATTATCCAAGCATCCATTCTCATTAATTCTTTTATTTCAAGTAAGTATCTGATGTTTTGTAGATATATGCATTCCTGGTTCTTTTCGAAATGTCGAGTCTATTTGAGTAATGCTTTCAAGTATTTATTTTTTGTAATGTGTTTGGGGTTACAGTGGTGAAGATAGGATTGGTTTTTGTCTCTGTATAAAAAAGGGGAGTTACTGTCAAATTTGTTATTACTGTGTGTGTTAAAAAATGTGGAATAAGATTCTTGTATTTTCTTTAGTCGATACCCTTAAGATTGAACATTGAGCGATTCTATAGGTTGAATTTATTACAGTTTCTGTGTGTTAATCTATTAATCCGAGTTCGGTATTTCAACTGTAGTATAACGACGGTTCTATTTTTATATGAGGATGAGTGAATTAATTTGTAGAAATCATGGACTATGTGAGATCTTATGCTACGATAAGGTATTGACCAAGAACTGCGATGTTAAATCTTTTTGGGATGAACCATGTTTTCTTTTTAAAATAGTGGGACGACTTAGTGATCAAGGATTAGATCCCTGTTGTGATGGATTAATGATAGAAGTGCATCGATATTTCTCTTCTTTGACAGAAGTGTAACCTCATATATTTTTCTTGTGATCCATACATATATTTCTTTTTTTCAATTTGTAAACTTAGATATTTGATTTTTCGTGCTGGCTTTCCACATTTTTTTTACAGAGTTTGTTTCACCTATTTTTTGCACTCTTCTTGGTCGACAGAGTTTGATCACTCAATTTCTTTACCATGTTTTTGGTTGACCTATATTTGTTATGAGAATATGTTTCTATACCTATTTTATTTGCTAAGCGATCCTTATTTATCATGATTGATGGACCGTTATCTCTTTATATGAGTATCACTCCGCAAAGGGTACATTTTTAGCAACCATTTTATTTACATTGCCTATTTTTATTTTTAAAAGTGTTGTGAGTAGTAGGATGACTCTCTATGAGCTTGATCCTCGTTGGCCTTGTCCTGAGTGTGATTTTTGAAGTAGGTTTATTTTTTTTATAGAGCCGATCCCAATACTTGTAAATTTCTGATTGCGATCATTGTATTTTTTTTAAAAACTTGTAAACTGTGTGGAAGTGTTGGTTTAACGATGTGAGGTCGTAGTGTTTTGATTGTATTATATATATTTATATATATAAATTTGTTATAAAATCCCTGTTGGCATTACTGCTCATAGGGTATGTTATTGGAGTAGTGTGTTGTTCACTCAAGTGGAAAGGAACTGACTCTGGGTTTGGGATACAGTCCAATGTTTCCATACTTGTTAGCTCTATGATTGATTTTCTGTTTCGAATCATCCATTTTACAAATCCCTTGTTGAATCATTTAAAAGGTTAGACCACAGTTCCACGCGCTTGCTATTGTGTTCAGTTACTTTGATTTCATTCTGATAGGGGAATACTTCAATCAACTACTATTTAGGAAATGTAATACCACGTCGATTGCTCTTTATTAACTTTGATTACCTTGTTTTGGGTGATCATCTAAATGATCGGGAAACATTGATGCTTATCACAGCTAAATGTATCGAGACCCTCCAATGAAAGTAAACCTTGAGTGCACCGATTATGTGATTTAATTGTTGGTGTGCCGACCCTATGTTTTGGGTTGATTGAACTTATTTTTGAGTGAGTTGACTCTGCGATTTAATCGTTGGTGCACCAACCTAGTTATTGGGATTGATGATAATCAATGTTTTCCTTACTTTTCATCTCTTTGATTAACTTCGGTGCCCCAGTCTTTCTTTAAGAACATATTTACTTGTAGTAGTAGTTGTGACAGTCCATAGTCTTTGCTCAAGTTATCTCGGTCCTATCGATCATGCAATATCCCAATGTGTTATATAAAATTTAAACACCCATATTTAATATATGCATGTAACTGTAAGATTTTAGTTCGACTTATTATTTTTTATTTTCATTGTTGAGAGATTGTTATAAGTATAATGGTCTTACAATTACTATGGTTGTTGTAAAGTTATTACATGAATATGGGTCTTGCAATTACTATGATCGTTGAAAGCCTATTACATGTTTATTGGTTTTTGCAATTATTTTTACCATAGTTAGAGAAAGGTAAAAAATACATATATAATCTTATATTTGAAATTTCCTTTGGTTTGGAGTGCTTTTTATGTAGTTGTGTATTAATTATATATATTATATATGTGGGTTAAATGATATATGTGTATATGAATTTATATACATATATAATTTAATATTGGAAATTACTTATAGTTGGATTTCCTTTTTGTTGTTGTAAAATATTATAACTACAATTATAAGTTCCAAAACATGTAAATTAGAAGGTAAGAATGTCGATTTTGTGGAAAATATACATATATTTTCTAAATTCTAAATTTGGTTCGTAGGTTGAATTTTCTTATTGTCTAGTTATATAGGTAGTTTTTTTCTAGAAAATGTATTAATGTATTATCTTCCATGAAAATATATGGAGTAGATACTTTATAACATATAGATGGAGTGGTAAGATTTACATGTGATGTTATAGGGAAATTCATTGATGTGAAAAATCAATAAACTATGCTCTATGGAAATAGGAAGTATAAAATATGGAAGTATTAGATAAAGTTATATTTCGATGCTTATGAAATTTTCGTCTTTTTATTATCTACACATATACATATAAGAATGCAATGAATATAGAAGTTAATTTGGAATATTATATATTTTCTTTTTTTATTAAAGAAATTCATAATATGTCTCTTTCCATAAGTAAATTAAAGTTTTTAAATTTCTCAAATTTTGGTAAATTTGTGGTTGTTCAATGTGGTATCAGAGTTTAGATTATGAAAGTTGGCTTTGTGTTGTCCAATAAAGTTATGAGAAAAAAAAGTAATTTTGTTTATATGTTATTCTTCTTTTCTGCATAGAATAAATTATGTGTTACTAAACAGCAGGAAGAAAAAGCCTGAAGATGATCCCCTACCCCACTTATTTGGGTGGAACTTAATGATGAGAATAACAATGTTAATAACGAGATTTTACAAACAGTAAGGGATTTACAAGTCGAATTAATGAACTTTAAGATTGAACATGAGAGGGTACTGAAAACCCAAGAAGTCTTAAATGAATCCTTACTTTCTAAACTGAATGAGATAACTCATGATAAAAATAAAAATAAACGTAAACGAGAAAAATCACCATCCTTTGACTGTCCTTTTTCTTATGAAATCCCTATATCTAGTGAATCAGAAGATTCTAGTGATAGCTCCGAGGGAAGACGAAGGAAGAAGAGAAAATATAAAGATGAGATAACATGAGGATTTAAAAAAATAAAACCTCCTACCTTTGATGGCGAAGTAAAAAATGGAGAAGAAGATGAGGCTTGGATCTTTGGGATGAAGAAGTACTTTACGATATACAATTATTCCAACTCTATAAAGGAAAAAATGGCCAACTTCAATCTAGTCGGAAAGGATGAGATTTGGTGGAAGGACTTGAAAAGAGAAAAAAGAATCAATGATAGAAAATTAAGTTGGAACTAGTTTAAAAAGGAATACCTCTCAGAGTATTACTATGAGGGGGAGGAGAAGGTGTTTTATAAGCTAAGACTGGTATCAATGTCTATGCATGACTCTGTACTAAATTTTTATCCTTGTTAAGATATGTTCCTTACCTAAATGAAGAAAAACCTAAAATTCAGAGATTTCTAGGTTGTTTACCTAGCTTTTATAAAGACAAATTAGAGTTTGATAAACCAAACAAATTATATGAAGTAATGAGGAAGGACAAATTAACTTATGATCAATCTAAGAGTCAGAATGAAAATCCTTATAAATTCAAAAAGAGAAGGGAGTAATTTAAAAGAACAGAATTCTAACCTTTCCATAAACATAAAAAATTCCAGAGAAATACTGTTGACATAGGGCCTTTCGACAGGGGTTCACACTATCGTCAACAACACCAACAACCCCTTATTCACTGGCCCGGAAAGGAGTTACCCTTCCCAGCAACACTTGCAAAGCAGGTGAGGTCTCACCCGAGGCGAATACGGGTGCTGCAGGAACCAAGCTTCCGCAGTGGCGAGGAGGATATGCTATTACACATAGAATTGACACTATTGCATAAACCAGAGATGACTAACTCTATAATCAACTATTAATTTATCATTTGCATCAAAAACAATTCATAGATTTAACATAAACCTTTCAAATTAACAAACTCTTCCTACTTAATCGCATTAAGCATCATCAATTCCGCAGTATCATAAACATGCACGATCATTCACCATTGTAAAAGACAGAAGATAGATATCACAACATAACCGAACATCTCCATGCATTCATTAAACACTGCGGAAAAACCCATCACAGGATTAGTCAAAACATCTTACTGCGGATACACTACTCCGAAACAGAGTGTAGCGAATCTCTCTTAATCTCCCTAATCCTACCTTTTCTTAGGCTTACAACTCTCCTCTATTTATATGCTTCTATTTTATTACAACATGGTCCATATGACCGACTTAAGAATTAAGTATTCTAAACTATTCTTGCACTTCCTTGGACTTCACAATTATTCCTTCTTCCATGGGATTTGGCTTTCGCGCCTGTCGGCTTCCGCACTTACTGCGGATCTATCCCGTGCCAACAGGCCCCCAACACAAACTTGTGGCTTGTCCTCGGGCCACCACAGCTGGACACCTCTGGCCTACACTTAGCCATTGCTGTGTTGTCCTTTCGAAACTATTCTTTTCGTTTGGAGCTTGCTGTTGCATATTTATCAGCTCAATATGTTGATTCCCTGCTCACTGTCATGTATTTATCGAACTCATCCTCTAGTCGCTTGGAACCTTGATCACCTACCTCTCGGGAAGCCACCGCCTTGTCTCATGGTCGTTCTCGACTGAGGAAAAGTTCAGCCACATCTCCAAGCTGGGAAACAGGCTGACTGTTTCGGCACATCTATTTTGCACCCTGGGCTGCCTTCTATTGGGGTCGAGGAGCCTCCACTCCTCGTGTTCTTGTAGTCATCGAGACCACGAATCTTCGAGCTATCACCATGCACTTAGAAATCTTGGATGATACCTAAACTTGGTTTCCCCAGAGTTCTTGCACTGCTTCTTTCTCTGGTTGTTCGTGGATGCTCGTCATTCTTGCTCTTAGCGCACCTAGTGTGCTGCCGTGCGAAATGAAATGGATCATTTCCACATCTTCCTTGGAACTCCTTACTCAACTAACTGCCTGATCAACCCACAGCATGAAACTTCCTAACTCTCCTCTCCCTACTCATCGATACTGTGTTGTTCTATCAGCCTTCACCGCTGGTATTTATGCTTGCACTTCATGTATTCGAGGTCTGGTGCCATCATCATTTGCACAATCTTGGCCATACTCTGGTGATGCAATCATCATTTTCTGCCGCCGTCTTTTGGTGATTCTTGTCCGCGATCGCATACTCAGATGTGACTCTCACGTGCAGAGTTTCATTTGGTTGAGTTTGGTTGTACCTTCACACGTAGCGACAAAGTGCTATCTGATTGGTCACACCCTTTGCCGCATCTGTCCTTGTCAGAGCCTGACTAGCCGTCGTGTATTCGCATTGTTCTTTCAAGTCCTCCATCATCATCATTTTTTTATTTTATTTTTTACTGCTGTGTCGGATCACAGCGATAGGGCTTTATCCTATTGCCATTCACCATGCGAGGAAACAATGCCCCATCTAAGGTCTGTAACTGCACTGCACCACCGTTAGTGACAAAATTAATGATGTAGGGTCCTAAATAGTGCATTTGTAATTTACCTGGGTGTTTCGCAAACTTGCTATCGTATAGCAACACCGTGTCTCCTTTCTGAAAATATTTCTGCCTGATATGATGATCATGCCATGCTTTCTGGCGATCCTTTTCAACCTTCTAGTGGAATCCCGTAATGAACTGATCTTCCTCTAACTGTACTAATTGTGCTAGTCATTCTTCCAAAGCACCGTCGTAACTCATCACTGTGGCCACTGCGATACGCAAGCTTGTAACGATGTATTCCATCGACATAACTGCTTCTTTACCATAGACAAGATTAAATGGAGTTTGGACTGTTAATCGCTTGCATGTGGTTCGATAGGCCCAGAGGATCGCTGGGATTTTAAGGTCCCAATCGTCTCAATTCGTGTTGCATACCTTCATGACTGCGAGTTCCAGGACTTTGTTGAATGCTTCTACCATCTCGTTTGCTTGAGGGTGGTAGGGAGTACTTTTCTTATGGTGAACCTAAAACTCCTATGTTAGTGCTACGATTGTCTTATTCACAAAGTGCATCTCTTAGTCGCTTAGCAAAACCTTTGGGCATCCGAATCTGGTGACCACATTGTCGAAGAGGAATATAGCGGCCGTCGATGTGGTACAATCCTTGACTAGCGTGGCCTCCACCCAGCATGTCAAATACTCTATCACAGTTATGATGTAGCGCGATCTGATGCATTTCCCTGGGGGGTTAATGGGGCCCACAAAATAAACCACCCATTTTTCAAATGCTTGCAACGTAACCTGGGGCACTAATGGAATCGCATCCCACATTGATGGTTTTCCTATGCATTGGCAGACGTCGTAGGTATTGGCATAGTCAGTGTCATCGTTATGCATGGTTGGCCACCATAATCCGGTCGTTAGGATATTTTTTGTGGTGGCCCGTCCTCCATAATGTCCTCCAGCAATGCCATCATGTGCCTCTGCTAGAATCATTTCCTGCTCATGTGGGAGAATGTAGTGGCACAATATCTCATCTGGGCCCATCTTATACAACTTCCCTGCAATTAGTTGGAAGTTCGCTGCCTTGACAACTAACTATTTCTTCTGACTGGTGTTGAACTCATCTGGTGCCTTTACTGTTGCTAGGAACTGAATAATTGGTTCATAGTAGTCGTTGATCATTTCAACTCTAAATAACTGAGTGTTCGGTAATCCTTCGTCGATGCTTCGCACTTCCTCCCTTGACTCAATCCTTGACAGGTGGTCTGGTCCTGTGTTCAATCGTCCTAGCTTCACAATGATCTCAAAATCAAACTCCTGAAAAAGTTGTAGCCATCGGCAAATTTCCCCACCCAACACGGGCTTGTTCACCAAATATTTCAGCGCTGAATTGTCAGTGAACATTTTGAAGTGGCCCCCTAAAAGATAATGCTGAAACTTCTGTAAGGCTTACACCATAGCTAATACTTCTCGTTTAGTGGTTGTATAGTTCTTTTCTGCCATCACCAGCTTCCTACTTACGAAAGCTATCGGATGGTCGATGTCGCCTTCACTTGTTTGGGCCAAGATAACACCTAGTGCAACGGACGACGCATCAATGTGGACATGAAACTCTTTCTTCAAATCTAGGAAGGAAAGGATGGGTGCTTCCACCATCTTTGTCTTTAGAACATCTAAGCTCTTCTGGAATTCTCCATTCCACTCAAACTTCGCATCCTTCTTTACTAGTTTCTCCATGGGTGCTGTGATTATGGCATATCCTCTGATGAACTTGCGGTAATAGCCTCTGTGGCCCAAAATTACCCTGAGTTTCTTAACTGTTTTTGAGAGTGGAATGATGGCAATCTTTGTTGGATCAACTAATAAGCCCTCCTTACAAACAATGTGTCCCAGCAGTATCTCGAATGGGGCACAAAAGATGCATTTATTTAAGTTAAGGGATATCTGGTGGTGGTGACATCATTCTAACATCAGTCTCAGGTTTGCAATGTGGTTCTTGACCAGCCCATATACTATCCAATCGTCCATGTCTACCATCAGAACCTTATGGATATAGTCCTTGAATGTCGCAACTACCAGTAGTGAGAATATAGCGGGGGAATTCTTTAGACCGAATGGCATTACTGTATATTGATAACACCCCCATTCAGTGACAAACGTGATCTTATGCCTATTCTCCTTCACAATATTAATTATTGATAGCCTGAGAACCCATCTGTAAACGAATAAATTTCCTGATCGCCAACCTCTTCAAGTACTTCAACTGTGAAGGGTGTCAGGAACGGGTCGTGTAAGCATGCATCGTTCAACTTCCTTAAGTCGACGCAAATTCTCACTTCGCTGGTTTTCTTATCTTGGATGACCATCGGACTAATCCATTATGACTCTTCTACAGGTTCAATGATGTCGGCTTCCAACATCCTCTCAAGCTCAGCCTGTACTCGTTCCTTGTGTCGTGGGTTTAAGCGATACGGTCTTTGTTTAACCAGCTTTTCACTAAGTTTTAGGGGAATCTTCATTTCACCAAGGTCCCTGGAGATTCCCTTCATGTCTGAGAATTTCGTTGGGAACAAGTCCTGAAACTTGTGTAGCAGATCTGTCATTTTTGTGATAGTCGAATCGTCCCAATAATCTCCAATGTTCGTGAATTTCAGGTTTTCTTCTGACCCGATGTTTACCTTCGTAATCTTCAGCGGTTGGTTGTACTTGTCGGATGGTAGCTCAGGTTCCTTCACATTGCAATTTCCTTCGAACTCTGGCACATATGTGGCTCTTAGGTCGTTGTCATCATTTGGCTCTCCTGAGACATTGTAGCAGTCCATCATCATTTCGGGTGTCATGGTCCATCGTAGTTCTAATGGTTGTGTTGTCAATTCTGCCTCAAAAATATTCTTCTTGATTCTCTGAACTGCATTATGGATGAAGGGATTTTCATCTGAGAAGGAGAACGTTTGGCTAAAGCCAATTATTAATTGATCCCAATAAAGTGTACCGAGTCGCAGCTCCATTGTGACATACAAACTCCGTGGTACTTCATCCAAAGTGTGCACAAAGGCATGCACCCACTCCTGCTCTGGTCACACTGCCCATTGGTGCTAACAAGCCTTGACATGTTGATTCGGGTTACCTCTTCCATCGTACTTTCATCCGTTCCATGCAGTGGTGTCGTCGAAACATACCTCTAGGAGGCATTGGCATAGTGGCCAGTTTGATTTCCTTGACTTATGCACCCCCCACCAGCGCACAGGAGTAGCCTTTAAGGCTTCCTCCAAGGCCAAGAGTCTCTGCGGTTCTGCTACCTTTTCTTCGAATTCAGTCAGGAAGGTGATCAGATTTGGTAATCCTTCGTACGTTGGCAGCGTGCACTCCTCAGTAACCACCCAACGCACTGCCTATGTAATTCTTACACATCTGTAAAATGACACTTTGTGAAGTCGGTTTTTCCAATTTTCCAACACCTCATTTGAGTCCGAAGATGCTGAACTAGAGTTGTACCATCCTAACTCCCCTTCATCAATTGGATTGATATAAACTTCAGAAATGTTATACAAGCTATCCCATCATTCTGCATATTCATCTCTGGTGGGCTCCACGTATCGTTGTCCTTCGTCAGGATCTAGTGGCATGACAACCCTTATTTCCCAATCTTCGAATAACATGATCCGCTTCTTGAAATTCATGATCACCTGATTTTCCATGGCCTAGTCGATTCCCAATAGTGTTGGATAAGTACATGTGTTATCAATTATCTCAATGACATCAAAATCAACGTATGTCTGAAGTCCTTCGATCTCGATGGGAAGTTGACACACTGGGCCAAGAGGGGTGACTTTGCTTTGGTTTTCCAATCGTAGCTGCACTGGGGACCAGGTCATTTTCGGTTTCCCCATTGTCTTCCATGTTTGTTTGGTCAGAATATTCACGTCTGACCTCAAATAAAAAATAATGTAGTTGACATCTAACGCTCCAATTTGTGCTGACATCTGCATCTCTCTACCTATATTTATTTTCTTATGTATGCGATTGACCCTAAGTTCCTGGCATCCACCCTCCCATTGACACAATAGCTTGGATATCTCCTCCAATGCCTCCTCATCTTTTTCTAATTCTAAACAACTCCCGACGAAGGCTCTTAAGGCAGTGGCCTTTCGCCGCAATTTTGTTCGATTGAACATCGGTGGCATATCGTAAATCTCTTCTTGAAGAGATGTGTTCCTCTGCTGCCTTAACATATCTTGCTATGCCTTTGAGAAGATGTCCTTTTCGGCCTCTGTATCAAAGGTGACATGTTTCTTTCTCGCTGGTCAAGCACTATATTGCGGCTGGTCATCTCCTCGTGCCGCCTTTCCTTGTGTCACTATTCCCATCATCGCAAAGTGCTTTCTAGATTCTGCTGATATTTTCTGTATCGCTGGTTGGTTCTGGTTCTGATTCTGGTTTTGGTTCTGGTTCGAAGGAGATGGGAGGTTATTCGTCTGCCATCTGGCAATGAGATGTGGGCAATCTTCGATGTTATGGTCTGATCCACTGTAGTATGTGCATTGCGGGGCTGGATTGGGGAAATCCCTTGTGAAATATCCTTGTTGCCCACAATTATAACATGTAGGAGGTCCTCAACCTCGTTCAATAGCTCCTCCTCTTACTACGCCACCGCCATGTCCTCCATGAAATCCTCCACCGAAACCTCCTTGTGGCAGTCCATATTGCATTTACTGATATTATGGTTGCTGATACAGCGGTTGCTGCTACTACAGCTGTGGGTATGGATACTGCGGTGTACCAGAGTGTGGTTGCCTGTACTGGCCTTGAACGAGCTGCACCGACTGCATAAACTGTGGCTGTGGCTGGGCATACTGCAGTTGCTGCAGCCCCAACTGTTGTTCCTCTCCCTTCACCAGATATGCATCCATGTTTCATTCTTGCAATAGGTCGTGGGCCCTACAATCCTTCTCATCGTGCCCCACCGATCGACAAAATTTGCAATATAGACTTGCTGGTTTCGAAACTATCTTTTGTAAGTATATGCAGTCCTCCGGTCGATGCCCCCCTGGCTTGGAAAATGGGACACCATGGTATACCTTCCTGGTGAAGGGGGTTCGATGCCCCCAAATTCAAACACTGCTAAAGCACTGAACAGTTATCCTTATGGTGGCCTTATGTCCGGCATCTAGTGCACCATATATCTGCGTGGGTATCTTTCCCTTGCTTCAGGTCCTGCAGTTGGAGTGTCAACGTAGCCAATTGTGCTTGTATCTTATCCATTCTAGCTCTAGTTTCTTCGATCGGTGAAGCCTCCAAGTTCATTGTGCTTTCTAATGCTTCAACTTGATCCACAACCTTCTGCTGCATCAATGGTCCTCGGATATGTAGTATCAGCCCAGCTATAAACCACTTTTTATGTTGCATGTCGTTTATCAGAAAATTTACTTTCTCTATCAGTGTATTGTATCTCTGATCAAACTCCCATACTGGCTCATTTAGGTATTGCCGAATCTCCTTGAGCTCAGTAATGTACTGCGCTTCCAACTTGGGTTTTTTTAAATTCCTAAATCAACGTTGTTTTAATTTCTACCAACGTTTTTCCTGGAACCTTGATAAACTTTATGAACCAATCCTGCGTGCGGCCCCAAAAGGTCATCGCCAACTTTCCCTTTTTGATGTCCTCAACTTGGACTTGCTTCACGGTCCACACTACTTCACATAAAAACCAAAACTAATCGAGATCCTCTGTCCCGTCCCCTACAAAGCTCAGCATCTTCATATTTTCCACCATTGTGGTGTTCCTACTGTTGTTACTCACTGATACGCTACTTTTTTCGCTGCACGTGGGACAGCTCTGTGAACTATTTGTGGTTCTTCCTTTAAACTGATGAGTGGTGTGCGGGGTCGAAGGTATGTGGTAGCTTACAATCTGTCCTTCTTCTGGGGTAGCCTAGTCACCGCCTTCCTCCTTGTAATAAAGGAGCTCTGTCCTCTGTGGCCCTGTTTCACAGTCTTTCCTTCCGGTCCTTTCAGGGGACTCTTCCACAGTCCTCTTCCTCTTATCAAGATGCCAGAATATCGTTCCACTTCCCAAGGTGCCACAGTCTTCCTCAACTTCCCTTAAAAATTCGTCGTCGCTCATGTCCATCTACCCTGCATCTTTCCTAGTGGATCCGTAATCACGCGATAACTACAACCCTTGCACACCGGTCTGTTTACTCATCGGAGGTCATTTTCAACATGCCCTTTTCACATGCCAGCATCTTAATCCATGGTTTTAGCGATAGGACGAACCTTCTCCTCGGTCCCTTGAAAAATTGTCTTTCTGCGTCGCTGTAAGAATTGTTGGTATCTACCATGAATTCAGTGATGTACCCTTCTAGGATACTACCCAAAAATCAACAACCATTGATATTGTATTGTTGATTTGCTTCAGATGTCGAATTAATTATGGAGTCCATTGATCTGGCCTAATGTTCTAGTTGGTATGTCCTCTGAATGTCAACTCCGCAATCCACTCTTGTAGTATCACTGGAAACTCAGCAAAGAATATCTCATGGATATCTGAATATATATGCTTTTGTAACCAACTTTCTATTGTCTGTACCGGGTTCCTCTTTTCTTCCTTCGCGAATTCTTCTGCTTTCTCACCCAACCACTCTTGGATCTCTGGCTTCGTCAGATGTCACAACATATCCTCTTCTTTCTCCCTAGGGTCCCGGCAATAGAACAATTTGTTGACACAGGGCCTTTCGATAGGGGTTCACACTATCGTCAACAACACCAACAACCCCTTATTCATCGGCCCAGAAAGGAGTTACCCTTCCCAGCAATACCTGCGAAGCAGGTGAGGTCTCACCCGAGGCGGATAACGGTGTTGCAGGAACCAAGCTTCCACAGTGGTGAGGAGGATATGATCTTACACATAGAATTAACACTATCGCATGAACCAGAGATGACTAACTCTATAATCAACTATTAATTTATCATTCGCATCAGAAGCAGTTCGCAGATTTAACATAAACCATTCACATTAACAAACTCATCCTACTTAATCACATTAAGCATCATCAATTCCGCGGTATCATAAACATGCACGATCATTCACCATTGTAAAAGACAGATGATAGATATCACAACATAACCGAACATCTCCATGCATTCATTAAACACTACGGAAAAACCCGTCGTAGGAATAGTCAAAACATCTTACTGCAGATACACTACTCTGAAATAGAGCATAGCAAATCTCTCTTAATCTCCTTAATCCTAGCTTTTCTTAGGCTTACAACTCTCCTCTATTTATATGCTTCTATTTTATTACAACATGGTCCATATGACCGACTTAACAATTAAGTATTCTAAACTATTCTTGCGCTTCCTTGGACTTCACAATTATTCCTTCTTCCATGGGATTTGGATTTCACACCTATCGGCTTCTGCACTTCTTGCGGATCTATCCCATTCCAACAAATACTTTTAAGGATAGGAAACAAACAATAAGAACTGAGTATAAACAACTGATAAGAACTATCGAGTATAAAGATAATCTCCTTAATAAGAAGAAAGAAGAAATAAAAAGAGAACCCTTATAATGTTGGGGCTGTGAAGAGAGTCATTTCTATGCGGATTGTCCTCATAAGAAATATAATTGGAGCATTCACACTGTCCGGGAAGAAGTCATAGTTGGAGAGGTTGCTCGAAACATACTGAAGATAAGCACAACCTTGGACAATCATCAAGCGGATTACCAACCTTCCATGATCGATGTAAATGGTAAGATATTTCACAAACCTGTTTCTATATTAATTGATTTTGGATCTACTTTAAGTTACATATCTCCCAAGCTAGTAGATTTATGTAAAATGAAGAAGTATGATGTTGAAAAGTTGTGGTTAGTGCAATTAGCCACGGGGACAAAAAAAAAGGTAACCAACTTCATTTCTAGTTGTGAAGTTTATATGCAAGATTTGGTTACAAAAGTATATTTGAACATTTTTCCTTTAGGATCATATGATGTGTTAATTGGCATGGATTTTCTAGAAAAATATAGAGCCATACTAAATTGCTTTGGGAAAAAAATTACGTGTATTGATGAAAATGGTGAAAATAGAATTGTTAGAGGAATTCCAAAAAAGGTTCTTACTAGGAAAATATTTTCTTTGCAATTGAAAAAGTGTGCTAGGAAAGGATGTACATTGTTTGTTGTACATATCACAAAAAACAATGATGATAAAACAAAACCTAGTTTGGAGGATTTCCCTCTTTTGAATGATTTTAAAGATGTTTTTCTAGAAGAGATACCTGGACTACCTCCAAGGAGGGATATTGAATTTACCATTGAGTTAGTGCCTAGAGTGGTACCTGCCTCAAAGGCTCCTTTTCGAATGAACACACCTGAGTTGGTGGAATTAAAATTATAATTGCAAGAATTAATAGATAAAGAATATATAAGACGAAGTGTGTCTTTGTGGGGAGCACCAGTTTTTTTGTTAAAAAGAAATATGGCACACTAAGGCTTTGCATTGATTACAAACAATTAAATAAAATGACAATTAAAAATAGATACCCTCTCCCCCACATTGATGACATGTTTTATCAAGTACGGGGAGTAGCGGTATTCTCTAAGATTGACTTAAGGTAGGGGTATCATCAAGTAAGAATTAAGGATGAGGATGTTCGTAAAACAACATTTAGCACAAGGTATAGGCATTACAAGTCCTTGGTTTTACCATTTGTCTTGACCAATGCTATGGCCACATTAATGTGTTGGATGAACTGTGTTAATGTGTTGGATGAACAATGTTCTCCATAAATACTTAGATAAGTTTGTAATAGTATTTATTGATAACATTTTAATATATTCAAAAAATTAAGAAGAGCATAAAGAACATTTAAAGTTAGTCTTACAAACCCTAAGAGAACATAAACTTTATGCAAACTTTAGCAAATGTGATTTCTTTCAAGATAAAATTCAATGCCTAGGTCATGTAATATCTAAGGAAGGAATTTATGTAGACCTGAATAAAATCAAGGTGATCATTGATTGGCCAGTTCCTAAGGATTTAACCAGGATTTGATCCTTTATGGGGATCACAAGTTACTACAGTAGGTTTAGTGAAGGGTTATCCATAATTTATTACTCGATAACTTCACTTCAAAAGAAAGGAACTAAATTCATATGGTCTAATAAATGTCAAGAAAGATTTGAAAATCTTAAACACGTGATGACTACCAAACCTATTCTAAGAATAGTGGATCTATACAAGAACTTCATGGTATGTATGGATGCCTTCTTAGAAGGATTAGGTGGTGTGTTACTATAAGAGGATTATGTAATAATCTACGAGTCAAGAAAAATTAAAGCACATGAACGTAACAATGCAACACATGATTTAGAGCTAGCTGCTATAATACATGCATTAAGAATGTGGAGACATTACTTAATAGGAAAAAAATTCACTTTAATGTCCGATAATATAATCTTAAAATACTTATTTGATCAACAAAGTTTAAATGCTCACCAAGCAAGGTGGTTATCCTTCTTGAGTGAGTATGATTTTGAAATTAAACACATTAAAGGAAAAGAGAACAAGGTGGAAGATGCCCTGAGTAGGAATGCCATTCCACATTGTTCGAATGCTTTTATAATTTATAAGACAAATCTGGAAGATTTGATAAAAGATATAGCTAAAAATGATGAAGAATACTTAAAAAATAAATAACAATTGGAAAATGATGTTAATGGAAACAAATACCGAGCTTACTCCATAAGCTCGGAAGACTTGTTATTCTATAAAAATTGATTATATAACCAAATTTAGAAGAAGTTAAGAAATTAATCATGAGTGAGTTACATAAGAAACCTTATTCCGGACATCCGAGACATCGAATGATCATAACAAATTTCTAAGAAGAATTCATTAATGGCCTAACATGAAGAATGATGTTGCAAATTACCTAGATATATGCATGGAATGTCAACAAGTAAAAACATAACATCAACATCCTACCAGGTTCCTTCAACCCTTGCCTATTCCAAAATGGAAATGGGAGATAATAAGCATGGAATTTATAACAGGATTACCTAAAATGAATAAACAACATGACTCAATAATGGTAGTTGTTGATAATTTAAGTAAATTTTTACACTTCATACCTGTGAAATATACCTCTAAAGCAATTAACATAGCTCATATTTTTATGAAAGAATTTTTCTAGTTGCATGGTATTCCAAAAGTTGTGATTTCTGATAGAGATAAAAAATGTACAAGTAATTTTTGGAAGTATTTGTTTAAAGGTCAAGATACATAGCTAAATTTAAGTATTGCTTACCATCCTGAGATGGATGGAAAAATGACAAAATGAAAGAACTAATCAAATGTTAGAAGATATGCTGCGAATGTATGTTGTTAGATTTTGAGCATTAATTCAACATACTCTAGGATCTTTACTGAGAGAATAACATGTACAACATATCAATCATATCAAGCATGTGTCAAGCATATCAAGCAATCACATAAGACAATGGACACAAAGAGTTTCACTGGGGAAAACCATAAAGGTGAAAAACCCCACAACTTCCTTAGAGATAGAATGAGCAATGATACAACCAAAGTACAAGAGATAGACTTCTCCTAGCAGCTGATCCTCCTCCTCACATGTGCGTAACTTTTCGAGTGATAGAAGAGTGAGTAATGAGATGAATGAAATAGAGATCTCCCAATCTCTATTTATACTTTTCCTATCCTTCCTAATAAACCTATGTGGCTGACTTGTCTACCTCATCCTAATAACCCCAGGTGACATTTACGACACTTGCAACACTTGTCAATACAAATGACGACACTTCCGTATAGAGGAATAATACATTTCTATAGGAGTACAATAATACATAGATGAAATACATTTCGAAGTTACATATACATCAACACTCCCTCTTAACTAGGAAGGTATTTCTCGACATAGATCTACAGGAACAAGTCTTCTTCTCTGGATCATCATCACTGGATCATCATCATCGAATCATCATCATCGCTGCTATCTCAATCAATCTCCAATCTACTCGTCATAGGAAGTTCTATAGAGTCAGTCCTTTTTCATACTGGATGTAGGCCCGCCACCTGCAGGTCTTCATCATCTACAGAGCCATCCCTTTTTCATGATGGATGTATATCATCAACATATCTGCAAGCAAGCCATCAAGTATGTACACCTCGGGACTGATTACACTGGTTCTACAAAACCTACAAGATCTCCCAGGACTGATTATACTACCACAAAAAAACCTGAAAGAGCATCTCAGGACTGATCATATGCCTCTATAAAACATGTGTACCATACTGTCACATCATCGTCTTTAGATCATCGTCATCGTCCATGGAGCACAACCCAGATGCACACACAAAGCACTTACACTCACCGGCATGGAAGGACTTTCCTCTGACCATCCGAGAAAGGCTCAGCACTTACACTCACCAGCATGGAAGGAATTTCCTCTGACCATCTGGGAAATGCTCACAGCACTTACATCAATGACCATGGAAGGACTTTCCTCTGACCATGTCGGAATGGCTACAACAATTACATCACGACCATGGAAGGACTTTCCTCTAACCATGTTAGAAAATCCACGCCCAACACTTACATCTCGCCATGGAAGGAATTTCCTCTGACCATGCGAGAATGGCCCAGCCCTTACATCTCACCATAGAAGGACTTTCCTCTAACTATGTGAGAATGGCTCCGCCCAGTACTTGCATTTCACCATGGAAGGACTTTCCTCTAACCATGTGAAAATGGCCCAGCCCTTACATCTCACCATGGAAGGACTTTCCTCTAACCATGTGAGAATGGCCCTGTGTGCATCTGTCTCTAGACTCATCACGTCCCCTTGGAAGGTATCTCGATCTGAGGTACACCAAGTCTCCCTCTAAAGTATTCAAACTTCACTCTGGAAAGCGGCTTGGTCAACACATCAGCTATCTACTCGTTCGTCACAACATACAGGAGCTTCACTGCTCCTCTCTGCACCATATCATTGATATAGTGATACTTGATGTCAATGTGCTTCGACTTATCACAGAACACTGGGTTCTCTGACAACTTCACAAAACTCTGGTTGTCGTAATATATACAAGTAGCACTCAACTGGAGATCAAACAAATTAGACAGTAGCTTCCTAATCCATACTGCCTCACAACTGGCCGATAAAGCTATGACATACGTTGCTTCAGCTGTACTCAGTGCCACATAGGATTGCTTCCTGCTAAACCAAGAGATCATACCGGATCCAATACTGAAGCAGCACCCCGAAGTGCTCTTCCGATCAATGGCACTGCCGGCCCAATCCGAATCAACATAAACCTCCAGGTTAAACTTCTGATTCACCTCATACTTGAGCCCATAGTCAACTGTGCCCTTCAGGTACCTCAGAATATGCTTTGCAGCTATCAGGTGAACATGTCTCGGATCTGTCAAGTACTGGCTCAAGGTGTTCACCGCAAAGCAGATATCTGGTCTCGTATTCGTGAGGTACATCAAGGACCCAATCATCTGACGATACATTGTAGCATCAACCAACTCAGAAGAAGCATCACATAGAAGCTTCAGGTTAGATTCCATAGGTGTGGCCATGGCCTTGTATTCCATCATCCCGAACCTCTTCAGGATCTCTACTGCATACTTCCCTTGTCCAAGGAAGATTCCATCTGCATTCTGCCACACCTCCATACCAAGAAAATAGTGCATCATACCCAAGTCCTTCATCTTGAACTCGGCAGCAAGATTCCTCTTCGTATCGGCAATCAATCTATCCTCACCTATTACAAACAGGTCATCCACATACAATAGTAGAATCAAAGGATTACCTTCCTCAACCTTGTAGTAAAGGTTGGAATTCGCTTTACTCTTGGTAAAGCCCAAACTGGATAGGAATCCATCTATCCTGCCATACCAGGTCCTGGGTGCCTATTTCAAACCATACAGGGCTTTCTTCAGTTTGCACACATGTGTCTCTTTGTCATGTGTCTCAAACCCAAGTGGCTGCTCCACATACATTTCCTCTTCAACTAAACCATTCAAGAAAGCTGTCTTGACATCCATTTGGTGTGCCTTCCATTTCATCACTACAGCCAGAGCAAGTATTGATCTGATGGAAGTGTATCTGGCCACAGGAGTGAAGGTCTCTTCACAATCAATCCCTTCTTTCTGGGAGAAGCCACAAGCTACAACCCTAGCTTTGTATTTCTCTATGCTACCATCTGCAACATGCTTGATCTTATAGATCCACTTGGAAGTCACCACAGACTTCCCATCTAGTCTTGGGACCACATCCCAAACATCATTCTTCATGGTCGACTAGTATTTCTCGACCATGGCATCCTTCCATTCTTTATTTTTTGTTGCTTCTTCATAAATGGAAGGTTCTTTGTTCATTATGTCACAAAGTAAGGCAACATAGCTAGTATCTGATCTTGTTCTTTTCTTTTCTCTGTGTTCTTCTTCTGGAACACCAAACCTTTCTGCATCTTGGATGAGCTCTCTAGCCCATGCTAGTTTCCTCTTGTGTGATTCCTTCTCACGAGGTGGATCTACAGGTTGTTGTGGATCTTCCATTTCATGATCTTCTTCAGGAACTGCTTCATTCATGGTGGTGTCTTGAGTTCTGGATATTTTGGGTTCTTCATTCTCTTCAACTGGTGTTTTCCTCGATTTGATGTATGCTGAGCTTTCATCAAATGTTACATCTCTACTAATATCAACCTTCTTGAATCCCAGGAAGTAGATTCTGTAAGCTTTCGAGCTTTCACTGTAACCCACGAATATGCCCTTCTTTTCTGAAGGATCTAGCTTTGTCCTCTTTTCTTTTGGGATGTGAGTGTATACTGGCCAACCAAATATTCTGAGATGGCTAACTTTAGGTTTCTTACCATTGAACACTTATTTTGGTGTTTTGTTGTCAAGTATCTTATGATTTGTTTTGTTATGTACATATACAGCTGTCCTTGCTACTTCAACCCATAAGTGCATAGGTAGATCTTGGTCATGAAGCATTTCCCTAGCTGCTTCCATGATTTTTCTATTCTTTCTTTCAGCAACCCCATTCTGTTGTGGATTGTAAGGAGTAGTCAACTCCCTCTTAATCCCTGAATCACTGCATAGCTTCTTGAAGTCTCCTGAAGTAAATTCTCTACCATTGTCGGATCTGAAGATCTTGATCTTCATGTCAGTTTGGTTTTCTATCAAGGATTTGAATTCCTTGAACTTGTCAAACACTTCATCTTTGTTCTCCAAGAAGTAAATCCAAGTCTTCCTAGAGAAATCATCAATGAAATAAACATAGTATACATGCCCACTCAGAGAACTGGATGACATCGGACCGCAAACATCAGAGTGGATAATTTCCAAGATTCTTTTTGCCTTGCTTTCACTGCTTGGAAAATGTCTTCTTTGTGTGCTTTCCCTTTGCACAAACTTTGCAAATTCCTTCATGCTTTGCCTGGATTTCAGGAAGACCTTCTACCACTTTGCTTGCAATTGGTAATTCCCTATAGTGCATGTGTGACTATGCCAAAGTTCACTTGGCTCTACTGAATCATGGACCATGGCTTGTTCTGGTTGGCCCTTCAATTTGTATAATCCTCCCTCTTGCTCTCCAATCACCATTGCATCATCAATAGTCTTACCCTTTTGCCACATTAGGACTTGGCCATCTACAAATGCAACCCTCATGCCTTTTGCATCCAATACAAATATGGAGAGTAGATTCTTCTTGAGACCTGGAACATATAGTACATCTTTTATCTTCATAGACTTTCCATAGTCTAGTTTATAGGAGGCTTCACCACTCCCTTTTATTGGATACTGGTAGTCATCCCCAAGTTTCACCTTGTGGGGCGATTCATATTCAAATAGATTCATAAAGGATTCCTTGAATCCTATCATGTGTTTAGAAGCCCCACTATCTATAAGCCAATCATTACTTCCATGAGTAATGGTTCCAGTGAGAGTAGAAATCAAAACATATTCTTCATCACTAGAAGAATCTTCACTATCTTCTCTAGCCCTCTTCTTGGGAGGTTCATCATCCTCTGCAGCATGAGCATGATGTCTTCTTTTGAAGTTCTTCTTCTTGTGAGAACCATCTTTCTTATTTCTGGGACAATCTTTGGAATAGTGTCCCTTCTCATCACATGTATAGAAATGGACATAGGACATGTTCCTTCGAGGTTTGGGACTACCTCTCTGATTCTGATGATGATGTCTTTCTTTATTGCCATGACATCATCATCAGAATCAGAGCTTGGTCTTCATTCCCCATCTTCTCTTCTCGAGCTACAATTCAAGCTTCTTCCTGTTGCATTCTTCCCACAATCTATTGAAAGTCATAAGTTTCTTCCTAGCACAAATCCCTTGGATGAAGGAATCCCATGACCTAGGAAGGCCATTAAGAGTGGTCATTACCATTTCTCCATTTTCTATATCTTCTCCCGCAGCTTCAATTTGTTCTTTTATCTGGGAGACCCTTGAGAAATAGGACCGCATAGTCTCCGCATTCTGTATCTTGATATTCTTCAATTGGTTCCTCAGGGTCATCTTTCGATTTATGTTCTTCCCTTCAAACAGCTTGGTTAGGGAATCAAACATCTCCTTTGATGTCTTCAGGGAAGACACATGGGGTATGAGATGATCTTTGATAGAATCAACAATGATCCTCTTTTCCTTGACCAAGTTCTTCTTGTGAAGAGCCTTAGCCTCTTCTCCCTCTAGTACAGGGACCTCTTCACTTATATAAGTGTCCAACTCATTTTCTTCCAAGATTAACCCAATCGTATACTTCCATGCTCGGAATTTATCAGCCCCTTCAAGCTTATCCTCAAGCTTAGTGTGGTGAGACATCTTAAAGAGTACTTCAAATGGAAATAAAAAAGTTTTAGGTCTTACCACTTGTCTTGCTGAAAACTGGATCTTGTCTCGGATCAGGGTTTGTTAGAGAAACCCTAAAAATTCAAAAGATGAATTTCAAACTTCTGAAATGATAGAAAGATGCGCCTTGATGAGCTGATCATCCTAGTATATTCATAATTTGAGATCTGCAAAGTTTCACCCTTCAGAAATGCCTTTTAGTCTTCTCGGATTCACTAGGGAGGACCCTGAATTAGGGTTTGAGTTTCCTGGAGTTTCACCCAACCAAAAATCTCGATCCAAAGCTCTAAACTTCAACTTTTCCAAGGATCTTCTAGCTATGTCTTCAGAGTTCATAAATTCCTATTTTTGTGGAAACCCTAATTTTTAGGGCCAAAACTGAAAGTGCTCGGAATTGAATTCTGATTGGACAGAAATATTCTCCTTGATGAGTAGAGTCAATCTACGTTACTGCTTTTCCAAAATCTATGGCGAGAAACCCAATAAACAAGAAACCCTAGTTTCTGCCACTACACAATGTCTTCTTCTTAGGGAAGCTCTCATACCATGTTAGATTTTGAGCATTAATTCAACATACTCTAGGATCTTTACTGAGAAAAAAACATGTGCAACATATCAATCATATCAAGCATGTGTCAAGCATATCAAGCAATCACATAAGACAATGGACACAAAGAGTTTCACTGGGGAAAACCATAAAGGGGAAAAACCCCACAACTTCCTCAGAGATAGAATGAGCAATGATACAACCAAATTACAAGAGATAGACTTCTCCTAGCAGCTGATCCTCCTCCTCACATGTGTGCCATGTTTCGAGTGATATAAGAGTGAGTAATGAGATGAATGAAATAGAGATCTCCTGATCTCTATTTATACTTATCCTGTCCTGCCTAATAAACCTATGGGGCTGACTTGTCTAACTCAACCTAATAACCCCAGGTTACATTGACGACACTTGCGACACTTGTCAATACAAATGACGACACTTTCGTATAGAGGAATAATACATCTCTATAGGAGTACAATAATACATAGATGAAATACATTCTGAAGTTACATATACATCAACATGTGTAATGGATAAACCAGGTAAATGGGAAGACTATTTGCATTTAGTAGAATTTGCTTATAATAATGGATATCAAGCTTCATTAAAAATGATTCCATTTGAAGTATTGTATGGTCGAAAATGCCACACTCCTGTGTCTTGGGATAATCCCGTTGATAGGATTTTTCTAGGATGACCTAACACGTTAAAGGAGATGGAACAGATGGTGAAAGAAGTGCAACAAAACTTAAAAGTTGCAGAGGATTGGCAGAAGAGTTATGCAGATTTAAAAAGAACTTCAAGAGAGTTCAACGTTGGCGATCATGTATATATAAAGGTAAAACAAAATATGAGTACATTTATCTTGGGAAGGTGTTCCAATATGGTGCCCAGGTATTGTGGACCTTTTGAAGTGTTAGCTAAGATAGGGCTGGTAGCCTATCAGCTTGCACTTCCCCCTAGTATAAAAGTACATGATGTATTTCATGTTTCATTGTTAAAAAAATATGTGAATGATGTTACTCATGTAATTGATTGGAATATGATTTAGGAGGAACCCGAGGGGAGTTCCATACCGAACCTTTCCGCATCCTAGGCAGGAAGGAACGTATGCTATGTAATCGATCCATCAATCAAATAAAAGTGCAATGGAAGCACGTCATACCTGAAGAGGCAAATTGGGAAATGGAGGATAAAATGCAAGAGGCATATCCCTCAATGTTACAGAATGAGCAAGAGATCTCAAAATAAAGAACACTGAGGACGATGTTAAGAATAGGGGGGGAATGTGATACCCCAAAACATTATTATTTTATTTTATTTTGATTTAATATTTGTGAAAATTATTTTGTAAGAGTTATTTAAAAACTCAAAAGCACTAAGTCACACTTTGCAGAACAAACTATTTTTTTTATTTAATAAAATAAAAAGGCACTTGGAGAATCCAACTAAATTAGGGGACACCACCATGGCAGAGAGAACATGTGTAAGCAAGCAAGATATTTTTTTACCAATCAAATCCAATTAAAAATATCAACTACCAAACAAGATCCCTAATCATAGGGATTGATGGATTGATTGAAGATTTGATTGGGATGGCAGAAGAACCGGGAAAAAAATAATATATTAGTGCACTGAGATAGCATGGGACGACATGTTGTGCATGCAGGAACCATGTTGAGAATTCTCTCTTTTCATAATTCCATCATTGCTTGTTATGGACTCTGAGAGAGAGTGTGTTAAGTGGAAGTGATTTCTTGACATTCTAGTGCATGGTGGTGATCCAGCTCGGGGGTGGAGTTGGGAAAACAGACGAGTTTCTCTCTCCTATGGTTGGGAGGATTTGATTCTCCAAGTATCCATTCTCATTACTTATTTGCTTTAAAGTAAGTATATGATGTTTTGTATATATATGCATTCATGGTTCTTTTTTAAATGTCGATTCTATTTGTGTAATGCTTTCGAGTATTTGTTTTTCGTAATTCGTTTGGGGTTATGGTGGTCAAGATAGGATTGGTTTTTGTATCTATATAACAAAGGGGAGTTACTGTCAAATTTTTTATTACTGTATGTGTTAAAAAATGTGGAATAAGATCCCTGTATTTTCTTTAGTCAATACCCTTAAGATTGAACATTGATCGGTTCTGTAGGTTGAATTTATTACAATCTCTATGTGTTAATCAATTAATCCAAGTTTGGTATTTCAACTATAATATAATGACGGTTTTATTTTTATATGAGGCTGAGTGAATTCATTTGTAGAAATCATGGACTCTATGATACCTTATGCTATGATAAGGTATTGACCAAGATCAACGAGGTCAGATCTTTTTGGGATGAATCATGTTTTCTTTTTACAATAGTGGGACGGCTTAGTGATCAGGGATTGGATCCCTGTCGTGATAAATTAATTATAGAAGTGCATCATTCTTTATCTTATTAAATAGAAGTGTAACCTCAGATATTTTTTCCTGTGATCCTTACATCGATTATTCTTTTCAAGTTGTAAACTCATATATTTGATTTTTCGTGCTGTCTTTCCACATTGTTTTTTATAGAGTTTGTTTCACTCATTTTTTGCACTCTGCTTGGTCGATAGAGTTTGAGCACTCGATATCCATACCATTTTTTTGGTTGACCTATATTTGTTATGAGAATCGATTTTTTTACCAATGTTATTTGATAATCGATCCTTGCTTATCGTAATTGATGGAGTGTTATGTCTCTGTATGATTATCACTCCATAGAGAGTATACTTTTAGCAACTGCTATATTTATGTTGCCTGTTTTTATTTTTTTTAAATTTGTGAATGGTAGGACGACTCTCTATGATCTTGATCCTCATTGGTCTTGTCCCGAGTGTGCTTTTTGAGGTAGGTTGATTTTTTTATAGATCCGATCCCAATACCTATAAATTTCTGATTGCGAGCACCGTATTTTTTTAGAAACTTGCAAACTGTGTGGAAGTGTTGGTTTAACAAAGTGAGGTCGCAATGTTTTGATTGTATTAGATATATTTATATATATAAACTTGTTATAAAATCCATGTTGGTGTTATGCTCATAGGGTGTGTTGTTGGAGTAGTGTGTTGTTCACTCAAGTGGAAAGGCATTGGCTCTGGCTTCGGGATAGAGTCCAATGTTTCCATACTTTTTATCTCTAAAATCGATTTACTGTTCTGAATCATCCATTTTACAGATCCCTTGTTGAATCATGTAAAATGTTAGACCACAGTTCCATGTGCTTTCTATCACATTCAATTACTCTGATTTCGTTCTGATAGGGGAATACTTCAATCAAATACTATTTAGGAAATGTAATACCATGCCGATTTCTCTTTATTAAATTTGAGTACCTTGTTCCGAGATATCATCTAAATGATCAAGTAACATTGGTGCTTATCGCAGCTAAATGTATCGAGACCCTCCAATCAAAGTAAACCTTGAGTGTGACAATTATGTGATTTAATTGTTGTTCTGTCGACCCTGTATCTTAGATTGATTGAACTTAGTTTTGAGTGCGTTGACTCTGCGATTTAATTGTTGGTGCATCGACTCTATGATTGGGATTGATGATAATCAATGTCTTCCTTACTTGTCATCTCTTCGATTAAATTCTGTTACCCCTATCTTTCTTTAAGAACATATTTCCTTGTAGCAGTAGTTGTGCAAGTCTATAGTCTTTGCTCAAGTTATCTCAGGCCTATCAATCATGCCATATCCCGATGTGTTATATAAAATTTAAAAACCCATATTTAATATATGGATGTAGCTAGAAGATTTTAGTTCGACTTATTATTTTTTTATTTTCATTGTTGAGATATTGTTATAAGTATAATGGTCTTACAATTACTATGATTGTTGTAAAGTTATTACATGAATATGGATCTTGCAATTACTGTGATTGTTGAAACATTATTACATGTTTATTGGTTTTTGCAATTATTTTTACCATAGTTAGAGAAAGGTTAAAAATACATATATAAGCTTATATTTGAAATTTCCTTTGGTTGGGAGTCCTTTTGATGTAATTGTGGATTAATTATATATGTTATATATGTGGGTTAAATGATATATGTGTATATGAATATATATAAATATGTAATTTAATATTGGAAATTACTTATAGTTGGATTTCCTTTTTGTTGTTGTAAAATATTATAACTACAATTATAAGTTCCAAAATGTGTAAATTAGAAGACCTAAGAATGATTTTGTGGAAAATATACATATATTTTCTAAAGTTGGTTCGTAGATTGAGGCAGTTTTTCTAAAACAATGTATTTATTTTTTTTGTAAATAAAAGAACTATATACTATTGCAATATCAAAATTACAGAGTGCTCCCCATGAGAGATAGAAATATTCAGAGTACCCCCAGGCTCCCAGGCCATAAAAAAGATAGACTTAATCAGAATCCCACTATCGGTCTTCTCCAGACTAGACCTACTTAGCCACAAAACAGAGCGACTAACTATATCATACATTCCTTATCCATAATAATGGCGAAACTTAGCAGTATTCACAGAGTCTTTTATCTCCATTACATACATAACCAAAAACAGAAAACAGAAAGCAAGACTAAATCTCCAGACTCGGGAAAGGGATCGCCACAGAGTTGGTAGTACCCGGATTTGGCCCCTGGGAGGCCTGATCCTGCAGAGGATGGGGATTCACAGATGGTGAAACAGGAGGCACAACAACAACAGTAGGATGAGTTAGGGCAGTCTTGGAAGTCATGTCCACCGGGATTCTTTTTCCTTTGGCGTCCAGCCCTGGGTAGCTGAAAGACAGACCCATTTTCTTCACGATAGCATCAATCTTGCAGTGCATGAGGCAGTTGTACGCACTATGGGCGTTCCAAGCCCACACAGGTTCCTCGTTGCCTTTTCACTTCGCAGCACCTTCCAGCAGAGCATGAGCCAGTAAGTTTTTTGTGACCCAATACGTGATAACAGATCGCTCGTAAATAGAAGCACGACCAGCCGTGGTCCTGGGATCCATGACCCACTCCTCCACTTGGCCCTTAATCACCTCAAAAGGAATGGTATTGGCCTTATGCCAAAGATGCTACTCAATACTTTCCAAATCCCCCTTAACAGAGTCCAGAATTCACTGCCTAAAGGAGTGGGAAGCCTCTTGAGCACGTAATTGAGCCCTTGTCACCCTACCAGCGATGCCCCTTTTCCCAGGAGACTTCTCTTTACCTTTGGCGGCACGTCGGGGGAGAGACGACCCAGAAGGGGCACCATCTTCACGCTTAGGGGCCATAACCGCGTGGGAAACACACCGCTAGAACAATTCAGGAGGTCTCGTTTGCCCAAATCCCACCCACAGAAAAACCAGAGCAAGAAAGAACATAGAGAGATAGAGCCCAATCCACCAAACCACATAAAATGACAGAAAGGAGGTGGAGGCTATCATGGTATAAGATGCCTTTCCATGCATGATGAAATCGGACAAGCCACAAATGGAAATGATGCCCCAATGGGAGTTTAGGACAAGAGTCATACCTGAACCATTACTCTAGCTGAGAAACAATAGGGGTGGTGCAGGGGGGGTCGTCAAAAAATCATTCTCCAGGAAATGAGAGGACTTGGGACATACCAACCGCTCCAAATAGTCATAACTGTTGCAGTAAGTGAAGGGATAATCTACTTGAAGTACGCCATCAACCAGTCGTCAGCAGGATGTGACCTGGAGAACACCTGTTTCAATCTCGGGAGAGGATCTGTCCTTCTTTCTCCACTTGGCTTCGGGTAAGATCTTCCATAGCCAACTGTAAGCAGGGAGGGGCCCAAGGCTCATTTCAGAACATTGCCATGTGACCTTCCACATGGTTCTCCCCCTTTTCCACACCAAGATTCTCCAGAAAGTCCACCACCTTATTGGGACCCCTCCTGACATGGCTAAAAGTCACATGGTTATGGACGCGCAGAAGGGTTTGTAGAGTGTCAAGGCATTCGGAAAGCCTCCAACTGGTGGTGACGTGGTTAGTAGACTTGCCCTGAGCCAGGATTTTAGCCATGTGGATGATAATCTGTAATGACCCTTTTTCAAACTTCTATTAAAATGCCATTTTTTCCACTTTTTCCCCAATTTCGACCTTTGACTAGTTTAACTGTTTTGACCTCCAAATCAACCCAAATGCTCCCAAATATTCTGTAGGAGTGTATGAATGGTATTTAGAATTGAATATCAGGTTCAGGGATGTTTTATGGCCCTCCAAATACTGCTGCAAACTTGATTTGTATTCTGATCAATATAGGTAATTTTGACTAGTAATTTGTGCATCAAATCCCCCCCGGGTAACACTGCAAATGGCCTTCCAAATGCCTCCAAACTCCCACGAATTTATGAACAGAGATATATAATGTGTTAAGTATGTGATTAAGGTCTCATATGCACCATTAATTGATTTTTACTACTGTTCTAACTCTCTCACATTCAACAGCAAAAACCCCCAATTCGACCCTTGGGGAAATGGCACTATTTCACCTCCCAATACAACTAAACTGAGTAAAAATGCTTCAAATGCTCACGTACAGTATATGAAACCTGTAGAAGACATCCATGGTAGTATATTGATCACAAATATATCATAGAATCATCCATCCATTCGAAATAATCAACATTATAGTGTCATACATCAATGCATTGGGGAAATGGACATTGTTTGCTCATTAATCAATAGTTTTGCATACAACCAGTGGGTATTTCGACCTGATACTTTCTAAATATTAATAACAGATGATATGAATCTATTACAATCATAAATATATAATTAGAAGCTCTATCAAGAAGCACAAGTGCTCACCAAAAACGCCCTCCCTCAAGGAGCAAGAATATGCCTTCAAAACTGGAAACAGTAGAGAGAAAGTGCTGCACTAAAACAAACCATGAAACTTCCTGTAGCTGATACCTACAAATACAAACTCCATTAAAGCACCATGAAAGACTTGAGTGGCCTCTCCAAACACCAACTTGGATGGGAATCTTTCACCCTCGAAATTGGCTAAGGCAAGAAACTAGTCATCCACTAGCTCTCTCTTCACAAATGCAATTTTTCTCAAATCATCAAAAGCCATTCTCATTCTTCATTTCTACATTTTATAACCAACATTATCCTTCTAAGGGTCGAAATCCTCTCAATATATTCAATAGATTTCCATTTAGGAAATAGTCCACATTTGCCACTTGTTTCCTAGTTCCAACCTTCCATCTTCTCCCAAATTCGATTTTGAGTCTCTTTGGCTTCTCCAACTCCCAAATTCGCCTTCCTTGAGCCTATTTTTGGTGCTGACATGTCATAGTGGTCAGATGTCAGAGGTCATGTCTGCAATTTGTCATAGTTTTCATAGATGCTCCATCATTGATGTCATAGGGGCTAGGGAATCTAGCCTAAGTGTCCACAAACTTCCACTTTGACTCTTTATCTTCCATGGAGGTTACCAATCCTTCCCAATTCGACCTAAGATGCTCAATGACATGTGTTATGACTTACCAACTCACCCAAGAGTGTTCACATTCCCATTAATTCGAATTTGCAAAAGAGAGATACCATGTATTATGAAAAATCAAGCTAGTGTGGGTCCCACCACCTCCATATGTCTCCAAAACCACTTGCCACTTAGAATTTATCTTGAATTTATTTATTCACCATATTTATTAAATGCTTGAACCCCTATAATGTCTAAATATCATTTATTAGCTTCCTTATTACCATCCCACATGTGCCCATCCAACCTAGGAAACTAGTAGGATTGATGGGATTGTCTTACTATGCACTTATTTGAATGGGGACATTACAGTCCTCCCCACCCAAGATTGCTTGTCCTCAAGAAATTTTAGATTTGGATGCTGCAAAATATTCTCCTCTTCCTATGTGGCATCTTCATTTGGTAAGCCCTTCCATTGCACTAAATATTCTTTGATGATTCTACTCCTCAACCTTCTTTCTCGTGTCTTCAAAATCTTTTCCGGAACAAGTGTGAGCTGACCTTCATCATCCAAAGGACGAAGTATTTCTGAAGTGATGATTTGCTGACCAAGAGCTTTCTTGAGACAAGAAACATGAAATACATTGTGGATTTTACTCCCTTCCGGAAGTTCTAGTTCATATGCTACTTCTCCAACCTTCCGCACTACCTTGTATGGCCCATAGTACCTTGGTTTTAATTTTTCTGCTCCATTATTTTTTAGATATGTTTGTTTATAAGGCTGCAACTTTAAATATACTAAATAATTGACTTGAAAGGTTCTTTCTTCTCTATGCCTATCAACATATTGTTTTTGCTGATTTTGAGCAACCTACAAATTGTCTTTCAAGAGCTTTAAAATTTCTTGGCTCTCTTCCACCCAATCTTTAGCCTTTGGGGCTCTACTATCACCAAATATAATGTCAACAAATGTAAGTGCATCATAACCATATAATTCTTTGAAAGGAGACATTCCTATTGACATATGATAAGTGGTGTTGTAGGAAAACTCACCCAAGTGTAGCCATTTTGCCCATGCTTTTTGCTGCCCTCCCACATAGTTTCTTAGTTATCCTTTCAACCATTGGTTTACCCTCTCTGTTTGTCCATCAGTTTGTGGATGATAACTGGTACTTGGAGTCAATTCAGTGCCTACCAATCTAAAAAGTTCTTTCCAAAAGCACCCATGAATCTACTATCTCTATCACTGACAATGCTCTTGGGGAGCCCATGCAATCTGAAGATTTCTTTGAAAAAAATATCAGCCACTTGTGCAGCACTAAAAGATTATGTAACAGCAAAGAAATGAGCAAATTTTTTCAACCTATCAACTACCACATAGATGCAATCCTTACCCAAGGATTTAGGCAATCCGGTGATGAAATCCATGGAAATACTGTCCCATTTTTGCTCCGGAATGGGCAATGGTTGTAATAGGCCGGCTGGACATGTAAGTTCTGATTTGTTTTGTTGACATGCTTTACATTCATTCACATACTTCTGAACATCTTCCTTCAGCCCCTTCCAAAAAAATATTTGCCTCAACTGTCTATAAGTTTTGAAGATCCCCGGATGGCCCGCTAGTGAGGAATCATGTGCTTCTTGCAAAATTCGGTACTTGAGCTTGGAGTTATGAACTAAATAAATTATTCTCTTATAATATATCAGCCCATTCAAAATCCTATAATTATCATCCCCTTTGATTCCATCCAACACATCACAAGAAAATTTGTCTTTGGCATATTCAACTAGTAGCATGTTTTTCCAATCCTTGGCAATATCCATGAGAGAAAAAGAAGGCCTTCTTGACAAAGCATCTGCTACTATATTATTCTTTCCTTTGACATATTCAATATCAAAATCATAAGCTTGAATCTTGCTTACCCACTTTTGTTGCCTTTCATTTAGATCTTTTTGGGTGAGAAAGTGTCTTAGACTATTGTGGTCAGTTTTCACCACAAACTTGTTGCCCACCAAGTATTGTCTAAATTTGGCCAATGCATGCATAATGGCCAGCATTTATTTATCATATATGGAGTAAAGTTTTTCATGAGGCTGCAACTTTCTGCTCTCAAAGGCTATGGGGTGTTGGCCTTGCTTTAGGACATCCCCTATTCCTCCACTTGAAGCATCACATTCCACAACAAAAGGTTTAGTAAAATCAGGAAGTGCAAGTATGGGACAACTACTCATTACCTCTTTCATTTTTTGGAAGGCCTTTTCAGCCTCTTCATCCCACTTGAAAGCATCCTTCTTAGTCAAATCAGTGAGTGGAGAAGTCAACTTGGAGAACCCTTTCACAAATTTTCTGTAGTAGGTGCATATGCCAATAAAGCCTCTCAATTCAGTAATATTTTTTGGTGATGGCCATTCCAAGATAGCCCTGATTTTTTCCATGTGTACCTTCACTCCTTCTTGCCCAACAATGTGCCCAAGATATAGTAGTTCTTTCATCCCAAACTCACATTTTGATAATTTAGCAAATAAGGACTCTTGTTGCAATATTTTCAACACAATCTCTAACTGTTGCAAATGCTCTTCCCATGTTTTACTGTAAATGAGAATATCATCAAAGAAAACCAAAACAAACCTTCTTAGTTGCTTGCAAAATATCCTATTCATACATGCTTGAAAGGTGGCTGGAGCATTAGTTAATCCAAAAGGCATGACAAGAAATTCAAAGTGGCCAAAATGACATCGAAAAGCGGTCTTTTGCACATCTTCATCTTTCATTCGAATTTGGTGATACCCTGATCTAAGGTCAATTTTTTAGAAGTATTTGGCCCCATGTAGATCATCCATGAGCTCATCAATCCTAGGAATAGGATACCTATTCTTGATAGTCTTTTTTTTCAAGGCTCTAAAATCTATGCACATTCTCAATGTTCCATCTTTTTTCTTCACTAGCACTACTGAAGAAGCATAAGGGCTAGAGCTTGGTCTAATGAGTCCCAACTCTAGGAGTTCTTGGATAGATTTTTCAATCTCATCTCTGAACTTTTTAGGATTTCTATAAGGTGGTATATGAATGGGTGAAGTGCCCTCCTCCAAAATAATACTGTGCTCAACCCCCCTATCCAGTGGCCTACCATGTGGAAGGTCTCTAAAAACCTTTTCATATTTTTGCAAAAGTCTCTCTATCTCCTTTGGGTGTTTGACAATATTTATAGTTGGCTTGGGAGATGTAATATGACATGCAGTAGCCCATTCTATATCCCCATGCCTCAATATAGATCTCATACTATTGCAAGTTACTACTTGATTTGGATAAGTGTGTTGCCCTCTCACAATTCTTTGTACTCCTTTTGAATCTTGGAATTTCATTTCGGGAATTTGATAATTTACTGTATGCTCTCCTATTGAATACAACCATTGCACTCCCAAAACCACATTAGTATCAGCAACATCAACCACATAAAAACTATCAACCAAAGTATAGTTACCTATGGTGACTTGCAGCTTTGGAACCCATGTTTTGCATTGCATTGTGTTGTGACCGGGAATGACAACTGTGAAGCCATCAAATGGTTCAATAGGTATCTTTCTTTTCTCTACCATCTCTACATCAATGAAGTTGTGAGTGGGTCCTCCATCTACCAAAACTGCAGTTCTTTGTCCTTGTACCACACCTTTGCATCGGATAGTATGATAGCGAGGTACTGTTGAAAGCACTACCATTCTTGCTTTGTCCGGTGAAGGATGATTTTATTCTTGTCTTTCCTCTTCTACTGCTGTCTCATATGCCTCTTGTTGATCTGAAATATGTCTTTCTTCATCCATTCCCCCATCATACCCCTCATTGTCATAAAATACTTCTATGTATTGAGCCTTTCCTTCGGTACATTTGTGCCCTGGTGTCCATGGTTGGAAGCATGTGAAGCACAATTTCTTTTTTCTAAGTTCATCCCTCTTTAGTACCTCTTTTTTATTCCTCTCAAATGAATCTCTTTGCCAAGGTTTATTATCATATCCATCCCTTTTCCAAAGTTTCTTTTCAAATTTGTAGCTAGGCTTAGGAGGAAATCTCGTTCTAGAAAGCACATTTTGGAGATCCCTAGTCAAGCTCATTGCATCTTTTAATGTAGTTGGCTTGTGGGATTTGACCAAACCTCTTAAGGGTTCAGCCAAATCTTAAGTGAACAGCAATACTAATCTTCCCATAGATACATCAGCCACCTTGACTGATAATTTTTGAAAGTCCAACATATATTCGGTAGGGGACCCAATTTGCTTCAATTGAGCTAGTTCTTTGAAAGGCAATTCTGGATCTTTTTGTTCAAATCTTTCTAGTACCCTATCAACAAATTCTCCATATGTTTAACCTGATTATGACCCAAGGTTTTCAACCCATGAAACCAACATTCATTGGCATCTCCTTCCAAATGCAAAATGGCCATTTTTAATGCATCCTCTTCCAACATAGGATTCAACTGAAAATATACATCCAATTTTTGCACCCAAGTGTTAGCAGAATTTTGAGAAGAACCATCAAAAGTAGGAAGTGAAATTTTTCCAATAGAACTATTCAATTCTTTGTTTTGGAATGGAATCCTATTGTCTCCCTTCATTTTAATATTTTGCATAGCATCAATGTAGTCACTGAGTGGTACACCTCTTTTACACTCTTCATTCAAATCATTCCAATCATTTACTAGTTTCTTGTAATCCAATTCAAGATTGGGCTCTTCTTTGGGTGTGAGAAATTTAGGTGTTGTATGCCTTTGTGTGCTTTGAAATTCATCAGGTCTATTATGAGGTCCTGTACTTGAGAAAATATGCTCATTCCCTTTCATCTTTCCCCCTGAGTGTGAACCACTATTATCTCCTATCATCCCTTTGCCTGAAAGTTGGCTACCCAACAATTCGAAACCTTTCATCATTTGTTTATTCATATCTAGCATAACCATGGTAATTCCTTCAAAACATGGTTTTAAGGCTTCAATAAATTCCTCCTTATGTCTTAATTTTTCCTCCTCCTCTCTACCCATTGTTTTAGAAAAAAACTCTTTTTTTGCTACTATCTCTTCTTCAACCAAAACTTCTTCAACTACTGATTCAAAGGGTGGTATTTTATTTGTTTGGATTATTGTTAATACCATTAGGTTCCAAGACCATGCTCTGATACCACTTGTAATGACCCTTTTTCAAAATTCTATTAAAATGCCAATTTTTCCACTTTTTCTCCAATTTCGACCTTTGACTAGTTTAACTGTTTTGACCTCCAAATTAACCCAAATGCTCCCAAATATTATCTAGGAGTATATGAATGGTATTTAGACTTGAATATCAGGTTCGGGGATGTTTTATGGCCCTCCAAATACTGCTACAAACTTGATTTGTATTATGATCAATATAGGTAATTTTGACTAGTAATTTGTGCATCAAATCCCCCCCGAGTAACACTGCAAATGGCCTTCCAAATGCCTCCAAACTCCCACGAATTTATGAATAGAGGTATATAATGTGTTAATTATGTGATTAAGGTCTCATATGCACCATTAATTTATTTTTACTATTGTTCTAACTCTCTCACATTCAACAGCAAAAACCCCCAATTCGACTTTTGGGGAAATGGCACTATTTCACCTCTTAATACAACTAAACTGAGTAAAAATGCTTCAAATTCTCAAGTATAGTACATGAAAATTGTAGAAGACATCCATGGTAGTATATTGATCACAAATATATCAGAGAATCATCCATCCATTCAAAATAATCAACATTATAGTGTCATACATCAATGCATTGGGGAAATGGACATTGTTTTCTCATTAATCAATAGTTTTGCATACAACCGGTGGGTATTTCGACCTGATACTTTTTTAATATTAATAACAGAGGATATGAAGCTATTACAATCAGAAATATATAATGAGAAGCTCTCTCAAGAAGCAGAAGTGCTCACCAAAAATGCCCTCCCTCAAGGAGCATGAATATGCCGTCAAAACTGGAAACGGTGGAGAGAAACTGTTGCACTAAACCAAACCATGAAACTTCCTGTAGCTGATACCTACAAATAAAAACTCCATTAAAGCACCATGAAAGACCTGAGTGGCCTCTCCAAACACCAACTTGGATAGGAATCTTTCACCCTCGAAATTGGCTAAGGCAAGAAACTGGTCATCCACTAGCTCTCTCTTCACAATTGCAATTTTTCTCAAATCATAAAAAGCCATTCTCATTCTTCATTTATAAAATTTATAACCAACATTATCCTTCTAAGGGTCGAAATCCTCTCAATAGATTCAATAGATTTCCAGTTAGGAAATATTCCACATTTGCCACTTGTCTCCTAGTTCCAACCTTCCATCTTCTCCCAAATTCGATTTTGAGTCTCTTTGGCTTCTCCAACTCCCAAATTCGCCTTCCTTGAGCCTATTTTTGGTGCTGACATGTCATAGTGGTCAGATGTCAGAGGTTAGGTCTGCAATTTGTCATAGTTTTCATAGATGCTCCATCATTGGTGTCATAAGGGCTAGGGAATCTAGCCCAAGTGTCCACAAACTTCCACTTTGACTCTTTATCTTCCATGGAGGTTACCAATCTTTCCCAATTCAACCTAAGATTCTCAATGACATGTGTTATGACTTACCAACTCACCCAAGAGTGTTCACATTCCCATTAATTCGAATTTGCAAAAGAGAGATACCATGTATTATGAAAAATCAAACTAGTGTGGGTCCCACCACCTCCATATGTCTCCAAAACCACTTGCCACTTAGAATTTATCTTGAATTTATTTATTCACCATATTTATTAAATGCTTGAACCCCTCTAATGTCTAAATATCATTTATTATCTTCCTTATTACCATCCCACATGTGCCCATCCAACCTAGGAAACTAGTAGGATTGATGGGATTGTCTTACTATGCACTTATTTGAATGGGGACATTACATAATCCTGGAATATCCTTCAATTATAGCTCGAAATATACCTTCACGAATCACCATTATTAGGCCACATATGAGCCCGTCCAATTCCACCGAATCATTGGTGTCATAGCCAATGTGCCCATAGAACACCAGGAGGACCTCCCCCTCTATGTTACGACAAACACCTCCATAGCCGGTTTTCCCCAGGTTACCTTGAGAAGCCCCATCAAAGTTAATTTTGAAAACCATTCTGCCCGGTGGAGACCAGAAATTGGGACACGAAGGTCTGCAAATTTTATCCCGTCTCCTGAGACCCAACAAATCCTCCTTGCCTAGACCCCAGCCCTGGGAAATGACCGTGTCAGCCTTTGAGAGATTACGATCCTCTTCAGTCTAGTGTCAGCTGCGAATGGATTCTTGAATATTTCTAACAAGAGTATCCCACACCTCATCCTTGCGATGAATTGTGCCATAGAAAACTCTCCCATTTCGTTCCTTCCATAGATTCCAACACAGCATTCCAGGGAACATCTGCCATGTCAAAGCAATGATTGGATTACTAAAAGCTTGAAGGTCCCAGGTCCTCAGGGAGAGATGAGGATGGCCATGATTTCGGTCACTTCTTCTGAATAAAGCAGCACCTCGATCCCATAGCGGAGAGGAGAAATCACACTCATCAAGAAGGTTCCCAATGGTTTCCTCATTAGAGTTGCATAAAGGGCAGATCGAAGGTCCCTAAAAGCCTCGTTTCTTAAGATTTTCCGCAGTGATGACCCTTTGCCACAAAATAAGCCAACAAAAGATTTCCGTTTTAGGCCAGGGGTTCATCCTCCATACCTTGCTCCATGAACTGTCAACAACCATGTCCCTCTGCGTTTGTATGTCATAAGCTTCTTTGATACTAAGAACCCCTCTCTGCCTATACCCCCATCTCAATTTGTCCAGTCCCATTCGAACCCTGAGGAATCATTGATGGAGGAATTCCTTGAAGGCATTTCCATCCTCATTGTTGACCAAATTACTCCATGAACACTGATCTATCCAGGACCGCCTGAGTTCCCCAGCAGGGGGATTCCAGTAATGGTACACCTTTGATTTGCCTTCCATAAGACCCCGGAATTTGATCATCTGCCATCTGGGGTCACCATCCAGCTTGGGAAAGTCGTTCCAAGAGTCCGTCCAAAAGTTCATAAGTTCGCCGTTTCCAAGTTCCCAGAAACTATGATCCTGGACCAGCTTTCTCCCCTGGAAGGCTTTCGTCCAGATATGGGAACCAGCCATTTCTGAGTTATACCGAATCAGTTGGTTAGTTTGGAATGTATTGGAATACTTGGCCTGCTAGAGCAGAGCCCATGGCTCATTCTTGTGATTGCACCAGCGCCACCATAATTTAGAACCCATGATATTGCTGATCACCTCTGGGTCGCAAAGGCCCAGACCTCCTTTTTCCTTGGACTAACATAGGTTGTCCCATTTAACCAAGGAAAATTTAGGTTTGGCTTCCTTATACCCCATAAGAAACCATTTTGAAGCCCGCGTAAGTCCTTGAGGACCGATTTAGGAGCAGCCAGGAGGGGGAAGAGGTATATGGGCATAGCCTGAAGAATGGACTTTACTAACGTGAGTCTGCTGGGAAAGTTGAGGGGTCTGTTGACCCAGCTGTGCATTTTTTTTTTAATGCTGTTAAGGAGGTCTTGCCAAGAGATCCCCCTTATATTGCCTTCGGAGAGCGGGGCACCCAATAATTTGGTAGGAAGGGAGCCCTTGGAGAAATTAAGGATTCTCAAAATATTGCGCTGAGTCGGGATAGGGGTATTGAAGAAGAAAACTTGAGATTTATCTAAGTTAACTTCCAGCCCCGAGGCTTTAGCAAAAAGAGTCAGACTATTTTTTAATGCTCGGGCTTCTTGGACTGAAGGGTGCCCCATTAGTATGGCGTCATCAACAAATTGTTGGTGCGTTTGGGTAGAAAGGCCTGCATGGAGAGATAGACCTCTGATATGGCCTTCCTCGGTCCGAGCCTTAATGAGACGGCCAAGTCCTTCCGCCATGAGGATGAACAAAAAAGGAGACAGAGGGTCACCTTGATGAATGCCTCTGGAATCCTGGAAGAGCTTGGAAGGAGAGCCATTAAGCAAAATGGAGAAGAACGGATTGGTTACCAGATTCATAATCCAGCAAACCCATTCTGCCCCGAAGCCCAAAGCCTCCAGAACTCCACGCATGTATTGCCAGCTTAATTTGTCATAGGCTTTAGCAATATCCAGTTTGAGCATCATCCTCGGCCTCCTGGTGGACTTCAAAGAGTGGATAATTTCATGAGCAAGAATAATACCATCAAGAATCTGTCTTCCTTCAACAAAGCCTGATTGTTCAGGGCTGATCAGCAAAGGGAGCAAAGGCTTAAGTCTATTAGCAACCACCTTAGTGATTATTTTATAGATGACATTGCACAGAGTGATAGGGAAAAATTTCCCAGGGGATTCATCCCCCTCTTCCTTAGGGATTAAGGCAAGAAAGGTAGCATTGAAGGCTTTGACGACACCCCCACTTCTCCTAGACTCTTCCACAATGGCAGTGACATCCTGGCTGATAAGATCCCAAAATAAGTGAAAGAAATTAGTGGTGAACCCATTGGGGCCAGGAGCTTTCCCCAGGGCCATCTGCTGCATAGCTTCCTCCACCTCCTGTAACGAGATAGGTTTGAGGAGAAGTTCATTGTGTTCATTAGTGACCAATCTGGGAATGTGACGAGTTATTCTGGCTATAGAATCACTACGATCCACTTGATCTTCCTTAAGGATATTTTCAAAGTGTTGCGTCAGTTCCTCCTCAATTTCCTGTCTAGAATCCACATGACTCCCATCAGCCCTGCGGATCTTGAAAATCTTCGATTTATGCCTGTTGTGAATCACCATGTTGTGGAAGAATTTGGTGTTCCTTTCACCCTCTTGAAGCCATTGGTTTCTGGATTTCTGTTTCCATAAAATTTCCTCCTGTCTTTCCCAAGCCTCCAGTTGAGCCATCAGATGGAATTCCTGATCCCTGAGATCATCTGTCCATCCATCATCCATCCCCTTTTTCTGAACCAGCTCAAGGTCTGTTATCACCCTGGCCTTATCCTGAAGAATATTCCCAAACTCAGATTTGTTCCACCCTTTAGTCTTAACCTTCAAAGTTTTCAGCTTCTGTTGAAACTGGAACATTCTGGTTCATTTTTGGGGGACAATCTCCTGCCACCACTGGCCAACCAAATCCTTAAAGTCCTTATGCTCCGGCCAGAACTATTCAAACCTAATTGTTTTAAAAAGAGAGGCATTAGATCTCTCCCACTGTAAGTAGATGGGCTAGTGGTTAGATCCAGCCGCCTGAAGGACAACCGCATGGGCCTCCCCCCCGTCCCCAACCAAATCTTTCGTTGTCAGAAAATGGTCTAGTCTAGAGGCCACCAAATGGGAACCGCCTCTCTTATTATTCCAAGTGTACAACCCATTACCCATTTCAATGTCAATCAATGAGCTTTGGGAGATTAAATCTTTGAAGGCTTCCTGATACTTGTCCAAACTTCTCTTGCCACCTTTTTTTTCCTCCAACGACGTGATCAAATTAAAATCTCCTCCAATGATCCACGACCCTGAGATAGCCAGATCCTTCAACCAAGAGAGCTATTGAAGGAAAGCATTTTTCTGAGGGAAGGCACTGGGGCCATAGACATTCACCAGTCTGCCCTGGGAGCTAGAGATTCGGTCTTGAAACCCGACACTTAAAGAGAAGCGGTTCGCCCACCAATCTGAAAGGACCACCGCATCCGTCTGCCATAGGATAGCAATACCCCCAGCCAACCCTGAAGCATCGATTGCCATGGCTTGACTACCTTTCCAAATTTTGTGCTTAATCTGCTCCATGAATGAGGAGCTACACTTAGTTTCCTGAATGAAGATAATGTCTGGTTTCTCCACCTTAATATTTCTAGCCAACGATTTAATCTTTCTGGGATGGTTGCACCCTCTAATATTCCAGGAGATCAGCTTCATTGGGAAACTCTATTGACTTCAGATAAAGCTTCCAGTATGGTCAGATACTGGTCGGACTCCACAAGCTTCACTCCTGTCTCTGCAATTCTTTGTCTGTTAGTTTTTCTGCCTCTCTTTAGGTCTTCCTCAGGAGGTTTCCTCTTACCTCCCAGCTGGGGTTCAGGATCGATCCCAAGCTGGCTGGGGACTTTAGCACTAATTATAGCAGCCTGAAGAAGTTCAACCTAATGACGGGAGATGTAACCCTTACCTTTCTTGTTCCATTCTTGTTCAATTTCATCCAGGTTCAGATCTCCCAACTCCATATCCTCTTCTTCCTCCTACATCATAGGCTCTGGTTGGTTGACGCTCTCAGGATCATGCTTTCCTTCCTCTACCACCCCTTCCATACAGTATACTTTTTCCTTCCCTTTGCTGATCACCCCTTCCACAATGGGTTCCTCCAGGATCTGAAAGGGATTGGAAAATTCAAGCATCTTCCCAAGATTTACCTTGTTAGTTTTGTGTTGACCCACCACTTTGTTCCTTCACTTGGAGCGGACCTGGGTAAAGCCATCCTTGTCTGTGTCCCCTTGATGGGCGTTCTTGGGAGGGGAAGCTTTCGCCAGGGGACAATTTCTGCCTTAGTGGTCATATTCATGGCACTGTCGACATCTGAAAGGCAATTGTTCATAGTACAGGAGTTGGATCCATTCCTCATCCTCCCAGTTGAGGCTTATTGCTTCTGGGAGTTCCTTGGATAGGTCCATATAGACACAGATTCGAGCATAAGACGTGTATCTTAGCTTTCGGGTTTGTTCTACTACTTTGACAAATTCCCCAAGAGTATTGCCTATGTCTTGGAGGATTTCCAGATCCCAATATTCACATGGAAGGGGAAAAAGTCTAATCCAGACCGGGGCAACTGAGATATCCTCGGTGGCTGGGTTAAACCTTTCTTTCCAAGGTCGAAGGTAAAGGCCAGCAGAAAAATAGAAATAGGGGCCGCTTTCTAGTATTATATCCCTATCTTCAACATTGAAAAAGATGATAGTAAAGAAGCCTTTGGCCCCCAAATGCAAATCATAGTGACCTTTGGGTTTCTAGTTAGAGCTAATCCATTTGACCAGGTCCCTCTCATTCGGCCATACCCCAATAAACTTTCCAATGAGGGCTTTATCCCTCCATTCTTCTATTCGTTCCCTGATCTTGCCCGACTTAACTTGCATAGCCAGAATCTTGGAGGTTCTGGGAAGACAGCCACCCGAGCTCAAACCACGGTTGGCTCCCATACTGGCAGCACTTGAGTTGTCGCCAGACTGATCCGCCAAAATCGCCGCTGAGGACACCTGCAATGGGTTGGGTGATCTCATCACAGGAGCAGGGGGAGAGGACCCCCACCTGGGGCAGCACCCAGACAAACAGGGACAGGAAAACAGGCCTTGACAGCCACCAGAACAGACGCCCGAAGAGCAAGAAACTGTGCAGCTTGCTTAGGGTTTCTCCACCAACATTACCTCCAGCATCTAAAACAATGTATTAATGTATTATCTTCCATGAAAATATCTGGAGCAGATACATTATAACATATAAATGGAGTGGTAATATTTACATGTGATGTTATAGGGAGATTCATTTATGGGAAAAATGAATAAACTATCCTCTATGTAAATAGAAAGTATAAACTATGGAAGTCTTAGATAATGTTATATTTCATCGTTTATGAAATTTTCATCTTTTTATTAGCTACATATATACATATAAGAATGCAATGATTATAGAAGTTAATTTAGAATGTTATATATTTTCTTTTTGTATTAAATAAATTCATAATATGTCTCTTTCCGTAAGAAAACTAAAAGTTTTTTATTTTCTCAAATTTTAGTAAATTTGGGGTTTTTACATTCATCCAGTTGATAATCAATTGGGAATCCCCAAAGGTAAACAGACTTTTGATTATATTATCTTTAGCTATTCGAAGGGTGAGCCATAACGCAATAAGTTTAGAGACGATATTTGTTCATGCTCCACGTCCTGCACTGTGCATGTGATTTTAATGTCTTCATAAATTTGAATGACGATGTTTCTCCCTGTTGATTTGTGAAGCTTCAACAAAGAAGGCTCTTGGGTAAAAATTTAAGTCCACCTTCGGGATCTTCCTATCCTTCTTTTTCGTTTCTTTGATTGGGATACTTCTTAATCATACTTAATCTCTAATTAACACAGTAAAAGAAAGGGAGATCTTTATTTTCAAATAAGCTTGAATTTCTTACCCTCCATATTTTCCAGTTGATGATTGCAGGTAAAGCTTTGAAGTCCTCCACTGCTTCGTTGTTGCACCAATTTTTAAAGAAAGATTCTATTGTGCTTCCTTGCCAAATATTTTGGATTCCTATTTCCTTTTCAATTCCCTTCCATACCAACTTGGTGTATTCACAGTATACAACCAAATGTTCATTTGTATCTTCATATCTCCTACATAAACATCATCTCCCAGGCCGTGTCCAGCTCCTATGCTACAAATGATCCCAATTTAGTGCTTTATCTGATAAAAGGAGCCACAAGTATATTTTGGTTTTCATGGGGCATTGTAGTTTCCATAGAATCTTCCACCACCCTCAAGGTTCCAAATGCATATATCTAGTCAGGAGGGACCTATAACCTACCTTTGGAGTATATATACCATTTTGAGTAGGTGTCCAAACCAATTTGTCTTTGCAATCAATAATTTTTATATTGTTTTCTTTTAAAAAATTTCAATATACTCCTCCCAATGCTTTTTATCTACCCCTTCAAAGCCCACATATTTTGATGTGGTCCATTCTTGAGCCCATATTGTTATTCCTCTTACCATTCTAATATGGTTTAACACCTTATATCATGCTTCCCATAGCTTTGTAATCATACCATTTGGAAGTAAGTGATATTTTCCACTCCAAATCCATGGGTCAATCCCCAATCTGATAGACATGTCACATCCTACTTTCCAAGATATCCGATCCCCTGTCAGAGAGAAGGCATTAAGAGATTCCCTCCATATAAATGAAACATTCCGAGTAGATTTGGTTGGGTTTTTTATCCAATCCTCTAAAGATAAAGGCTTAATGTATTTTTGTATAATCACTTTCACCCATAGACCTTTACCTTCTAATAATCTCCATATGATTTTGGCTTCTAAATCCATGGAAAATGGGATTAAATTTTTAACTCCCCGTCCTCCTATGTCTTTAGGGAGTGATATTTCCTTCCAGTTTGTCCAAACCATTCCTTTTTTTTCTGAACTTCCTGACCAAAAGAATCGCATTATAATTGAGGTTATCTTATTCAATACTCATTTAGCAATCCATGCTAAATCCCAACAGACTGGCATAACTATCAATACCGCATTGATTAATATCATTCTACCTCCTTTCGAGAGCCATAAGAAGATCCAGTTACTAATTCTCCTTTAACATTTCCTTATTAACCATTCCCAATCTTTTATTTCATAATCCAAAGCCTTTAGTTTAAATCCAAGATACTTTAGTCCTACTTCCATTTCTACTCCTTTAAATCCCAATAAAGAGCTTAATCTACTCAATTCCTCTTCTTCTAATCCTTCTCCAAGTATTAAGGATTTAACTGAGTTTACCACCATACCCGAAGTGTTGCAAAATAACTGGATAATATCATTCAACTTTTTCAATTCTCTTTTTATCCCTTCACTAAAAATTAGATCATCTACAAAGAGTAGGTGAGTAAGGGTAACTTGGTTTCCCATCTGTATTCCTTTAAATCTACCATTACCTTTGGCTTGAAGCAGTGCCCTGTTGAGGCCTTCAACAACTAAAATGAATAGTAATGGTGAAAGAGAAACCCTTCCTTAGTCCTCTTCCAGGCTGGAATAAGGGAAAAAACTTTACCTTTAATCAAGATTAAAAAAGACACCGAAGTTACACAGCCTAATATTCAGTTTATAAAAGAATTGTAGAAACCAACCTAAGTTAGAATCATTCTGAGATAGACCCAGATCACACGATCGTATGCTTCAGAAATATCTATTTTTATGACTGCCACTTTTAAATTTATATGTCTTATTGAATGCATGCATTCCTAAGCCACACTAATTGCTTCATCTATCTGTCTTCCTGGAAGGAATCCGAACTGTTCATCTGAAATGTTAGCAAATAATAATATCTTGCTTAATCTTTCAATGATTTTAGATATCATTTTATAAATGCTATAGGTCTAAAATATTCAAAGGAATTAGGATCATAAACTTTTGGGATGAGATATATGAAACTTGCATTAAAATCCCCCATAATTATTCCATTAATTATGGAATCCTCAATTACTCTGAGCAAATGCAATTTCACTGTATCAAAATTCTTGAATAATACTCAATTGGAATTCCATCAGGTCTCAGACTCTTTTCTTTCTTAAAATGTGGATAGCCTCTTCCAATTCAGTACTTCTAATTTATTTTAATAGTTCTAAATTGTCCTCCTCCTTGACAAAATTAGGGTATAATTGTGTTATTCTAACTACGTCCTCAATTGAATTTGTCTCTTCTTTATAAATTTTCCCAAAGTGACTTACCCATGCATTTTCCAGATCTTCAAATTTGCTTATTGAAGTTCCATATTCATTCTTTAATCTCCATATAGATTTACACTCTTATGGTGGTTTGCATAGTTATGAAAGAATTTAGTATTGTCATCTCCCTTAGTCATCTGAATTTCCCTACTCTTGATCCTCCATTCCAATTTCCTAATTAGTAATATTTTTTTCCTTTTATGTTCCAACTCTAACAATTATTTTCAGGATTCCTCATCAATGAATCCATGGCATTCTGTCTTTGTTAAGAAATTATGTCTGGATTCAATAATATTTAGATAATTTTCCTCTTTTTGTTTCTTGTTAAAATCCCATTCTCCTACCACCACTTTAGCCTGTTTCAAAATATTTAGAAGTTGAATTGCTGCAGATTCTATCGAGCCCAAATCAAATGGTTTCTAGTCATTTTTCAGTATGTGGATACATTCTTCATCCTCTATCCATATAGGGTTGAATTTGAAGGGTCTAGATATAGATTTTTCCTCAACCTCAAATTACAGGATTATTGGAAAGTGGTCTGAGTCTCCTCCTAACCCTATCCACTATCTTATTCTAGATGAACTTTCTAGAACCTCCTCTAATATTAAGAATCTGTCTAGCCATTTAGCAATTCTATTTGCTCCAACTCTTATATTATTCCACATGGGTTTAAGTTTAACAAGTTCAATGTCTAGAAGACCACTTTCCATGAATTTATTCTTTATAGAACTTAAGAGCGAATCCTCCCTTGCATTAGGCCCCCAAATTTCTGAATATCAAAGAGAAACGTTCAGATCTCCTCCTAGAATGACATTTTTCTCTTTTAGCAATTTTTTTGACAACAAACAATCCCAAAATATTTCCCTATCACAGTAGGGCCCATACACATTTAAAAACAAAAAGTCTCTGCTAAATTCTTTAGAAAACAGAATTACTCCCAACCTTGAGTGAAAATCCAAGGAAGATTTGAGAATCAGGTTACTACTCCTCCAACCTATTATAACTCCCCCCAACTACCCCAAAGCATCAACAAAACAAAATCCCAACCCTCAAGTAAAGTACTTAGTTCCTTAAAAAAGAAATCCCCTTGCCCCCATTATTTCTTGTACAAGAAAAACTCTGGTTTAAATTTTAAGAGTAGCCTTCTAAGTGCTAGATTCGTCAAGGTGCTAGCTACACCTCTACAATTCAGGGATATACAAATCATTGAGTAACCCCGAAAGAGGTCCCGCTGCTCTAAGTGCCTCATTGATTTATGCTTACTTCCCAAAAGTTATGTCCCATGTGGATTTTTCTTGACCTATTTGTAGATAGGATTTCCTACCTTTGCCCAATTTTATCAATTTTGAGTTAATCCCCATTCCTCCAAAGAAATCTAGCAACCCTTCTTCTTTATTATCCTTATGTGATCTTAAGTTATAAACGTTTCCCACTGTGTTCCTCAATGGTGTTTTTTCTGTAGGATTTAGGATTTAGGGTTGAGGAAGTATCCTTTAATAGTAAACCCTTAGTCTCACTATCCTTAAGAACAAAAATACTATGTGATTGGTTTTGGTTTAAAGCTTTATTTAAATTAAGAAGGGATAATTTACCTGGATTTTCTTTAAAACCCCAATTTAAATCCTCAATTCCCTTCCCAAAAGAAAAATATTTAACAATGGTTTGAACTAAGTCATTTTCTTTAAAATATAGAGCACCATGTCTTTTAATGACTTACCAGGAAAATCAATTGGAATTTCATGGGGTCAAAAGCTTTCTTGAACTTGTATCTCAGGATTGATATTCACGTTTTCCCTCTTTGAGTTAGGGCTCTTCACAGGATTCTTCTCCCGAAAGGCAATGTTCTCGTTGATATCCATCCAATTCTTGATTCTCTAGTTTCCCATTTTTACTGTAACTCAGCCTGATCCCTATAAAATTATTTCATCCTATTCTTGAATCTCAGGGTTGGTCTCCATTTTTTCTATCTGTGAAATATGGCATATCTCTAAAAAAATTGTCGAAGAAGCAAAAGTCTCATCATTCTCCATCTGACTTAAATGTGATACCCCCAAAAACATTATTATTTTGATTTAAAATTTTGACAATTATTTTTTTGTAAGAGTTATTAAAAACTCAAAAAACACAAAGTGACACTTTGCACAACAAACTATCTTTTTTAATAAAATAAATGAAAAGGGCACTTGGAGAGTTCAACTAAATGAGGGGACACTACCATGGCACAAGAGAACATGTTTAAGAAGGCTAGAGAGATCTTTACCAATCAAATCCAATCTAAAACTCAACAACCACACAAGATCCTAAATCATAGGGATTTATGGATTGATTGGATATTTGATTGATATGACATTAGACCTAGGAAAAACTATATATAATAGTGCACTCAGATAGCATGGGACGCCATGTTGTGCATGGAGGAACTACGTTGAGTGTTCTCTCTTTTCGTAAGTCCATCATTGCTTGTTACAGACTATGAGAGAGAGTCGCGTGGAAGTGTTTCTTAGCATTCTAGTACATGGTAGTGATCCAACTTGGGGGTGGAGTCGAGATAACAGTGGTGTTTCTCTCTCCTATGGTTGGGAGGAGATGATTCTCCAAGTTGTCAGTTTCCTTGTTTCAAGTAAGTTTTTTATTGCTTGATTGTCCTAATGATTGTTTAAAAACCATAGTAGTTTAGTTTGCTTATAAAAAATTTGGGTATGTTACAATGTGGTATCAGAGCATGGTTCAAATGCTCGGATCTAAGGGCTCGTAGTTTTCTTTCTACTATTGCCTTGGATAGAGTATTTTTGTTAGATATTTTTTACTATGTATCTATAATCTAGGATTGGTTTTGTTTGTTTGTTTTATGAGGTAAATTCATTGTAATATGATTGTTTCTTTTGTTTTTATTTATATGAATTCTAGCTTGGATTTTTTCTTTTATGGTAACGTTGTCTTGTTTGCTTATAACAAAAAAAGTTCACACTTATAAGAGAAAATTTTTGTAGCAAGGATTTTTCAGATCAAATGTAAGCAAGTGTGTTTTCCCCATTTTTTTGTCAAGTAAGTAATGTTGTTATGAATGTGATCATCGTTATTATTGATAAAAAAAATGTGAATTATTACTTGATTGCCCTAATGATTGTTTAAAAACCACAATAGTTTAGTTTTCTTATAAAAAATTTTGGTATGTTGCATTAAAGATCTCTGTATTTCCAATTGTTCTTTATGTCTGTTTACTATCTTCTTGGGCATACTTTTGTCTATATATTGGTTCTTTCCCAATGAGACTTTGTCACCTTTCTTTACCCAAACCTTTCTTCGAAAAGGTAGCTTCCAATCAGCCACTATGTGACCATGGGCATGGGACCTGTTACATTTAAAAATAATTCCAATGTAATCCAAAGATAGAAGGTGCACCAAGCCTTTGAAGGATATTTCAAAATTTTCTGCTAAACCCTCCTTTAAATCAAAATTTACCAGTACTCGAGCTACAAAATAATCACCAGTTTCCTTAAAATACTAATTTACATCAATAAACGATCCCAACTTAATGTTGAATTCCTTGAGACATCAAAAGACCAGAATTCCATGAGTAAATTTGGAAGTTTAACCCAGATAGCTCTCTCATCCAGTCTCTCCTTTCTGGCATCAAAGAGAGGCTTCCAATGTTTAAGAAATAATGCTCCTCCATTCCAAGGCCAAAAATTTTTAATCACCAATTCCACATCTGTTTCTATATCAAATCTAAAATCCATCCATCCCCTCAACAAGATTCAAGATTGTATATTGTACCCTAACAAACTGCCCCAGATTCTTCCGCACAATTTCTTAAGCCTTAAATTGCCCTACTCTGAACCCTAACACTCTTCCTACCAACACCTTATTCGCCATTTCAGTCACGTCATTTAGCTTCAAGTCTTCCCCATGCACCAGTAGGAATGTATTCTTTAGTTTAACGCATTTCCTTGTTCTTGATTTCTTCATATTTTCACCCTCCCTCCTGAATACTATATTATCATAATTTTGGGTAGCAACTTGGTTCAAAGGCTCTGAATGGTTTGTAAATTTATTCTCAACACAATATTTTACCAATCCTTCAAGAAGGTTGTCATTTTGATCCTCTATAACATCATCCAAATCATTAATGAGAATTTTATCAATCCCAATAAGATTTGAGTTCGGAGCATTTCCCCCGCTTGATTTAAAGAAACCATAGTTGTCTCGGGATTTAGCTTAGGAATGACACTTGCTTTCTGATTAAGCTATGGTCCTTTATCTAACAGAACTGGCACATCCTCACCTGACTTTCTCTTTCTTATCACACCTAGTGAGCCTGAAACCCTTATGGTAGCCTTAATTTTCCTAATATCCATCAGATCCTAGACCAACAATTAAAAGTATTTGAAATTTAAATCAAATATAAATTTTGTTTTGTATGCGAATGTTTATTTCACTGCTTATTAGTGACATTTGAGTCACAATAATTATGGTAGACTTTATAAGAAACATTAAATTAATCATTTAATTTTATTATGATTTAATATAAATGATCAAATTTTCTTAACTTTAATACATAGTTCAAATAGTTAAAAATACAAAATTAATATTTACAAAATCAAAAAAAGAATATTCTCATTATTCACAATATTTTTAAATCAATTTCAACATATTATTCATTTCATATATATATATATATATATGAGAATCTACCAAACTTAAAAATAAATCATTTCATAATTTTTTTTTCAACGGAAAAATCACATTTTTGCTATTCTAAAGGAATCTAACATGTACGGGAAATTCATCCAATGGAATGAAATCCATCTATCCCCACCAACGGAACACCGTATCCTTGACACATTTGTGTCATAATTATATGGTAGATTTTGTAAGAAACATTAAATTAATTATTTAATTTTATTATGATTTAATATATATCATCAAATTTTCTTAACCTTAATACATAGTTAAAATAGTTAAAAATGAAAAAATAATATTTACAAAATCAAAATTAAAAGAATATTTGTTAGGAGGCCAGCTCATTATTCACATTATTTTTAAATGAATTCCAAAATATTACTCATTTCATTTCAAATCCATAGGGGTGCGGTATGTACATCTATGTAGATTTTAGCAGTTAAATCGTTGCGCAAAAGCGGGTCCCTTTTCTAGAAACAAGAGTGTCTCATACACCAAATTGATGTCTCGCTTGACAGTGACCTTAAAAATAGATTATTATTTTATATAATTAATCTACCAAAACTTAAAAAATAATTCATTTCAAACTTTACATTATAAAAAAAATTGAGACTCAAAAATTTAATATATAAATTATATAAAAAAATTCATTAAAAAACATATTTTCAATAGCTTTTATATATATATTATAACTGTTAAGATAACTTGAATGAGGCTAAGGTTTTATATGCCAATGTTTATTTCATTGTTTATTAGTGATATTTATGTCACAATCATTATGGTAGACTTTATAAGAAACATTAAATTAAATATTTAATTTTACTATGATTTAATATAAATGATCATATTTTCTTAACATTAATATATAGTTAAAATTGTTAAAAATAATATTTACAAAATCAAAATTAAAAAAATATTTGTTACTAATTCATCTCGTTATTCACATTATTTTTAAATCAATTTCAACATATTATTTATTTCATATATATATATATATAATTAAAATTAAAAAAAATATTTGTTACTACGTAATCTCATTATTCACATTATTTTTAAATCAATTTCAACATATTGATGATGATGATTAACATCCATTGAGACCAACTTTGATTTATCGGACCTTAAAAAGGTTATTACTTGGTTTTCCTTAAACTTTTGTTCCTATGCTCAAAAAGCTTAGAAAGAAGCTTTCCAAGCTCACTATAGGTTTGGGAAGTCAGGAGGTTAGAAAGGTTTGTATTGTAGCAAATACTATGAAACTCATATCTAATGTGGGTGTAAGCAAAACACTCTAAGAGAAAGTGATTTTCATCCTCAATGCTCATAGACTCACAAAGATGACAAACCCTTTCGGCCCATAGAGTTTTGGGAATAGACCAACGCCCTGTTTTGCTATGGAGCTCATGAGAGTTCGTTCTAATCTTGTCTATATTCATTTTATTCTTTGAACTAGTTACTATCGAGAGATGATTCCGATCTTCCAAATTAGGGTTAATGACCTCCTTATAGTATCTTAGTTTTCTCTTAATCGCTAAATTTTCCTCGCACCACAATTTCTCTTTAAACTTAGAAGACATAATATTTTTGACATTATCGATATTATGCAAAGCGTCATTTTCATCAATGCCCTAGTGTTCTAACCAATCCATTGTATCTTGACACCAACTCTGCTTGAGGCGTAATTGGTTTTGACTTTAATTTAAAACAATTTTAGGAAGTCTCACGTTTTCCATGTTATTTATCTTGTGCTTGTACATCAGGTACCTAGTCATAGCCATGCTCTTGATGGGGGAGAGATCTGCTTCTAAGAGGAGAATATGATAATGTGTGTTGCTTTTAATTTTGAGATTATAAGTTATAAAACGCTTATGGATTTGCTCAATCTTTCTCCAGGATTCTCTAGAAATGATGCACCCCCATACTTCACAACCGTATAAGATAACAAGGATGACAAGAGTTTCAAGGAGGAACTTATTTTTATCCCACATGACCAGGTTAGCTGATTTACAATTATTTTCAAGACCAAATAAGTTGTCCATCCTCCATTAATCATTTTCTCATATATATATATATAATTCATAATCTACCAAATTTAAAAATAAATCATTTCAAACTTTATATTATAAAACAATTTGGGACTCAAAAATTTAATATGATGATAATGATGATGATTAACATTCTCTGAGATTCAAAAATAATATTTACAATATCAAAATTAAAAAAATATTTATAATGAGGTGAACTCATTACTCACATTATTTTTAAATCAATTTCAACATATTATTCATTTCATATATATATATAGATATATAATTAACAATCTACCAAACTTAGAAATAAATCATTTCAAATTTTCATTAGAAAAGGAATTGGGACTCAAAATTTTCATATATAAATTATATAAAAAAATTCATTAAAAAACATATTTCTCAATATCTTTTATATATATATATATATGGTAAATATTAAGATATCTTGAATGAGGTTAAGTTTTTATATGGAAATATTTATTTCATTGTTTGCGACGAGAGGTCCTCTAGAGCCCAGTATGAGGGAGATCTTGTAACATGTGAGTGTTTGTCGAGTTTGTCAAGTGTTTGTCTAATAACAAAATAATACAAAGTAAACAAAAAAGAATAATACAAAGTAAAAAGTAAATATGAGACTTAAACTAGAGACTTTAGAGCTTAGGATTAGGTGATAAATATTACGTCGGTCATAAACAAAAAAGAATAATTCAAAGTAAAAAGTAAATACGAGACTTAAACTAGAGACTTTACTTTTTACTTTTAATACAAAGTAAAAAGTAAATATGAGATTTTAGAGTGTTTGTAGAGTAACAAAATAATACAAAGTAAACAAAAAAGAATAATACAAAGTAAAAAGTAATAAATATTATGTTGGACATAAACAAAAAATAATAATACAAAGTAAGAAGTAAATATGAGACTTAAACTAGAGACTTTAGAGCTTAGGATTAGGTGGCTCAGGTATTGCACTCAAGGAACTATTCAAGGAGAGGTTTACACATCGAATCCCTCTCCGTGCTTAATAGAGCCTAGGATTTTATTAATAGCATTTGTGTCACACTAATTATTGTAGACTATAAGAAACACTATAATTTTATTATGATTTAATATAAATAATCAAATTTTATAGTACATAATTAAAAACACAAAAATAATATTTACAAAATCAAAATTAAAAGAATATGTGTTATTAGGCCAGCTCATTATTCACATTATTTTTAAATCAATTCTAATATATTTTTCATTTCATATATATATAACTAAATATACTAAATTTAAAAATAAATCATTTCAAACTTTACACTATAAAAAATTTGTAACTAAAAAATTTAATATATAAATTATATAAAAAAAATTAAAAATATATTTCTCTCTCTCTATATATAAAACGTGACTGAGGTTAAGGTTTTATATGCAAATCTTTATTTTAGTCTTTATTAGTGACATTTGTGTCACAATAACTATAACTATGGTCAATTTTATAAGAAACATTAAATTAATTATTTAATTTTATTATAATTTAATATAAATGATCAAAGTTTCTTAATATTAATACATAGTTAAAATAGTTAAAAATGCAAAAATAAAATTTATAAAATTAAAATTAAAAAAATCTTGATTACGATTATTTACATTATTTTTAAATCAATTTTAACATATTATTCATTTCATATATATATAGATAATTCAAAATCTACTCAATTTAAAAATAAATTATATCAAACTTTACTTTGAAAAAAAATTGGGACTTAAAAATTTAATATATAAATTATCTAAAAAAGTCATTCTCAATATCTTTTCATATTTTTTTAAAATATTAAGATAACTTGAATGAGGTTAAGGTTTTATATGAAAATTCATTCTCAATATCTTTTATATATTTTTTTGTAAATATTGAGATAACTTGAATGAGGTTAAGGCTTTATATGAGAATGTGTATTTCATTGTTTATTAGTGGCATTTGTGTCACAATAATTATGGTAGATTTTATAAGAAACATTAAATTAATTATTTAATTTTATTATGAGTTAACATAAATGATTAAATTTTCTTAATATTAATACATAGTTAAAATAGTTAAAAATGTAAAAATAATATTTACAAAACTATAGTTATGAAGCCGATGGGATGAACTTTAGGAAGCATCCAGGAGCATAGATATAACACAACACCCATCCCGCATGTTGGCCAACTGGAGGGCTGGTTTAATGCCTTAAATTCAAGCATGCAAGGGCAGTATACGAGGAGTGGAGGAGCCGCCGAAATTTCAAGGGAGAAGTCCCAAAAATTTAAAAATTTTGACCTTCCAAAGTATTGAACCCGATGAGATATAGTGGGCCAATAGAAAGGGGCATGAGCCCAATTCTTAAAGACTAACCTTAGTCTAGGGGATCCAAGAATTTTCCAAGGCATCATTGTTGTAGCTTAGAACACCATAGGAGAGCCCGACTCCGATATTTTCCATTTCATCCACTTGACCGTTTAGTCCTCGCAAAATATGCAGAAATGTAAGTTCATGAAACTATTTGCTGATGCAGAGTAGGAGATGATGCATTTTTTAGGTGGGGTCTTTTCTTTTGCCGACTATACATCTAGCTTCTCTGATAATTATAAGGGAGTATCCTAGGACCGTAAGCTTTGTTATGCCCAGATTGATAGAAATCTCCATCCCTTTGATGAGACCAAGACACTCTGCTCCATTATTGGTTTTTCTTCCTATACTCCATGCAAACTCCTTCTACTTGTTTCCCTTAATGGAGTAAAAAATTAGTCCCCTCGCACCTGCCAACCCAACCAATTTTAATAGACTTTATAAGAAGTATTAAATTAATTATTTAATTTTTTTATGATTTAATATAAATAAGCAAATTTTCTTAACTTTAATATATAGTTAAAATAGTTTAAAATGCAAAAATAATATTTATAAAATCAAATTAAAAGAATATTTGTTACAAGGTTCATGGTATTTTCTCTACATAATTACATAAGGGTTAACTAATTATACAATATTATATCATGTGAATTTAAATTAAGAGATATAGGATTTTAAAAATGAAAGCTTTACATCACTTATTATACATCACCTATTATATAGAGGTGAAGTAGCACTTTTATTAAGTGGGGTTGGGTTGGACATTTGGGGTGGGGGGGTTGAACTAGATACTCTAGGTGTTCAGACCTTCAATATCCACAATAATGTATTCATTTTTTCTTGGATGATAATGTATTCAATGTTCAAAACCGTCATTCCCCTACTCACCCTCATCCCCCTACTCTTTCATATTGGCTTATGTGTATATTTTTCCATCAATCTAGGAGACTTGAAAAATGTAGCTAGGTGGAATAGTCCCAAATAGCTCCTAGAAATAGATTTTTTCCACCAAGGATTGTCTTGTAGAAATTGATATATTGATAAGTTATTCTTTGATTAGTTGTTCCTGAAAAATATAGCTAGGTGGAATAGTCCCAAATAGCTTCTAGAAATAGATTTTCTCCACCAAGAATTGTCTTGTAGAAATTGATATATTGATAAATTATTCTTTGATTAGTTGTTCCTGAAAAATATAGCTAGGTGGAATAGTCCCAAATAGCTTCTAGAAATAGATTTTCTCCACCAAGAATTGTCTCATAGAAATTGATATATTGATAAATTATTCTTTGATTAGTTATTCCTTTGGGTAAGAGAACGAAAAATGTGATTCATAATGCAAAGCAATTAGCATTGTCAGAATGTCTATATTACTATTCAATTAGTTTGTTGATGGCATAAATTCCATCCAAGACATATAAGCATGGTGTCATGTCCCTTATACTTTGATAGAAATAAAAAAGAGTACTAATAATTTCATTTAAAATGTTGATATTTGGGATATCTAATTAAAATATAGGGATTTTTAATTAGAAAGATGTAATGAAATATAATTCAACAAAAAGAAATGTTGATATTTGGGATATGTAATTAAAATATAGGAATTTTTAATTGGAAAGATGTAATGAAATGGAATTAAAAAAAAACATATAATGAAATGGGATTCAATCAAAATAAATTTAAAAAAATAAAAATATTCATTGTTATATGAAAATTTGTAAGAAGTCATATACTATTCATTGCTATATGGAAATTTGTTTTGATTGATCCATCCACATTTAACTACTTATTAAGCCACATCACAATATACTTTTATGTGTATGTTCTCCACCAATATGTTATCATATTTTCTATTTTAAATACTTATTATTGTTTCTCCATACTTAGTATGATTTCTCTATATTTATTATATTATTATTTGTTGGATTAAACAACCATACTAAAATTTGGACATTACATAATTAATTTGTTTATCCATATTTATTATAATACTTTTTTTTTTTTAGAATTTCCTGACTTGTGGGAGTGGTGTTTGGTCTAAGAAACCATGACCTAGGGGTATTTAAGCAGTCAAAATCACCCGGTCTGGATCATACCAACATTATATAATTAATTTGTTTATCCATATTTATTATAATACTTTTTTTTCCTAGAATTTTGTGACTTGTGGGAGTGGTCTTTGGTCTAAGAAACCATGACCTAGGGGTATCTAAGCAGTCAAAATCACCTGGTCTAGATCATACCTACCAACCATTAATTGGTTGGATTTTGGGAGTCTCCTCCCAACTAGCTCACCCTTATGGGGAATTAAATGGTGACAACACTCACACCTTAACCAAATGAACATTTAACATATTTATTACAATACTTAGTATTGTTTCTCCATATTTATTATATTATTATTGGTTGAATTAAACAATCATTATACATCTTAATATTACAAAATTAATTTAATTAGATATCAAAATTATTATTTTTTTCTATCAATAATTTAATATTTTGATATGAAATTGTTTTTTATACATTAATTTTATTTCGAATACTGGTTTAATAATTTAATAATTAATATTAAACTGCTTTTCTAATGCATTAATTTTATTTTGATTATTGGTTTGCTAAAATGCAATTATGGTATGCCTCCTCCTCGCATGATAGGAGAAATAATGGTACGAAAGATGCATTTTATTATCAATATGATAGGGACTTTGTTGTTTATCAATATGAAAGGGATTTTATTGTAAAGATGCATCGTTTACTCCGCGTAGTACGCTAATTGGTTTTTCATATTACTCTGTAGTGGGTATGGGTCATTGTTCAAAATTATTTAAATGGGAAATGCAATGTATTGACAATGGGAATAGCATGCATTAAATACTTTTTCAACCCCAAGACTTCCATTGTTGGCTACATAATAACACCCCTAATTCGATCACCTAATGAGCTATCAGTTTAATTATAAATTTAATAAAAACAATAAAATCGTTTTCCTTGTATGAAATTATAGAAAACTAGACAGAATTTATGGTCAACGACCAAATTAACATGTGGTCAACAATAAACTTAATACAAAATATACCTGCCATGCGTTGACAAGTATTATAAATGCAAATTTCATAATTAGAGTTTTATATTGAAATGGGGAGTTATATAAAAATAAATCGATAAATTTTTATTAAAAGCATAAGTTAAATAGAATTAATTAAATATTTGATAAAAAATAATAAAATCGTTTTCCTTGTATGAAAAATTATAGAAAATTAGAAAGATTTTATGATCAACTACCAAATTAATATGTGGTCAATCATAAACTAAATACAAAATATACATGTCATGCCTTCAACAAGTATAATAACCAAGTTGACCACTAAATACAAAATATACATGTCATGCCTTCAGCCAGTATAATAATAAATGCAAATTTCATAATTAAAGTTTTATATTAAAATGAAGAGTTATATAAAAATAAACCCATAAATTTTTAAAAGCATCAAATTATTTTACAATTAATGATGTTTCAAAAAATATATATTTAAATTTAAAAGGTATTGTTGAAATGAATTTGAAATTAAACTTAAAATTTTAATTATTAAAATTATATCATAATTAAATTTATATGAGGATAATTAATTTAATAATTAAATATAAGTTTTAATAAAAATCTATGTACATCACCTAAATAATAAAACTAAATATAAATATATTTTGAATAAAATATATTTACAATATATTTTATGCCTTCAACAAGTATAATAACCAAGTTGACCACTAAATACAAAATATACATGTCATGCCTTCAGCCAGTATAATAATAAATGCAAATTTCATAATTAAAGTTTTATATTAAAATGAAGAGTTATATAAAAATAAACCCATAAATTTTTAAAAGCATCAAATTATTTTACAATTAATGATGTTTCAAAAAATATATATTTAAATTTAAAAGGTATTGTTGAAATGAATTTGAAATTAGACTTAAAATTTTAATTATTAAAATTATATCATAATTAAATTCATATGAGGATAATTAATTTAATAATTAAATATAAGTTTTAGTAAAAATCTATGTACATCACCTAAATAATAAAACTAAATATAAATATATTTTGAATAAGAGCTACAAGTAGCAATGTCTATGACATTAGCTTGTAGCATAGATGCATTGACATGCAAATGAGAATTGCATAGACATGCAAATGAAGGTTAATAATAAAACTGGTTTTACAAACACCCAAGTTTAGATGCGGGGTTTATGACCTATGTGATGCCCATTAATATATATCGTCGTCTCTACAATATACACATGTGTATCGTTTGTCAACTTGCAATGGAAAGTCCAAATCTGGTCAGAATCTTTATAATATTCGAGAGCCGTTGAGTTTAACTATTTTTTGATATGAATTATATGTTTTGTGAACACTCTTGTCAAAGTTTACGCCCCAACAAACATTTCTCCATCGAAGTACAGTAGGTAGCCTTTGTTGTGCTACTTAGTTCTGTTGTCTATTTCTTTACTATTCAAAGTAAATGGTTGATCTCATGCTTTCCCATTTAAGCGACAATATTTTAGATTAGCGACAGAAAGCAGTTTTTAGCATTTCGTTAAATAAAGATATATTAAGATGATGGTCGGAGAACTAACCATGACTCATCTCCAAGTGTCAGCAAATGAAGGTAACTGGGGAAAAGCATGGAACCACAACTATAATAGCCAATCTGAACAGCTCTAGTTAAATCTTTTCTGCATATAGTAACTGTTCTCACAAAAAGCGAAAAAGAAGGCACCACCACTACGTATAGAAGAAATGCCCTTTTATGATACCAAGCCAAAGAGTAGTATATCTCGATAAAGAAATGCTTACATTTGAAGACATGTCTCAAGGTTTTGTAAATACAAGAAAATACTCAAGTGTGACTTAGAGCACCAGCAGGTCCGACCTATAAGAATGCTCTGCTTCACCTAGTTGGAGGCTAGTTTCAAGTTCTTGTACCCGTAGCTAAAGTCATTGCCTCCTATATCTAGGATGTATATTCCCTTCTCAAATGCATATGTTGGTGGAAGATAGCTTTGAGCACCTGGCCCACAAAGACAAAAAGGGGAAAAAGTTCATAGTGAGCATCTGCTCCACGAAAAAGCCATGATTCAATTAGCAATCATTCCAAAAGAATGAATCATACAAACCCATCGATTGGAATTTACGAAGTGATTATAACAAATATTTGCATCGAGGAAAGTGGCGTGGGCGTGCATTCTACAAGGTGGTTGGGGATTTGAGTGTGGAACAACCAAAACACTTTATATTCGACTGAAATTAGCATACAAAAAATAGCTAAAACTGCAATCATTAGTTGTTCAAATCGTATTTTAGATCATTTGGTAGTTTCAGAATATGCCATCTAGTCTAGAACAAAAATGGGTGATTGCTGAAATTGCAAAATTGCAAAAACTGCAATTTTCAGTCAAGTTAAATTGCAAAATTGCAAAAACTGCAATTCTCAGTCAAGTTTTTAACCAAATTCAATGAAAAAAAATACCAAAAAAGCTGGGCGATTTAGTTTGTATTTATCCTCTGCAATTTGAGTGTATCTCACTGTGCTCATTGGGCAATTAATAAGCACCCTTACAATACTGTAGATTTGTTTGGAACTGTGAAGTAATAATGTTTTGTTAAAAAGCTTTCACAATTAGGGATTTGGGAAAGGGTTTTGGTTTGAATAGTTTTTTATGGGTGCATCAGAGGTGGCTAATTATTAAAAAAAAAAATAGCAAACTTCCTTTTAGTTTTCTAAATCTAGTCAAATCTCATCCATCCATGATTCCAAAACTTTGATAGAGTTTTGATTATCTACACCTTGCTTACAGGGATTTGGATTATAGGGCATAGTTAAAGCATAAGATAAGCCCTACCTCACATTGAATGCATTGATATCCTAATTATAAAATTGTAGAAAACACAATAAAATCACAGCACAAATGCAACCTACATAGAATATCTACAATTTAATTAATCAATCATACCCTACATTGTATGCATTGATATTCCCATGTTGTGCATTGAATATTTATGCACATCTAAATGTGATAATTCCATCAAATGTCAAATAATCTGGAGAAGGACAGAGCATAAACATTGTTTTCTTTTTCTAATGGTTAAAAGTGGAATTAACTACGTCAACCTCTTGTTGAAATTCATGGTCAAGTTCATAGAAATAGATCTAACAATCAGATGGTGCATTTTGAAATGAACAAAAATATATGTTACTGGATTTCATAAAAATTACCAATTACCCAGTATTCTGTAGAAAAGAAAAAATTTAACCAACTATCCTGCTCCCTAAAGCTCTACATATGCAACCTTATAACAACACCCACCCAGTTAGGAGCCATATGATCCAAATCTCATAGAGATCTCTATTGTAAATTCGGTTATTCACATTGTTACTGCCTAGATAGCTCCACAAAAATTAAATGCAGCAATCATATAAACATATTAAAAACAGTAAGCCAAAGCCTCAAACCCAATTCATTTAGATGGGTAATCATATAAACATATTAAAAAATGTAATCCAAATCCTCAAGCCCAAGTCATTTAGATGGGTTGAGGATGCGCTATCCATTATTCAAATTCCCATACAGATTTGAAACTACAACAGATGTTCATTATTGATGGCCTGGAAAACAAAACAGATTGCAACTAAGCACATTATATTAGAGTTCACAAAGCCATTAAATCTTCCTTTACAGTGTTTGTTAATGGTTTCCAACACCTACTTCTTGAAGACCTTGAACTAATTAATCTAAATATTGAGATAAATGGGGGCAATGAAACAAACATCCCATGTAGTAGCACCAACTGCAACAATGGTAGCTCTGTGCCCAAAATTAGAATCCACAGCCTGTAAGTATGGACTCAGAAAGGGCATCCCAGAGCTGAAGTTACATCAAAACAAAAATACATGTCACATTATCAAAAAAAGAGCTGCAAGCAGCAATGTTCATGACATTAGCTTGGAGCATAGATGCAAGGCCATGCATAACCATGCAAATGCCAATGGAGGCAAGATACCAAGGACTAGACAATTGCGTAGCATTGGCCTTTTAAATTTCCCATGATCTTGAGCTCTTTGACTTAACACTGGGCTAGAAAGAAACATATAATCACTGATATGAAATAGATAATCAGTCATTGATGGGGCAGAGACAAAAAAATCATCAGAGGTAGATCATCATAGGTAGATTCATGATCATTTTAAAAAATGATTGGAAGACTTGCCACATCATTCCTGAGCCCAGATCTTAAAGGAAATGCTCCTATGTTCCTAGTCCCATTTTTTCCCATATGCAATGCCGCTCTAACCTGCCCAATCTTACCCAATCCAATAGAGAGATTGCATGTTGAACTCAGTTTCCCTGATGCAGCAGAAAATTTTGTCAAAAACAGGATTACATGGGACTTCCTATTAATCTACTATGTATCTTATTATTTTGTAAAAAACAATAAGATGTATTAATCAAAATTAATCCATCTTATTGAATAGATGAATTAATATACCTGAGACAGGATTACCTGGGACATCCTCTTTTTCAGTTTACTTGTGACTTTGAAACTGAGGAGATTCTCCTCTTCGGCAAAGATGTGGTGGATGTTACTCATCATGATGAATTTATTTTTGCAAAGATGTGGTGGGATTTTACTCATCATGATGACTTTATTATGACTTTATTTTTGTAATATTTAAAGATCTCTGTAATATACAATTTATTTATATAAATATATTGGAAAAAAAAATAAACATGATATAATGCAATTAGTGATAACTATTCAAATTTATAAAAAATATGATTTTTATAATGCAATTAGTGATAACTATACAAATTTATAAAAAATATGATTTTTACTGAGTAAAGTTCAAAGCTCTTAATGCAAAATATCTTGATGGTGTAGAGAACTCCATCCATAAACACGAGTACAGTCCTCCCAAAAAATTAGTAAAAAAACATCCATAGGAATGTCTGCCTATTCGGTGGTATCAAAATAAATAGAGCAAAAAGGGAAATATATATATAACTAACCACCATCAATAACTAAAAGAGAAGATCCCATATAAGTCTAAAATCATCGCTGGAGTGGAATATTTGGATATTTTCAGCTAAAACTAGAACTGAATTACTAAACTCCTCGCAAAATATGTAACCTTCCTGCTTTTTGAATGCTAGCTTTGACAAAGCATCCACTTCATGATTCCGCTCCTTGAAAATATGTTGGAATGAGATCCCATTGAACTTAATTGTAACCTTTTTTATATTAATTATCCAACTTTCCAAAGCCAAGACTTGTAAATTGCATTTTGATGATGCCCTATTTCTGATTCTGTCTCTGAAGGCACCTACAAGGGCCCCTACAAGATTGGGCCCAGGTTGTTTTGTTTCGGTCGATCTAATCTAAAAAGAGGGAAAGGCGGGTTATGCAAGAGTGGTGGGAAAATATCTTTACTATAGCTATTTTTCGAGCACTCCTAGCAATAGTTTAACCAGATCCATTAATGTGGAAATGTAAAGAAAGGCCTGGAGTGGGAAGAATGGAAATATCTAGGTTTGGCATGGCTAGATTGATTGCCACATTGGTAGAACTTCTTACTTCTGTTTCATATATTAGCAGTATATGTGGTGATTATACTACTGATGATGGTCACCAAGGAAAGCAAGTCATCACTGGTGTTTTACTTGCTAGCTTCCTGTTTTCTTATCTATTCCCACCGTCCGATCGTACTCGAACAATGATATTCCAGGGGAAAATGCACCTAAAATCAAATATTTCGAGCCGGCTTTCGTGGGAAATTCAGAGTTCCTTTTTTAGTTGCGATCATGTAAAAACATGAACTTTTCGAATCCCATGCAACCTGAAGATATAATAAATTTAGTTCCTGCAACTTGAAGATATAATAAATTTTTAATTCTAGCTACAAATAACAAGCACCATAAGGTAATCAACTCATTCTTGGTATTGGTTCGAAAGCCACAATTTAATTGAATCTTATGTTGTTTCCCGTCTTCAACTATAAGGACAGCTACCGCCCCACACTTCTGAAAGCAATCCTGAGAAACCATGTAGAAAAAGCCTATTTCCCAACTAGTTATGAAGACCCAATCTCTAATTCTGCGAAGCTATCCACCCTGGCACTGAGGTTTTCCCCTCAAAAATTCCTTGAAAGCCACAACTTCCTTTGAGCCCACAAGCATCACATTTTTCCTTTTTCCTTCAAATAGAACAATGTTACTGTGTTTCCAGACAGAACAACAAATGAAACAAGGTAGCTCATTCATAACAATAGAGATGAAGTTTATCACCATCTTATGGGAAATTCTTACATTATGAAGGTCTAAAGAGAAAACAAAAAGCTAAAAATTTTGGATATATCTTTACATATTTGCAGTTTGTTCCTCATAGGTAAACTATCCTTTGCAGGCTTTTGGAAGTTCTTAGTAGTTAAAAATATTTCAAACTTGGGAGCTCTTATTATCCATCAGGAACAGTTTAGCAACTAGGGTTCTCTATGTTTGGGGCTTGGGTATGTATTTTTTCTGAGAATTCCACCAGGCTTGCTCTATCCCCGACTCCCCATAGGCATCCCAAATTTGATCTTTTGCTAACTCCATCCCTCGGTCCTCTGAAATGACAAATGATGGTATACATGAAATCAAGAAAATTCACAGGCAAATGAATTGTCAATTAGGAAGCATGAAACAATCAATAGAAATGTCAAGTATTGATATGCAAAAACAAAAAAACAAGCAACCAAGTAGGGCACCATGGAAAATAAGTTGTTGCAAGAATTAAATAAATTATGACAAACCTGCATCTTCCTTAGACATGCTACATTCAGGGCATCATTCTGAGATTTGTAAGAGGCTCACAACCAACTACAGATAGGGTGCCCATGACCGTTTTGAAGGGCATCATTCTGAGATTTTCCAGAGGCTTACAATCAGGTACAAGGTGTCCATGACCATTTTTGTTTATGATAAAACTACAGTAAAACAAACTGCATTGGCTTTCTCCAAGCATAACAGGAATCAAGAGGTCCAAGGGCCAGCCTAGAAAGAACGGGAAATGGAAATAACCAATAGTGACAATAATCTGATTCGTCCTTAATTCTTTTCATATGCATAATCTCAGTTTTTAATTCTTTTAATATGCAATTACCTGTCATTTTTATTAAATCCAATATGTAAAACAGTTCAGTACTAGATATGAAATAAGATTAGTATATCAAGAAAGCGCCTGTCATCTGACAAACAACAAATGAAAACCTAAAAACGACATCCTATGATCTTATCTAGCAATGGCGTCACCATAGCTGGGATGCTCTATTACACGAAGCTATGAATGAGATTACATTTCAAACATAACAACGATAACTATTGAATTTTCAGTTCCAACAATTCGAGATAGAAGATGGAAAACTCTGATCGTTCACCTGGATCTGAACCCCATAATGGGAAATGTTGTTGTATACTTGGAATATGTTGTATATACAGTTGATACCAATCAATGTCTTCCTCCTAGGCTCAGGGTAGAGCGCAGTTTGCATTTATTTCTTGTATCGTCTCCATTGTCATGGCAGGATTTGAGGATGTCGTTGTTTATTGTTTAAGATCTAGATCGGACCATCTGCATGTGACCTACCCTAGGACTAATCTTGGATTTCGAGAGGCGTTGCTCAATCAACATGGAATTTACTTTAGGACTGAGACCATACGGTGTTACTTTAGGAATGAGACCTGCGGGGAGAGCGATACTCCATATTTCATCGGTCAACATATTAAAATGCTCCACCTCCGCCCCAGCCCAACCCCCAATTCATAGCATATGACATATACGATATCAATTGCGGTCATGGGAGATAGGACGGTGCAGCAGGAGAACTACACAGATCAGGAACACGCGGCAAGTCAAACCCCCGCATCAAATTACGAGGAAAAAATTGAAAGCTAAAACATTTCAAAACTTAGGAAAACAAAAATTGCTTTGTTGTACGGTAGGATTAATATTTCCAAAATGGATACAAGATGTCATAGACATAATAATCTATCTACATTTCTTGTATGTATATTTATTTATTGTAATGTTAAAATCAATTTAATTGGGATGAAGTTCATGGTTGCTATTTTTTAAGAATTATTAGTGAAATGTCTGATGATCTCCTTAAAAATGCTCTTTCTTTCACATCATTTCACTATTTTTATCTTCATATCCAATTATAAACCATTACATATATCTTTAAAAGCATGCCATTTATTTAAAAAGTCTATACATTTTAATGCATTTTACATGGCTTTTGTCGATGATGAATTTAGTGCTGTGATTCCGGTACTCATTCCAGCACTTAAACTGGCATAATGATCCATATAGCAAATTTTACCTGCAAAATAAAACACCAAAATTTTAAATAATATAAATAAAAATAAGCTTATATATATATATATATATAGATATATAGATATAGGGCTTCTACTTGCTCTCCCAATTTATGTTCTAGCTCTTCTCTGGTTGTTCCTATTTATGGTGAGGCTACCAATGTTTCGGATTCCTCCTTCAACTCTCCCTTGGCTCCTACTGTGGGTGATTCGGTTGGCATTCTTTTTGATAAACCGGTGGAAGTTGTTGTTTCTGCTAGCTTGGAGGATAGTGTTTCCAGGGGGGGGTTAGAGTTGGTCCCTATCGATATTTATTCAAAAAACACTTCAAGGGTTGCTGATGTGTTGCCTATCCCTCCTAAATTTTAGAATGTGACGATAAGAAAGGGGAAGAAAAAGAATAAGGCTCCGTTAATTGAGTCTTTGCAGACTGAAGGTTCCTTTGATGGTGTAGGGGGTTTCGATGGTGGTGATGTTTTGGGTCTTAGAGCATAGAAACCCAATCTAGATGTTTCTTAATGTCCTTTATCTCTCTGAATGCCTGTGGGTTGGGTGGGGTTATGCGGGCTAGGACCCTATCCAACCTTATACATGCTACTAGTCCAGGTTTATTATTAATTCAAGAATCAATGTGCTCTAGTTCGGATGCTGTTTCAAAGATTGGAAGTCTCTTGCCTCATTGGGAGGTCTCTGCGGTGGATGCATCTAGACTTTCAGGGGGTTTAGTTGTTTCTTGGGACCTTCAGTTATTTATTTTCAAAACTTTCAGGACTGCATGGGGGATTCTTCTGAAAGGACATTGTGTTGGTCTGAACTTATGTTTATCGGTATTTAACTGTTATGCACCTTATTCCAATAGGCAGATCTTTTGGGATTCTCTCTCCGGCTCAGGTCTTTTGAATGATGAGCATCTCATTTTCGCAGGGGACTTAAATTTTACATTGTCACCCTCGGAAATTTGGGGGAAAAAATCTAGATTGGATCCCTTGGCGGATTTTTTCAGTAATTTTTTGTGTGATCATGCTTTAATTGATGTCGTGCCTTCTAAATTATGCCCTACATGGAGTAACGGTAGAGGGGGAGATGCTGGTGTTCATAAACGGCTTGATCGTTTCTTGGTTAAGGCACCTTTGCTGGAAAAGTTTCATAGATATCGCTCTTGGGTTCATGGGCAAAAAGTTTCTGATCATTGGCCTATCCTGTTTCAGTTCGATGAGTTTGGGGTGAAATCAAATGTTCCTTTTAAATTTAACAATTCCTAGTTGTTGGAGGAAGATTTATGCAATGTGGTGAAAGATTTCTGGGCTACAGCTAAGGCGATTGGGGATAACCCTTTAGATATTTTATGTAATAAAATGAGGGATCTTAAAAGAGTAGTGATTGGTTGGATCAAGCTGAAGAAGGAATCTGATAAGAGAGATCTGGTTTCTCTAGAAGATGATATTCAAAAGTTTTATAAGGAAAATTTTGTTGGAAATATGACAAAGGAAGATTTTGAGGCAGTCAAGTTACTTGAGAAGAAAAGAGAGGACATTCTCCTTCGGGAGGAGATGGAATGGAGGTTAAAAAGTAGGGCTTTGTGGGTTAAGCTGGGTGATCATGACACAAAGTTTTTTCACTCCTTTTCCTCGGCTCGTCGTGATCAGAATTTAATATGGGAATTGAAAGATGCTGGTGGAAACCTCTGCTCGGGAAGTGAGGCGCTGAAGATAGAAGCTGTTAATCATTTTGGGAATATTTACAAAGATGATGGTTCTAGTGTATTGATGGAACAGATTAGAATTGCGGAACTGTTCCCTCGGTTCTTGAATGATGAGGAGGCTGCTGCTCTTGGCAGGGAGGTTACTATTGAGGAAGTGGAGAATACTTTGAATCTTTTTGCTCATGAGAAAAGCCCGGGACCTGACGGGTGGCCTGTGGAGATTTTTTCTCATTTCTTTGAGGTTATGGGGCCTGAGATTTTGCGTATGGTGGAACATAGCAGGTTGCATGGTTTCACTTCGGGTGCTTTAAATTCTACCTTTGTTACGCTGATACCAAAGAAGGGCAAACCTGAAAATTTTGGAGAATATAGGCCAATGCTCTTTCTAATTTGGCTTATAAGTTGGTATCTAAGATCATTGCTCAAAGAATTAAATCAGCTCTCTCTTTACATATCACTGAAGAATAGTTTGGCTTTCTGCATAATCGTCAGATACATGATGCCATTGGTGCATCACAGGAACTTCTTCATTCCATTAAGAGTCAAAATTACAGTGCAATGCTTCTTAAATTAGACTTGGAGAAGGCGTATGACCGAGTGAATTGGACTTTTTTAAGGCTTATTCTGATCCAAATTGGGGTGCCCCCTCTAGTCCTTAATTGGATCATGTCTTGTGTTACCATGGCTAGCATTGTTATTCTGATCAATGGTTCGCCATCGTCATTTTTTCAGTGTTCGAGGGGCATCCGGCAAGGATGCCCATTGTCTCCTTTATTGTTTCTCTTGATTATTGATGCTCTCAGCAGAATGATAAACTTTGCCAAGCAGGAGGGTTTGATAAAGGGCATAGATTTGGGGTTGGACTTCGTTATATCACATCTGATCTTTGTTGATGATGTCTTACTGGCCAGTTTGGGGAATCTTGCAGAATAGGGGGTCTTTAGAAACATACTAAATTGTTTCTATCGTGTTTCTGGAATGAAGGTAAGTTCTGCAAAATCAAGTTTCTATTTTCATAATGTGGTTTCTGATGTCAGACAGGAGATTTCTACTTTTATGCCTTATATCTGCCATCCTTTAGATGAAGGGCTCAAATACTTGGGTTTTTTCTTGAGACCCAACAACTATCAGATCAAGGATTGGTGGTGGCTTGTGAGGAAATTTGAAGCACAGATCTCTCACTGGGCATATAGATTACTCTCCGTGGGAGGCAAACTTACGCTGATTAAAGCTGTTTTGATGGGGTTACCCGTTTATTGGTTGTCTCTTCTTGAGATACCTGTCTTTATTTTAAATGTTATCAGAAAATTGATTTTCAATTTTTTGTGGTCCGGTGGATTGGAAAGGGCCTCTTTGGTCATGACTGGGTGGGAATCGGTTTCCAGGCCTGAAAGATATGGTGGCTGGGGTATAAAGGATTTAAAATCTTTCAGTTTGGCTCTCAGAGAAAAAATCCTTTGGAGGTGTATTTTTAATAAAAATCCTTGGTCCAAGATTTCCTATGTGAAATATATCAAATTGGATCGGATTGCTTGGATCAGAATGCATATGCCTATGTGTTCGGGTTGCTCTCCTTTATGGTGTGGACTTCTTAAGGTTTCTGGCTGGATATTGGGCGACCTGAGGTGGCAGGTGGGTAATGGAAAAGATATTATAGTTGGGAAAGATAATATTCTGGGCATCGATGGAACTGTTCGTGTTCCAAACAAGATTCTGGATTATTTAAAAATTTATGGTCTTACTACTTTATTTAGTATCAGGGGTGATTCAGGTTGGTTAAATTCTTATGATCTGGGATTAGTTGGTGAGGATGCTTTCTCTTGGGATTCCTATGTACATGCTCTTGGCTCGGCTGGTGTGTCTTTGTCTGACCAGGAAGATAAGTTGGTGTGGATTGGTAATGAGAAAGCTGGTATTGTTTCTGCTAAAACAGCCTATGACAGAATCATGCAGGAGAAGTATATTTTTCCTCAGCACTGGTGGTTCAAACAGATTTGGAAGTGGAATATTGCTTTAAAACACAAGTGTTTTTTATGGCATGCATTGCAAGGATCTTTGAAAACTTGGGATAATCTTTTAAAGCGTGGTTGGTGTGGACCAAATTGGTGTATTTTATGCAAGAAGGAATCAGAATCCATCAATCATTTGTTTGTGGCTTGCTCTTTTGGGAAAAATGTCTAGGATTTTTGCTGTTCGAAATTGGCATTCACAAAGGTTTGGGAATCTAATGCTTTCAGTGAGTCTATGCTGAATTGGTTTCATTCTTCAAAGGAGACTTTACAGGTTCCTATACTTATTTCTTGGGCTCTGTGGTACTTCCGGAATATGGTCACCTTTCAAGACAAAGTGCCTGATGTTGGGGCCTGTGGACATATTGTATTAAACTTAATACAACACTTTCCTGCTGATACAAATTTGGTGGAGGAGAGAAGAATTGGTCAGTTTACATTTATTGTGAACCAGCCTACTCTTTTCTTTGATGGGGCTGCGCAGGATGGGATTTGTGTTGCTGGGGGTGTTATTTATTTGAATGAGAGTCATTATTTTACTCTACGCTTCAATTGTGGGAATGGTAGTAATATGAAAGTAGAGCTTTTAGCTCTGTGGTGTACTCTGAAATGTGCCAACAGCTTTGGAATGGTAAATTTAAAGGTCTTTGGTGATTCTCGTGTGACTATTAAGTGGGCAAATAAAGAATTTGATTTGAATGTTATTGCTCTCTCCCACTGGTGTAGGCGTGCTCGAGCTGAGATTGATTTGCAGGAACACATCTCCTTTGCTCACATCTACCGTGAACACAATGGTCAGGCTGATGGGTTATCTAAACAGTCTTTACTGGGTGCTGAAGGTGTTCTGGTATGGGAAGAATGGATGGATTCCAGTTTGTTGGAATGTGGGGAAGTCTTTTTTTTCTAGAATGATAAAGTCAAGGTTATATGTGGATCAGTCCCTCTATGTAAAGTTTCTTGACTTTTTTGTTGTATAATCTTGTATGGACAATCCTTTGCTGATGATAGTATGTGGTCTTTGGGACAATTGTATGAACAGTTTGGATATTCCTTTTTTCAGAAAAGGAGAAAATCTTTGTACTATTTGATTTCAAGGAATAGCAATAATACGTTTTTTTCGGTTGAAAAATATATATATATATATGTATAGATATATATATATATATATCTATATACATATACATATATATACATATATACATATCTATATATATGTATATGTATAAAGATATATATATATACATATGTATATATATGTATATGTATATATATATATGTATATATATGTATATGTATATAGATATATATATATACATATGTATATATATGTATATGTATACATATATACATATATACATATATATGTATATATACATATATATACATACATGTACATGTACATACATGTATGTACATGTATGTACATGTACATGTATGTATATATATGTATATATATACATATATATGTATATATACATATATATACATACATGTACATGTACACATATATACATATATATGTATATATGTATATATACATATATGTATATATATGTATATATGTATATATGTATATATATGTATATGTATATGTATATATATGTATATATATATATACACACTTTGTCAAAATACCAAGTCCACCATTAGATTAATTCCTTTTGCATTAAAATTTATTTTATTAAGATTTTCAATGTGCATTTCATAACCTAAAAATAACCAAATAACAAATTTATTTTTAAAAAAGCCCAAAAAGTAGCCAATTGGCAAAATTTCACCTCTAAAAATTACCCTTCTTGCAATTTTAATTGTCATTACTCAGATTTAGATTAGCCAACACTCTGGAATAAGTTCTTCGATTGTATGCAATTTAGCTTCAATTCTTTTAATTATAAACACCGTCTCATTTTCGATTCTAATCATAGGCTTGTTGTTTTGTCTCAAGCATGCTTTGCTTTACATCGTCAACACCAACAATCTGCCACATTCACTGTGTAATGTTATTACAGATTTCACATATGTGATTTGTCAAAATCGTGTTTCAATCTGAATATATAAATCACTGCATAGACACTCTATCTTAAGCACGAATTTTATTGTAAATTGCTTCTCAATTTCGTAGCCACAACCTTCATCAACTCTCCATAATTTGATATTGATTCACTTTGCAAGCTTCTTTCATCCATTCAATTAACCATTGCGTGGCTTTTCAAATCTATTTTTCCTTTTAATACATTACATGAACACAACCAATATCGATTTCCTTCTACGCTGGGAATGGTTCTATGTATTGACGGATATCTTGAAATCATTCTTGTCATTGACGTATTTCTAAATTAATTAAAATGCCACTGTATACACTCAATTTGTCTCTGCATGTTGGAAATAAAGGAATTTGATATACATTAAATAAAGGAGGCTTCGTTGTTGTATTGTTTCCATATGTAATATAACGTAAAGTGTGTAGTTGACTCATTCTCATATTTTGCTTTATGAATGTTGTGCCACCTTATAATTTAGATTGTATATTAAAGGTAGTCATGTTATTTTAGTCATATTACATTTAAAATTATGAGCATTAGATCATATCTACTTCCTAAGATACATTTTGTGAAAACATGATTTATCAATAAAGGAGGATTTTAAAGAATACTCAATTCATTTAAATGCCTGTGGCTAGAATTTTATGTTACCATACTTACACATTCTGTCATGGTATTTGTATTTGGTGTAAATTTGAAGGACAGTTCCGAGTTTAGATGCGTGATTTTACATTAGGTTGATATTTCCATAATTTAAGCTTGGATTGCCTTAGTATTTAGTTCATGATTATTTTACTTTTTTAGTTAGACTAGTTTACTTTTGTCTTTATTTTATTTTTTTTTCTTTAGTTTGGTTTGGTTTTTTGTACTTTGAATTCTTGCACTTAGTATTAGTTTAGTGTATCTTGTTTTTTTTATATAACCTAATCAACCACCAACGGATATATTAGTGACCTAACTCATGAAATATGGTCACTCCATGACGAGTTCTTTCCCTAGGTGTTGAGATATCTCCATTTATATGTTTTGATTGAGTGTGTTTTCTGGCATTAGGTCAAGTTAGACTAAGCTAGATTACTTTGACTCTGCACATACAGTGTCGGCACCTCTAAGTCTACGGATCCCATTCGATAATTTAATGTCGTAAATACTATCATATATTTTTACCGACATTTTTGGCATCGTTGCGGGGAGGTGCTAAAGGGATTGAAGGGTAGGTAGATAGGTTTCCTTTACATTACACAACAATCGAGATGGGGAAATGGTAAGACGCAAAGACGACCTCACTACGGATCTTTCATAGTGTAATAGCCTGACGCATCCACTTTAGTGGATTTCCCCAACGCCTTGTTGTTTCTTTCATGCAAGTTTGTTTTTCTTTCTACAAGTTTGAGTTTGTTTAATTTCCTGCAATTTAATTTTCTACAAGTGTGCTTTCTTTCTTGCAAAGAGCTAACTCTTATGAACAGATAACTTGGTGACAATGAGGTTTAAAGTAGCATGAGGAGTTCAAGTTTACTTTGAGTAGTGGGTAAAAGCATGGTAATGTGTCTCACTATGCGGCAAGATAATTTATGTTGTTTTTATGAATTTATTCAAAATAGCTATTATAAAAAATAAAAGGTATACTTTAAAAAAAATATTAAAAATAATTTTAACAATCACTTCTATATTGTTTCCATATTCAAATAAAAAAATATTGATTTTGAAGTCTTAAAATGATATGTTTTGGGGTCGCACTTTTGCGTACAAATAATTTTTTTATTTATATTAATAATTTAATAATAAATAAAATATATCATAAAATTATATTTAAAAAAATGTACAACGATCTTAAAACTGTCTATAAAAGACTTGTTCAAAAAAATTGGAATTAAAAATATAAATGAAGATAGATATGGGGGGTCGCGGTTTTGTGAGTACTTATGAGATGCTGAAATAACAATAAATGGCCTTTAAAGGAAATGAAATAAATAAGATAAAAACAATTTTTTTTATTTGAAAAAAAATACCATATAAAAGCTCATTCACAATGAAAACTTTTGTTTCATTAAATCGTTCTCTAATTCTCAATGGATTTGTAGATTTATGAACAAATATTTTTAGTTCATTAGTTCATTGCCGCAAAAGGGGGAAAATTGAGACACATTAATCTACTGTTCTTTAGTTTTGGAATCAATTTTATCTCATTTTTGTTTTAATAGGATTTCGTAAACTCAATTTTTGGTCATTTCTTTTGAGTGTTGTAAGAACCTTGGACACTAACCAATGTGTGAGACAGGACTCATCAACCGACAAGATGGATTCAAAGAAGATGATAAGTTTGGAAGAACTCGCTCAAATCTTAATGAAAGTTAGGATCTCTTCTTCTCAAGAAGAGCAAATTTTGGTAGCAACTAAGCACTTATCTACCTCTCCTGACATAATAGAAGTACCAAAGTCCCATGAGCTACAAAAAGGTTCTCCTTACCAAACTACAGAGGAAGCTGAAAAGTTAGGGACTACATCCGATGGAGAGCGATCTGAGATTGAGGATCTTTCCACATGCATCTCAATGGACCCTTCATGTACTAAAGAAATCAATTATTCAAAAGAGGAGGATCTACATAAAGACTACATTGAAATTTGGTTCCAAGAGGTGATCAAATCACAACGCCATTGTCTCCTTCGAGACTTCTTGCTGCCTAAACAAGTAGGTCGGTTGATTCTTCATATCCAAGTAATCATTGTGATAAATTCTTCATATGTGGATATCAGTATGCTTCTTATCTTGCTTCGTACATGGTTACATTGGAAAATTTCTTACACTTAAATAAAGATTTTTATTTCTTTTAGGTAAAGTAGGGAAATATGTATATAAATAAATAGTTGCTTGTGGTTGGTTAGCTTTAAGTTTCATGCAACTTCACTTTTTCTTTTATTTTTAAATAAAAGAACTAAGATGAAGAAAATATTAATAATTTATCCAAAACAACTTAAAATCTTTATTCCTCTTAATACATGCATCTTTCTGACCATTAATAAAAACAATTGCAAGAAGACCAATCTTTAATACTATGGGGATTTACTTAAACTAAGGTCTACATAGTGATACCTATAGGTAACTTGTACATCCTAAATTCATTATCAAAGCTTGTTATCTAAGTATATTGATCAAATAATAGCAGGAGAGTAAGTGACATTTCTACTTGTGGAGGAACGCTACTAAAACTTATATGAAGAAGATTGATTTAGGGACTAGAGAATAGCTTCAGGTCATTCTCTTTTGACATGAATTATAATTTGAGGCTATTATAAATAATGTTACTCATGTGATTAAATTTAATGTTGTATTATGTGCTTAGAAGACTTAATGTGTACTCTAGTTAATAATAGCTATAAGTGTAGGATTAGATCTACATTAAACAAGCTATCTTACTATGAAATGGTGAGTTCCAATGTTAGAAATGAAACAATTAACACTAATTTCCTAAGATATTTAATCAACTATCAAGCATTTCTCAAGAGTTAAAGCCATCATAAACATATCTCATATGGAAGAAAACTTGAATCATTTCATATTAAGCTAGAGAAGAAAGTACATATCTACCATGAAGCTTGAAGTGCATCCTTCTTCCCTTGACATGAGCTATCCTTTCTCCACCGTTGCTTTTGATGAAGAAGTTGAGCTTTCCAATCTCCAGAATCTCTCCAGCATGCCTTTGCTCTTCCTTTGTCCTCCTCTACCATGCCCCAAATTCCTTTGTTTTATAGCATTGGGAAATGGGCTCTCAAGTTTCTCTTTTCAATGTGGGATTATCCCTTTTCATGTTTTTTTTATTATTTTCTCTCAAAACCCACTTTCCGTAGTATTTTTAGGCTTTTGTCACAAATTTAGGATTTTCAAGCACAATTAATGCAATCTTGTGCATTTCTTCTCACTGTTGACTGATGGAGACTAGATTTGAGCCTTCAATTGAGCAGTTCAATCACTAAACCTTGTCTCTTTAGGATGTCTCTTTCTTCACTCAATCCTTCCAGTTATGGAAGTAGTGATTAGATCAGAGAGGACTGTTCTCTTCTATACTTGTCTTCCGTCTTCATGTTGCAGGTGCATAGTAAAAATATGCTTCTTCCTTCACTTGGTTAAGGGTGTTAATTTGATTGTTAAAAACCTCATGAGGAGGAAGATATGATGCAAAGGTATGATCACAATTTAGATTTTTGTATTCCTTTATGTCATAATGAGGTTGCAGCCACTTCAAGGGATAGGTTTGGCATGGTTGAGTCCTCTAGTATTGAGACTCAAATTTATGGTGTTCAAGCAGTAAGCTGTGAAAGGGTTGGAATGTTGGATGGGAGTCTACATGGTTCTCATATGTTGGATGACCTCACATGTGGCAGCACACATTGTGTTGTCAATGAGACATTGAGTGACTTGGATAACCTACTCCTAGTCACAGAAGAAATGATACTACAAGTGTTTTCTAAAATTGATGGTGCACATAGATATTTGGAAGATCTCATTGGGAGAATTCAGCTAGAGAAGAGACAAAGTGGGGTTGTTGACAGTCTCCAGATCTGAACTTTGCATCATCAAAAGGGAGCTGGAATTAATGAAGGATGACTACTTACAGTTGTTCATGGATAGAGACATGGCTCTCAAAATTGTTGAAGATAAAGCAACAGCAAAAGGAGAGAAACTTCATGTGGATTTTGGGAGTTCACATTCTTTTCCTATTACCACTAGTGATCATATTTGTGTGTCTGGTTGCACACATGATGTTTGGGATGAGCCTCATGCACAATGTGAACAGGAGGAGTATGTAGAACTATAAGTGCTTGAAGGAGGAAGTGACATGGAGGAGGTTTGCGAGGCACTTTGTTTCCATGAGGAATTCCATGAGATTTATCTATGTGAGGAAGGCTCATCTATGGAGGATGTACCTGAGTTCATTCCATTTGGATCCAACAACGGCAGAGATATCTATCCATCCATGGATTGGGTGAATAGATGCATTATAGAGATGAATACTTCAAGAGGTAAGAGAACATTTTGTGGATTCATTGACACCTCTCACATTGCCCATTTTTGTGAGTAGTAGAACACACACATATGGCTGCATTATGATGGCATCCATCCTCATATGGTTTGAGTGAAAGATTACATGGCAAGTATGGAGTCATCTTGCAAGAAGATTCATGCTCATATTAGGTGGAATGCAGTTGTGCAAGCAAGCTTCCAGGAGAGACTATTGGATCATTTGTTGTGTGCCAAATCACATATGTGGGGAAAACTCATAGTTATGGATAAGGCATATATGCATATTCTTGTTGGACCAGCCAACAAAGGAGGCTAAGCTTCTACTGATTTGATGGATTATCTTTGTGGAGAGTTGTAGTTAGTTTTTCTTCCGTCATCCCTAACATATGAGGATGTGAATGGAACTAATCATTGGATGGGGGAGCCATTTTTTATGTTGTTATGTGAGGAGCATGAGACATACATGTCTACCTCTCTATTTGATTCTAATATTTTGATCACATCCTTGGTCCTACTTCATTTGTGTGCGAAACAATGGCACCTACTTGCATCATTCATTGTTTTTCTCATGCATATTAAAGCATGGGAGTTCCACTTGATCCATTTGGGTGGAACAAGTGACAGCAGTATGAGCCATAGGACTAGAGTGAAGATTGCACAAGATGACTGGCATGTCCTATTGGAGAGGCTCAAATATATGTTGATCATCATTGGGAGTGATGCACTGCCAATATGGTGGTGGGATCCCGGCATACCATGGGGTGATAGATTGCTACAAGTGATAGTGCTGATGCTTGGAAGAATCCATCACAAACAGTGGGATCCTGGTATTATTTGGGTTTATAGTGGGAAGCTGGAAAAGGATGATGTATTAACCACCTTGCAATTCTCATGTGCATTTGGGATCCTGGTACCATCCTTGGTCTTAGTTGCTTCAGTTGGGTTGATCACACAGTTGCATAGGAGATAGAGGTATTCCTTGAAAAGTAGGTTTGAATCAAAGTGGCGGCAAAAACATGGTGGATATTTTTTAGTGTAGCTTGGGATTTGGAATTCCAATTCTAGTTAGTACAGTAGCTGACCTTGAGGGCTATGCATTGAGCAGAATCTGCAACAAGTAGCCTTGGAGATAAATTTGGGAAAGGTTATAGGGTTCTTCAGCATCCATGTTTGGAATTGCTTGAGGACAAGCAATCTTGGGTGGGGAGGACTGTGATGTCCCCTCCCTAAAGGTACCATGGTCAAACCACTAACCCATTCAATTCCCATGGGTTCTAGTGGAAAAATTAAATACTGATTAATAAGGGAGTTTATTTTGACCAAAGTTACTCTATGTAATTAAATAAAATTATGGTGGACTAAAATTTTGTTTTATTTAATATATCTAATAATTGTTTTATGAGTTGGAATTGGTCTAAGTGGGCCAAGAGGGTGCATATAAGTATGGATAAGGACATGTGAGCTATCTCACTCAAAAAATTTAGAAATAACATCTAAAAGCAGGAAAGGCATCCTAAAAGCAGGAACTTGGAAAAAGAAACTAAAAGCAGGAAAAGCAACACAAAGCATAAAGACAGAAGTTTCCTAACTTTTTAAGATAAGGCAGAGAAAGGAACAGAAACATCAAGAAAGGACCCAAGAATATTAGGAAAATACATGGAATCCAATTTTATCCAAGGAGGGTACAATTGATGAGGCAAGTGGGTCCAAATGCAAAAGCAACTCGCCAAAGAAGCCTCCACTCATCACCAATATGAATTCCAATGAAGGAAGCCTCTAGAGAAGGAAGGAAGATACCTGAGGTTTATAAAAGGAGCATGAACACTCCCTTTCACATATTTTTTCATTTTGAGTGTTCATATTGAGAGATATGTGCATCTCAAAGGCTTGGATGGTGTGCCCATTTCTAGCATTGGGTGATGTGCCCCTTTGCAATCATTAATCCAGTTCAGAGATTGAGAGATCCTTCTATTGGAGTTTGAGGAAGAAGACACCTAGTCCTTTTCATGGATTTTAATTCAGAAATTGGAGTTTATTTCCAGGTGTCTTTGAGCTATAATGTGATGTGGTTAGAATCTCAAGATAAGAGTTAGAATCTTGTAGTTGTAGCATATCTAGTTCAATGTATTCTGGCTAGTGAAGAGGAGACTTGAAGGATTGTGCTCCCTATCATCTAGAAGCTGCTCATATGCCAATAGTATGATGTAATATTATATACTCCTTCTCTATTCACTGATCCAATAACAAAGAACTACTTTCTTACTCTATATCATATTACTCATGTTTATATGTATGCAATCCTAATGAAAATTTGATATCCTGAAAGTTTTGCAATGGTTAACTATTGTATTCACCCCTATAAATATGATTGGGGTATTTTAATATTGAATAAAATCTATATGATATCTTCCACAATATTTATTTCAGAATCCATGGCCTTGGAATTCCATTTGATGAGTCTATGATTTCCACGGTTGCACTATAGAGGAGAAATTTAGCTAGTTTTATATTTTAATGCAATTGATTTTTTCCTATGCTTCTAATTTCTGGACTGAAGGTCCCTACAGCTTAATAAGAGGTATTTGAGCCTATCCATACCCATAGAATATAATTTAGGAATCCTTTGAGTCCATTCAAATTGGTTTTGAAATTGTCTCTCTCCCTATTCCTAGTTTCGAACCTTGTAACCAGTTTCTCTCTTTGCAATCAAAATTTTTTCTATCCATCCTAATAACTTCTATATCAGGTTGGGGATAATTAAATCAATCTACCTAAGGTTTATATACATCCATTTCAGAACCATAATCCATTGGGTTCCACATAATTTCTAGGGTTAGTTCCTCAGATTCTTTGGCTTTGTCAAAGGGTCATCCCAGGTGTGACGCACCCAGAGAATGTGCCACTGTCGAATGTATGGACTCTAAACATTTCTGATTTATGTTTTTCAGACCTATAGGTGAATGCTACAGTCCATATTGAATTTATTACATCCCTGTGTTTGTTTGGGAAGAAATTTGGAAAGGTCCCTAGGTTCTAGAGTTCAATTGGGGAAAATCTAGTTTTTTTTGCTTGTCTTCAAGCTACTGTGCCTACTCATTACCTTAAGTACATTACATTTGACCATAATCACTAAATAATCTAACCTAGGTTGTTTTTTTAGAATATTGTTATTATATTTTACTAGCAACTATATTTATCATTGGTGGTGGTTATCCTATTTTGTCTAAGCCAATTGAATGTTGTTCTAGTTGTTTATCATATTATAGGCTTAGTTGGAAGATTAAGGAAAATACATTCACATAACTAAAACTAATCATCCCTTAGTCTCTAACAAGATCTAGGTATCACCTTATACCTTTATATGCACCTTGGACTAATTATTAATTCACAATCCTAATTGCTACATTATCTTATGGATTAGTAACAGGTATTTTCCTTGATTCCAATTTACTTTCATATCTATTTGAAGTAATTGGTCTTTAAATCTAGCATTACTATTGTTTACTGTCTTAAGTGGATTCATTGGTTAATATTGAACATTTATTGTTATTGATATATATTACATGGTATTTGAGCTTTTACTAAGTGCATAATCTTACATTGCTTGTATTCTTTCATTGTACTTAGTTAGTACAAATATTGTAATTGCTATATATTTCATCTAGACTTGAATAAAGAAGTAATCAATTAATTCGGGCAACCCCCCTAGGATTTGGATATGGATTTAGGCCTAAAGTGAGAGATTAAGTGTTAAGGTGACAATATCATTCAATCTTGGTTTCCACTTAGGTTGTGCCAATGGGGTGGGACTTTTCCCACTTATGTACACGTTGCACAGTAACATGTGGTTCATTCAATTAGTTTGAGTAGAGTATTAGTGGTGGGAAGTGTAGCATAGTATGCATGTGCATATGTATGATTGAATATTAAAAAACAAATCTAAAACACATAATTCCATAACATATATGATAGTAAGTGTATTATATAAGCACTTATGACACCCATGTAATTTTTTTTGCCAACATGGAAGATATGCATGACTCTCCCATCTACATATTTATGGTAGACTAAGAATCAAGTTAAGAACAAACTCTTATTCACAATATAGCCTTAAAATATAAAGATAGTAAGTCCCATACATTAATACTTACAAGGACACGAAATAAAGGTAAGGCATGACTTGGAGAAACCCTCTAGAAGAATAAGCAATTTATTATTGGTTTAAGAGGAATGATGGCATGTTTTGATGCACATTTTATACTGCAACGATGAACATAATTAATGTAATATGTTCATGAAACTATGTTGTTGACATGCATTAATATATGACATCTGATAAGATTCAAAATGTGTATCATGTGTTTCCCTTGGGAACTACAACAAAAACCTACGATTAACATCCTTTTTAGATTCCTTTCTAGCCTCCATTAACATTTTTAGTAATATTTTTGTAGTGTTTAAGAAAAATCATCATTCTAATTTTCATGAGTTGATGTTAAAATTGGTGCTACTGTCGATTTATTATCATCAGCTTGCTTTAGCACCGATATTAGTTTACATTTTAACGTTGACTTTACCTTTATTTTTCACTATCATGCTTTACATTACTAAGACTAGTAGTGTCGGTCTGAGTGGAGACCCATTCGTGTTTCCCGCATCAGCAGTTGGCACATTTTCATCATCATTTTGAAGTTGGAAACTCCTCTTTTTCTTGCCATAGAAACTTGGAGTCCATATCATGGTGAGGATGAAAGTGCAATATTATTGATTGCTATTTCTCAAAAAAATGACTGAACACGTCTTAATTATTGCCTCGTCCAATCCATATAACATTTTATCCAAAACTAAGATGTATCCTATTTAAGAAAAAACATGAATATTCCAGGAATCTTTCTAAAGCATCTTTTGAAATATGTTTTTTTTACTAAAATTTTCGCCTCGGACAAATGGTACGGAATCAGAAAAAACTCAAAACATCAAATTTGTAGAGAATTTCAAGAGATTTACAACAATTCAAAGTTCGCCGAATTCTAAGTTACGAGCGAAAAGTTATTCACAAAATATGAAATATTCCTGGAATATTCACGTTTTTTCTTATTTAGGATACATTTTGGGCTTGGTAATATCTTATGCAGCAGCATTCATGAGTCACTCAACTATCCTTCGGAGACATGAGGTCTCCTTAGGATCAACTTTAGATTCCTTTTTAGCAACTACTTTAGCTAAAATCAAAGTCAATAGTGTCATAGATTCATTTTTAAAGCCATGCTTATCTTTCTTTTTAGAACCAACTTTAGATTCATTTTTAGTGCCTACTTTAGGTTTCTTTTTTTGCCAACTTTAGCTTCCATTTTAGCTCTGACTTTAGCACTGAGTTTCCTAAGTAACCAAATAAAAGTAGGGGATACTTTTCAAAATGAAATTTAAGAAACATTAAGGGCTAAAACTAAGCAATTTGTCTCAATTCTCATGAATGTGAGGGCATTTATAATATTTTAATTACAATCTCTTATTTCCACTCATAAGAAAACCCTCAATACTTATTCCTTCATTGTTTTGTCGGTTCCTCTCTTTCTCTCTTCCCCTCTCCTTTTTCCCTTAGAGTTTCAACCTAATGTAGGCTTGGGTTTTAGTTTCATGGAGGAACTTCCATGACGAAGGTAGTGAATTTCCCATTCCCTTCTCCTCCATTCTCCTCTTTTACATTGATTTTCCTGTATTGATTTGCTAATTTTTATTATGTTTTGTAGTTGCAGGTTCATCGTTTCATGCATGGAGGCTAAGGTTTCATATAAGAACCTCCATAATCAAGGTAATGACTTCTCTCTTCCCTTCTTCTTCTTCCTTCCTTCCTCTTTTACTTTATTGATTTGCTAATGTTTATTATTCTTTTGTTGTTGTAGGTTGAGGCTTTCATGCATGGAGGATAAGGTTTGATGGAGGAATATCCATTAGGAAAGTAATAACTTCTCATTTCCATTTTTCTCATTCCTTCCTCTTTTCCTTGTTTTTCCTTTACTGATTTATTAATGTTTATTGTTGTTTTGTTGTTGTGGGTTTAATGGAGAAAGAAAGAAAAAAATGACATTTTTGGGGTTCTACTCAATGCACAAATCTAGTTCATGGTTGTGGCCTAATAAAATCCCTTGCATTCATGTAAGGGGATATAATTTTGAATCTTGGCACCAATATATCACTTATTATTTAGTTTTCCCTTTGTATTATGTTGATATTGATCTAAGATCTACATTATTCATTTGTTTGCATAAATAGGTTAGGCTAGATTCTTTTCAGATCTACACTTTTAATGGAATATTTAAGTGGGAGAGTAGCTCAAGTAGAGTTCTTTCCTTTTGGAAAGCGATCTAGGTTCAAATCCCAACATCCCATTACCATTTTCCATTTATATTTCTATAAATTCTAATTTGCACTGAATTAGTCTAGTTCTAGTTCAGATATGCACTTTTAATGGTATTATTTTGTTGGAATGTAACTCAAGTAAAAATATTGACTTTTGGCAAGTGATATGGGTTCAAATCCCAACCACAAGGGTTTCACTAAGTAGGCAATATTATAACACGTGAGTTCATATTGGGGGATTGATACTCTAAAAAATGGAAGCAATATATTGCCTTGTATGTAGGGGTCAAGGGGTATTTTTAATATATTAGAAACATATAGATATTAAGGGTTTTTATAATTATTTATCTATGGAGTTGAATATGTACTCTATGTCTGAAGTTGGTGTCAATCAACTTGTGTGTGAAATCATATTAGTGTTTGAATAAATATGACTACGCGTGATGATGGTGTAAATTTGATTGTGTTTCCAATTAAAGTGGTGTTTGAATATGTATGATCTATGAGTGAAGCTTGTGTGAAATTGATTGGAAAAAATGCATATGAATTCAACATGTATTCAAGGGGTTTTCCCCATCTTGAAATATAAGTTCTCACGAAGATTTCATATTTCACCCTACAAGGTTTCTAAGGGTTGTAAGAGTTGTGTCATGTAACCATACTAAGGATAAAAATAGAAACTAGTATTAAAAAATTTAAGGAAAAAGTGGATATCTAGGATATTTAATGAAAATATGGGGTTTTTTAATTTGATAGGTGTATTGGGAGGGGGGCTCAAGAAAAGGTTTTTTGGAGGCATTCCTTAATATCTAGTGAAACTAGGGGTATTCTTTAATATTGTATGAACACAGGTGTTATGTCATATATCCCAACATTCCTTTACCACTTTTTCATTTCTTTTTTCCTTAATATTATATTATTTTCTATTTTTATTTTCGCAAGTTTTAATTTATAAACAATCGATGCTAAAGAGGAAGCTAAAACTAGAGATAAAAAAAGGAAGATGAAGTTGGCACTAAAAAGAAAGTTGAATCTAACTCTATCTTGAAATGTCATTTAACACTGACTTTAGCATCAGGTAGTTGTGCTCAATTGAAAAAAAAATAACAATAAAATCCAGTACTAAAATAGTGTTGGGCCCTGAAAATGCCCCTTTTTTACCATACCTATTACACCATTTTGCCCAGTTACACCCTACTTTCATAAACCATATGCATGCCTTTTTCCAGATTAATCAGCAGTCCTAACAAGGTATACATCATTATTGTTTCATTTAATTAAATGCCTAAGATTGTTATGGTTATGAATTCTATCCTTCGATTTATGCTAACTTGTGTTGATTTTATTAAGTTAAGACCAAAGCACAGGTGTATCAAGCGCAATGCCTTGGGAAAGAATCATACATGGTGCCAATTGTTACTCTTCTAACTTGATTCCTCATATTTGCAAGGGACAGCGCATCTCTCCACGTGAAGTTGTAACAGGTCATTGAAACACAACATAGATGCAACAGACAAGACATCTCCCGATTGGTTGAACCGTTGATCCATTGACTGCCAGTGTAACAGCATCCTTCATGATTAACGACCTCATTCATTATGGCTGTAACAGTTTAGATGTAACTCTGCAGCATGAAGATCGTAGATCTCCATTGCTGCATGAAATTAGTGGATTGCGAACTGTATTCCTCATGTATAAATGCGGGAAGGCTTTCAAAGTCTGGGGTTGGATAATTATTATTTTGTAGGGGCTGTAACAGAGAACTGAGACTGTGAATTACCATCTTTAATGAAGAGCAGAGTTACTTCCATTTCTGTGTCTTAATTCGTGGTAGTTCACGACATCTCTGTTAGAAGGCCAGGGCCCGCCTTCTCACAGAGATTGCCGAGTTAAGTGTTAATTTTGAGCATTAATTCAACATACTCTAGGATCTTAACTGAGAGAATAACATGTACAACATATCAATCACAAGAAGCAATCAAAAGAGACAATAAACACCCATTCGTGCTTCCAACATCATCGGTTAGCACATTTTCGTCATCATTATGAAGTTGGAAACTCCTCTTTTTCTTGCCATAGAAACTTGGATTCCATATCATGGTGAGGATGAAAGTGCAATATTATTGATTGCTATTGCTCAAAAAAATGACTGAACACGTCTTAATTATTGGATCATCCAACCCAGCAGCATTCATGAGTCACTCAACTATCCTTCGGAGACATGAGGTCTCCTTAGCATCAACTTTAGCTCCCTTTTTAGCAACTACTTTAGCTAAAATCAGAGTCAATAGTGTCATAGATTCCTTTTTAAATCCATGCTTAGCTTTCTTTTTAGAACCAACTTTAGATTCATTTGTAGTGCCTACTTTAGCTTTCTTTTTGGTGCCAACTTTAACTTCCATTTTAGCTCTGACTTTAGCACTGAGTTTCCTAAGTAACCAAATAAAAGTAGGGAATACTTTTCAAAATGAAATTTAAGAAACATTAAGGGATAAAACTAAGCAATTTGTCTCAATTCTCATGAATGTGAGGGCATTTATAGTATTTTAATTACAATCTCTTATTTCCCCTCATAAGAAAACCCTCAATACTTATTCTTTCATTGTTTTGTCATTTCCTCTCTTTCTCTCATACCTTCTCCTCCCTTCTCCTTTTTCCCTTAGAGTTTCAACCTAATGTAGGATTGGGTTTTAGTTTCATGGAGGAACTTCCATGACGAAGGTATTGAATTTCCCATTCCCTTCTCCTCCTGCACTCCTCTTTTACTTTGATTTTCCTTTATTGGTTTGCTAATTTTTATTATGTTTTGTGGTTGCAGGTTCATCGTTTCATGCATGGAAGCTAAGGTTTCATATAAAAACCTCCATAATCAAGGTAATGACTTCTCTCTTCCATTCTCCTCCTTCCTTCCTTCCTCTTTTACTTTATTTTACTTTATTGATTTGCTAATGTTTATTATTCTTTTGTTGTTGTAGGTTCAGGCTTTCATGCATAGAGGATAAGGTTTGATGGAGGAATATCCATTAGGAAGGTAATAAATTCTCATTTCCATTCTTCTCATTCCTTCCTCTTTTATTTGTTTTTCCTTTACTGATTTATTAATGTTGATTGTTTTGTTTTTGGTGGGTTTAATGGAGAAAGAAAGAAAAAAATGACATTTTTGGGGTTCTACTCAATGCACAAATCTAGTTCATGGGCGTGGCCTAATAAAATCCCTTGCATTCACGTAAGGGGATATAATTTCAAATCTTGGCACTAATATATCTCTTATTATTTAGTTTTCCCTTTGTATTAAATGTTGATATTGATCTAAGATCTACATTATTCATTTGTTTGCTTATATAGGTTAGGCTATGTTTTTTTCAGATCTACACTTTTAATGGAATATTTAAGTGGAAATGTAGCTCATGTTCCTTTTGGAAAGCGATATAGGTTCAAATCCCAACATCCCCTTACCATTTTCCATTTAAATTTCTATAAATTCTAATTTGCACTGACTTAGTCTAGTTCTAGTTCAGATATGCACTTTTAATGGTATTATTTTGTCGCCTGTAACTCAAGTAAAAATATTGTCTTTTGGCAAGTGATATGGGTTCAAATCCCAACCACATGGGTTTCACTAAGTAGGCAATATTATAACACGTGAGTTCATATTGGGGGATTGATACTCTAAAAATTGGAAGCAATATATTGCCTAGTATGTAGGGTTCAAGGGGTAGTTTTAATATATTAGAAACATATAGATATTAGGGGGTTTTATAATTATTTATCTATGGAGTTGAATAGGTACTCTATGTCTAAATTTGGTGTGAATCAACTTGTGTGTGAAATCATATTAGTGTTTGAATAAATATGACTACGTGTGACGATGGTGAAAATTTGATTGTGTTTTCAATTAAAGTGGTGTTTGAATATGAATGATCTATGAGTGAAGCTTGTGTGAAATTGATTGGAAAAAATGCGTATGAATTCAACATACATGTATTCAAGGGGTTTTCCCCATCTTGAAATATTTGCTCTCACTAAGATTTCATATTTCACCCTGCAAGGTTTCTAAGGGTTGCAAGAGTTGTGTCATGTAACCATACTAAGGATAAAAATAGAAACTAGTATTAAAAATTGTAAGGAAAAAGTGGATATCTAGGATATCTAATGAAAATAGGGGGTTTTTTAATTGGAAAGGTGTATCGGGAGGGGGGTTCAAAAAAAGGTTTTTTGGAGGCATTCCTTAATATCTAGTGAAACTAGGGGTATTCTTTAATATTGCATGAACGCAGGTGCTATGTCATATATCCCAACATTCCTTTACCACTTTTTCATTTCTTTTTTTCTTAATATTTTACTATTTTCTATTTTTATTTTCACAAGTTTTAATTTATAAACAATTGGCGCTAAAGAGGAAGCTAAAACTAGTGATAAAAAAGGAAGATGAAGTTGGCACTAAAAGGAAAGTTGAATCTGACTGTATCTTGAAATGTCATTTAACACCAACTTTAGCATCAGGTAGTTGTGCTAAATTGAAAAAAAATAACAATAAAATCCAGTACTAAAATAGTTCTAATGGAATTTGTGTTGTAGTGGAGGTTGGTATTATGGGCTTAGGAGTTTTGTTATGAATCTTAAGGAGTTGTCATGTGTGAATTATTATAAAATCACTTGAATACACTATTGCAACCTATGTAACTTAAATAAATGAAGAAAACACTATCTATTTGGGAAACATATGAGGAAAATATAATTGATTGATTTGAGAGTACAATGGTATAATTCATCTATGGTACACCTCAAATGAAGTCAAAACTTGAGGCAAGGTGTATATACTTTAAAGGTAATAACAAATAACACAATGGTATAATTCATCTATGGTACACATCAAATGAAGTCAAAACTTGAGGCAAGGTGTATATACTTTAAAGGTAATAACAAATAACACTAGAAGAATAATTAACCTATTATTAGTATGAGAGTGTGGAAATATAATTATATAAAGATTAGGATTTTAAAAGTAAGAAGGTTTTTAAAACATTGATCTACCAGCATTATCAATTTATACTTAACTTATAAATATTTCCATGAAATTACCTTGTGGGGGAAGATAAAATGGTAAACATGCAAATTTTCTAATGGCAATAAGTTATTGTAGTTCTTGTAACCATAACTATCATTGAAGGATGATATTAATAAGAAAATAGAAAAAAAATTAATAGCTAGATACTTTATAGGAAATTATGGAATAAAATGAACTTGGACTATAAATTAAGAAAGCATGTATGAATTGGAAATTCCATGAATGAATGTTGGGGATGATTTTTCTAACAAATGTTATATCCATTAGGCATGATTGAACATGCTTGGTTATGAATGATAATAGTTTTTCCTTGGAATTTCCTATCTTCTATATATTGGCATGTGCATGAGCTTAGCCCAAAACAGATGGCAGTAATGCAAGAGACCCCTAAGATTGGTTGAACTATTTTCCTTGAAAAATAATTATCAACATACAATTTTGAAAAAAAAGGTATGGGTGAAGAACAAGAAAACATGACTATTTTGAAGCCTATAAAGTAGAAGTGGAATATAGTTAAGTTAAGGAAGACAAAATTTGGTCAAAACATGGAACTTAAATTGTGTTGAATAAATAAGTGACCTTTAAATCACATATGAGGAAATGATATGAAGTAGCACCCTATATTAGAACATGTTGAAATAATTTGGAAAGGTCGTGATGGAATAATCTAGGAAATCATCATAACACATTGGGGATTATATGATAATAAGAGGTTGAATGGTCATAAATAACGGGTTTTTATCTTACTCAAACTTGGTATGTGTAGAAATATTATGGGTTCAAGTAGGCACGACCCAATTGCTTATTGTGTGTAATATGTGGAAAGCATGATGACAATGTTAAATTATGGGCATGGCATCTATGAGTTAGAAGTATCTTGCTATAGATACCTGTTACATACTTGTTATTAAGGGCAGTAAGGTCAAATTATGGGTTATGGAATAAATTTGGGCATTCCAATGGACAAGTTATAATTATTGTAGGGAATAAATTGTAGGGTTAAATCATTCCTAGATATATGTGGATAAATCACGTTATAAATCTTAAATGACAATGACCTAGTGTCCAAACTCTTTAAGTACTAATGGGTTTAGCAATCCTTGAAATGAATTGAGCCACATATGCAAGGTGATATTAGAACCTTGGAAAATTATCAAAAGATATAGAGCACTACAAGACAATCGATGAAATGATGATTTAATAGTAGATGCACTTATTAATGTCATGATAGACATGGAAATTTCATTTTTATTTTGATCATTTAAGGTATATCATTAATGTCATTAATAGCTTATTGCTCAATTTCACTATTGACATAAGAATTTCACTATTGACATAAGAATACGTCCCTATATTGTGATGGATCAAGGTGGTTGGGGCTTACTTGGAAGTTTTAACATTGTACTCAGGTGATGAAACCATATGAAAACTCTAACATTTAATTGATGTGTTGACTATACATATCTCATCATATATATTTATTTTTTATGGTAAGATGAGAAAATATAATCAAAACATTGTCAGTATCTTAACAATATCACATGGCATTCATAGTATTTCATGATGACCTTTTGTAGAGTTAGTCTGGACTAACAAACTTAACAAGAGATGATCCATGTACTATCTTAACAATATCACATGGCATTCATAGTATTTCATGATGACCTTTTGTAGAGTTAGTTTGGACTAACAAACTTAACAAGAGATGATCCATGTACTGGAAGAGTGTTTTGATGGTGCTTCTATAGTATTAGATGTAATGTATGGTTAATAATTGTTATATATTCATGCATACTAGTGATTTTGAATTTGTTGATTAATCATGATAGGAATGTTCAAGATGTTTTATTATATGATATGCATTAAGTTGATTAATCAAGATAGGAGTATTTATGATGTTTTATTATTCTACATATATTATGTGTTGAGATCATTATCATATTTGTGATGCTATGTAGCCTTATGAACACATGTGATATTTAGCATGTGGTTCCATTTATGTTGACCTAATGCTTATGATGGCATGTCATAATTACATGCAGATATTTTGATGATGATGATATGATGATGTGATATTATTGTGATGATGATATTTTATAATATTATGGGATGTGGTAGCATATGGTTGTTTACTATTCGAGATGTTGTGATGAAAATGATGTTATGATAATGTTGTGTTCTTATGATGTCAGATAGAATGTGGTTATTTTCTATGCATAATAAGATGATGGTGTTATAATCATAACCAATTCTTCAGTTACATGATGTGAGGTGGAGGTTGATAGGAAATCCATCCATGGGCCTAAAGGATTGGTTCAACATTCAATGATATCATGGGATCCCATACCCATGAAAGATAAATCTATATAAAGTAACCCCTCATGAATTGGGGACAACCTCAATCAATAAACATATGCCATTAGTTCGTTTACCTTAACTGATGCTTGATGATACATAGTACTATCTAAAGGGGTGCAAAGTACCTGGTGTTGAAGTTATACTCATCAATGGAATCGTGATGTTTGAATTTCGATTCCTAGGTCTAAGTACCTAGTTGGATTTGGGGAGTGATTTTAGGTTATCCTTTTGATATGTCTGGAGTATGCAATTTATTGTACCAAACCAGACGCATGTTAATCTGGATGAGGCCTCGGGTCATAAATCTTGGCATAGGATGACATGCCTTAATCTTGATGTGGAAAGTTGAGGAGGTTGTTATCATTGTACTCACGCTATTAGGAATAGGATCATGGAGCAATGAAAAAGAAAATTAATGCAAATATAAAAGATAGAAGAACACAATACAAGAGAGAGACAATTATCTTTGGTTCACACAATATGAGAAACATTCACAAAGAAATAATCAGTCCTTCCTCTATTCCATCTATCAAAATGAAGGGATAAAATCTACAGCGCATATGTTGAAACCTCCTCGTTACACTCCCACGATCCCTTCTCTCACAATACACCACTATAATACAATACCCTCATAAAAAGAGGGATTCCTTCTAGGGAAAAAATACATCAACATAACTTATCCCAAAAAATCTACAACATTATGATGAATTGTCCAAAATGACTATGAAATTACAATATTTTACAAGGCATTTTTTCAAAAAATTATCTTCACAGGAGGGGGATCCAAAAGGTTGTTGCCACCCTACCTTAGACACCCTAAAAATACGGTTGTGTAGAATTATATCCTATGATTGGGGTTGATATCACCAACATATTGGGTTTGAATAAGATGGACATATAGGGCTTTACAAAAATCAAATTAGGGTTTATATTCAAACAAAGCTAAACTAGGGTTTAAAATATAGAGAATCATGTACCATGTTTATGAAGTTTGTTCCTATCTTTCATTTCTTCAAGCTTTACTTCAAACCTTCAAACCAAGAACCTGTAAAAGCAATATAATGTCCTCCTCAAACACATTTGGATACATAATATTTTTGAAATTCAAATAAAACATAGAAATAAACAATCTAATCGAATGAACATCAACATGTGACCATTAAATATGAGATAATAATGAACACAGTAGTTAGGGAAGGGAAGATCTCCAATCTTTATTCAAACTAGTAGAAATTTATAAATATACCTTTAACTACCATGCACCTTTCGAAACCTTGACTTCGAGTCTCCTGTTTGTTTTCTCCAAGAATCCCAACCAAAGCTCCAATGCATAGGGGTTTGAAACTGACTAGGGAAACAAATTCAAGACATAGGGCATGGAAAACAAGGGATAGAGAGTAGCAATTCCTCCAACATAACAACACTTATGCCAAAAATTCTCCCTTCATGGCTCATCTCACTTGCTTTTATACTAAGTAGAGATGGTTACCTTCGGGTATGAGCAGTTGTAACCGAGAGGGAGGTTACCAAAACCACCCAAACTTCCCAAAATTCAAGATTTTTTTATATTTTTTGACATTTTTAATGAAAAAAAATGGTGAGACAAAGGAAACCTATGTGTAACACACTAGTGAAACAAAGGAAACCTGCATTTTCAGGAAAAAATGCTAGTGGATAGCTCACTAGGGGTGTTTTTTTCTTCAAATCCGGTTATAGAGATTCTAATTTCTAGGGAATCATTGGATAAGTTAAGGCCATTAAATCAAGCACCAAATTAGGGCTCTTCCATCAATAATTTCCTTTTGTGCGAGCAACAAATTTTTCATGAAAGTGTCGTCATGAATATGTGATTGTGCGATCATCATCATGAAATTTCCGTCACGGATGGAGAGGTGTCGATATGGACTATAAGAGATGCCCCCTAATGTATGAGGTTATAAGGGAACATGATGGTTGAAATACATTATAATAATCATGGTACTGGTATTTCTGAGCCAACAAAACTGAAGAAACCGAGAATCTTAATCTCAACAAGGTACCTGAAACAAAAAAAAGTATGTCAGACAATCTTATCCCTGGGAAATGTGTCCATGTTCAAAATGATAGAACACGACCTCCTGAAAGATATAATGAGGATCCAATACATATGTATAAATTATGCAAAGATTGTGGGCACAAAATACAAAGTGGATCCATGTGATATAAATGGGTCATGGCCGCGAATGAACAAAGTGGATCCATGCCCAACAACTGATCATAGCCAAAAGAGATACAAGGTGTATCTATTTCAAACTAGATACCATAGACACAACAGAACAAAGTGGATCTATGTCTAATCCAGTGCCAAATGAAGTGCAACACAGTCTTGCGCAACTGACGCAATAGAAAAAAGTGAAGACTCTATTGTTATCCCAAGGTATTCAATCCAAACCTCCTAAAGGTACAAATCCTAAGTCAAACCTGGGGGATACTGTTTGATTACCAGTTAATGATGTAAACTCTTAAAAAATGCGAGGGAATCCCTTGACAATAAAAATGGGTCCCAAGGTACCTAGTACATTCTAACAGGCATGAATATATGTTCTTGAAGTTGAACATGTGAATAATCCATCGAGTAGGATACATTTATGTATTCCCACTAACCAATAGCGAGAGAAATTTCCATTGATGACTGCAATCCCAAGGTACTTTTGAAACTCTAAACCTCATTCCCAAAGAAAAAATAGTTGAAGTTAATGGGAAGAGGCATGTTGGAAGGAAGTCATTAAGGCATCCTCCATCATCCAACACAAGGAACAATCAAGGACTAATTTTATTTGAATAAAAACTAAGTACATGATGAAACATACTAACACTAGCGAATGGTCGACATATGAAGTCAAGGAAACTGTAGAATGGCAGACATGGGCTATATCCTTGAACAATGAGAACGACATAGTATTGACTTAGGAAGCTTTGGACATAAAGGGACCAATTATACAAATCCATAATGTAGAATACATTGATATATTCTCCATATGATTGTAAGAGTAACCAACCCGAGGAGTAATAACTCTGAGATCAATTTTTATCTTAAGGCCAAAATCTTGAACCCAACTTATTGAGAGACTCAAAATGGGTGCTTTGTTCAAAGACACATTTGACTTGCTTCCATTAAATTGAGAGAATATATGAAATCTTCCCCTTCCCTTTTTATTTTTTTAAGTACATTTTTCATTTTTTAACGAGCACAAAAATGATGAAAGTATGCTCGATCAGATATTTTTCGTAAAAAATTAATGAGTCTGAAAAGTAAATTTGAAATTTTCTTCCTTTTTTAATGAGCTTGAAGAAAAGATAAAAGGATTCTCAACAAAATATTGATCCATGGATTTTCATCAAGCCAAATCAATTAGAGCTCGCCGGTATTTTCAAATTTAAAGAGTCTAAAAAACTTCAAGAAAACCCTATTTACTATCCCGTGGATTTTTATCGAGCCCAGGTTGGTAAATTCTCATCAGTGTTTTCATATTTAGAAATACTAAAAAAACTTAAAGAAGACTCTAGGGTTAGAATTTTTCGTATACTTAGTCTCCACCGCCCGAAAAACTGTAAAATGATACGGGGAAGAACTCTTCTAGCCAAAGTTTACTAGAGTACTACTTTTTCATAAATAATCCATGTGGCCCAAAAAAGGGTTAAAATTATATACTGGATGGATGATTCTTTGAATATTATAACGAGTGTGAAAGAAAACAGCTTACTCGGAAATATTTTCAATTTTAAGGAGTCAGAAAACATCTTTAAGAAGACTCCGAGCCTCCTTCGGTTTTTAACGAGATCGAAGGAAGGATGGAAGAATGCTCGGAACTTAGGAGGAAACGAGTGTCAAGAACATGCAAAAATGGTTCAAAGCACATGGAACAAACCTACGCATAATGCAAGGAACATGAGCAAGATAAGGACACTCAAGTTGTGTCTCCTCTGGGTAAAAGGTGTTAAGTTGCAAATCCAAAATGATACAGGCTTAGCGAAAATGAGATAAGTGATGAGGGATTATATAACGATATAAAAGCATGGAATTCGATATAATGCTCATAAGTGCAAGCGGGATTGATGAAATGCATACACAACTTAAACTCAAAATTGGGATCCTTACAAGGAAAGGTCATAAATATATGAGAAAGAAAGACATGAAACTTCTTCTCAAAGTCATGGTAAAACTAAAAATGCTCCCAATCCTATGAGAAAAACTCTGTATGGGTACCAAAATAGAAAAAGGGTGCTGACTAGGGTGACCCATGTTAGGTAGGCTCTGTTATTGGACTAGTGCACAATGCTTAAAGAGATGGATAACACACCAATATCCAACATGTTCAACCTTATGGTGAATTTGGGTGGCACAAGGTTCAAATGAATTATAAGAGAGGGGAGGTCTAAACCTCTATGCAAGTTTCTGAATACACCTGACCGGATCGAGCAATATGTAGAAAATGATCTCAAAGCAAACATAAATCTAACTAAAAATCATGTCTCCAAGAAAAAATAGTACCATAATCATATCCCAAAAATATAAAATAAAATATCTAATATGGGTCACTTTGGTAGAAATACTTTCAACTTTAACATCTTCTACAATATTCATCACCGAGGAAAAGTTTACCAATGAAGACTCTAAAGTGCCAAGGCTTAGGGATCTATAATCAATAAGATGAGACTCACGAGGAAGATCAAAGATTAAAGAAATAATAGAGTATGTAGAAATAGACTCATCATCGTGGGATTTGAAAATTCTAATAACAAAATCTAACTTAGTAGGAACAATGACTTGTTGCTCCATGGGAGAGTCCAAAGAGTCAAAACTGCCAATGTCTAAGGATCTATAATTAGTGAGATCAGACTCAAAATACAAATCAGTGCTAGATTTTATTGGAACTGGGTCCAATCTAAGGAGATCATCTTCATAAAAGACGTCAATACAAAAAATATTGTCAGACTATATCATAGACTCTAGTAAAACTTCATCTAAAGGAAGTATATCATCCCAGATAGAACACTTATCTAAACATTGAGTTGGATCAATAGGGTGGAGATCTGGCTCCAATGCCCCCATTGGATGAATTTCTTGGTTAAATGTCGGGACCAAGCCCCAAGAAGGTAAGCATGAACATAGAGGCTTATTCTCAGTAGCAATTGGACACAAGGGATATAAGGCCTGGTTGATCCGATTATACCCAGCTTTGGAGGCTAGGAACATCCAAGGATCATTAAAGTGAGAAGTACTACATTGAAACACCTTATATGTGGAATTTGTGGAAACTGTTGAAATTGCGTAAATCGGAGATGCATTAACATGCAAATATGGTGGGGGAAGATTAAAAGTTCCCATTAATGAAGGATACATCCCCCACACCAATGTTTTCACAATTCCTCGCAAAATGGGATACTAAAGGAATATTGCATCCATGGTATTGTTGAATTCATTACTTTTTAAGGGTAGTTGGTCAATTGTTACAATATTTCCCTCACGAGGAAACTTGATGATCCGAAATATTGAAGAGACTACTACCATCATAGCTTGTGTCCAAATTCTCCCTAGCAATAAATTATAATCAAGCAAAGAGTCAACCACTTTTACATACACTTTGACTATTTTTCCCCCTAGCTCTACAAGAAAGGATGGGATAGTTCCATGAGGTTGGAAAATGTGGCTGTCGAAATATTTCAACATAGTGATAGGAGTAACCATGTCAGGTGATCCTAAATCCTTCCAACATTATAAAGACACGACACATGTGGAGGATCCCTCGTCTAAAATTGCCCGATGAATCTTAGTATTTCCAAAAACAACTTGGATCTGAAAAGAAGCATGATGGGGTAAATGAGGCTTCCAATTCCCAAAATTGAATGAAATCACTTGAATATGCACAGGATCCAGAGCTCCTAAAGCTGAAAGTAAGCTCTTCCTTTGAGTTGGACAACTCTGGAGTACCTCAAGCATAGACATTGCACACAGAGCTTCAGCCAAATATTCAACTATACTATAATTATGAGTAGCATGCACTTTAGGATTATACGTGGCTTTCTTAAGAACCCCATTTGGTATTCTAGGCATAGTATCATTGGAAGGCTTCTCTATGTGTAAAGAATTGTAATTTCCAGCATTAAGGGGTTCTTTACCTTTTGATCCAGATGAATTATATTTATAATTCTTGTTCCTAGTCTGGAGATAAACATCATGTTCACACATGAAAATTTCACCTAGGCCTGAATTCCCCCCTTGAGAGGACGTTCCCTGGTTCCCCCCTTGGGAGGATGCAGGGTTTTGGTGAGCACCAGCAATCATTTGTTGCTGATGTTGAGGAAATGGATCAGTTAATACATCAGGTTGGGACGACCCTTCCTGCTGGTCCAACAGCTTCTAAGCCATTTCCATCTTAGGGAATTTATAGGTTAAGCAATCTTCCTGGCATAACAAGCAATGAAATTTCACTTTACCTTTTTCATTATTTTCCCCACCAACATTAGTGTTGTTGTTATTGTTGTTTGCATTGTTATTCCCCTTATTCCCATTTTTATTGTTCTTATTTGTATTCCCTCCAAGCTGTTGGTTTCCTTTAGAGTTGTGTACTAATAGAACATCAGGAAGAGGGTTAGGTTTAAGGTTTTTTTTATATTATGATCAGTTTTTGGAAAATTTTGACTAGAAAATTTATTACCCAGGCTAACTGGATTGTTCTCAACTACACCAATCACACCATCAACATGAAGTGTATGGATGGGTTTTGTTGGGTTAGTTTTTGCTCTAGGAGTAGTAGGCATAATTTCATACAACATCCTGTATTGGGAATAAACCAAATCCAATTGTTAGGCTTTGATAATATCTTTCTCTTCAATCTAAACGCTAGAGAGAGCCACATCTTTCACAATACAAGGTCGTAAATACTTAATGAATCAATCAGTTAGGAACTCATCTAGAATCTGAGCTTCAATCAAACTCCTCCTCCACAATTCATGAATGTGGTCAAATATATGAGTGGACTTGTCCTAATGAAAGGAGGTTAATAACTCAATACCGGTTTCATAATAGACTAGTAGCTGGAAATGATTTAAAAATGCCAATGCAACTAAATTAAACATATGAAAAGATGCTCGTGGTAACTCAATGCGCCATTTCTCCACCAGCCCAGTTAAATTCCTTTGCAAGAGATGTAATATAATAGAATCATCCATCAAAGAGTTTTATGAACACCATAGATTAAAATTCATCACATGGTTAGTCAGGTCTTCCCTAGGTTTACCTTCAAACTTAGGAGTGTATGAAGGAAGCTTAATGGGAAGGGGTGGCCATCTTGGGTCATGTAACACTGGATCATTAATTAAATTTGAAATATTAGTCAAATTCAAAGTAACTAAAAATGGAAACTTTGTCTAAGCCATTGTATTCTAGATTCTGGGAGGATTAGTTTCCCATTGGTTGGTGTTTGTATATGGTTGTCCCAAAATGTATGGATTTCCAGGATTAGTGAAAAGCGGATTAGGTTATCTGAATTCTGGTCGTACTAGTTTTGAAACGAAGGAAATGTTGTTCCAAAAGTCCCTCCCATTCCTCCTCATTGTTGGATACCTTGTAAGATACTTGTCATTACAGGGTTCACCATTTTTAAACCTCCCATCCCATAAAAGGGTATATTTCCTTGAGTGGCATTCTACCCCCATGGAAATACAACGTTGGTGCCCCCTAGTGTAAATGAGTTACCTTGTGGTACACTTAGTCCAAAGGGATTACGAGAACTCATACCTCCAAAATATTGGAAAGGTAAGCTTAACTAGGGCAGTGTGGAGTTAGAAACAAGTTCATTGAAGGGTAGGTTAGGCATGGACATTGGTCCTCTAAAGGGTGGGAAATTATGGAAAGGAACAGATGGGCCACTACCTGAAGCAATGGTCAAAGTTGAACTAGGAGGAATAGTAACAAGTATAAGTTGAAACCCTGAAAAAGGAAATTTGAAAGAGAAAGGGTTCAATCTCAATTGAGTTGAACTAGTACTCGTAAGTATCATTGAGGATGGTGGGGACCATCCTAATCCTACTGCAGATGACGTGTTAAAATTAATTCCTCCTATAGGATTAGTACTAAATGGAGTAGTTAAATCCCCTGAATTAAACACGTGTTCATTGTTTTCCATGTTAAACCACCTAGATAATGGATTAGAAACATTGATACCAGCTACTTGGGAAAAACTAGGAATTGGTGGTAGGTTCAAAATTCCAGAGGGATCTAAGAGGTCCTCAATTTCAATGATACCTATATTCTCTTCAAGCTAAGAATAATTAAATATAGGAGAGTTTTATAACTGCTCCTTAGTATCCCTAAAATGTCATTCGTCGGAAGAAATCTCAGACTCACTTGACCTAGAACTAGAGATGTTTTCTTATGTTGGTTGTTCTATTCAATGTTCCTATTTTTCCTCTTCTCCTCCCAAATGGGGTGGATTGTCATAATCCAATATTCACCTTGGATCAGGTAATTCTCTCTGTTAAGGAGAGTGTCCTTTAATTCTTCGAGAGATGCATAGAGGTTTATCTAAAACAAGCAAACAACTCTCACACTAAAAAAATTACTTGGCTCGTGGAATACAATAAGAAGAAAATCTACAAAAAATAAAAATCAAACAACACACACTAAAAATTCCCTGAAAGATCTAAAACAAGCAAACAACTCTCACACTGAAAAAATTACTTAGCTGCAAGCACCATTCAATGAAGAGCTAGATATGGGATCTTCTGAATATCATATTGGGAAGATCAGGGTCCAAGTCCAACCAGCGAAGATAGAGAAATAGTTACACTAACGTTTCAATCACCAAGGGTGCAAGTATTAGCCTTCCGCCAACACCCTCCCAAGGGGATAAATATTTAATGTTATTGTTTCCAATGTGGTTCACAACCCCAGAGAGTATTTTCTACGTCCACGTGAAGAATTCACAGGGGGAAACTAGAAGGGGCCTCACCCCACCAGATCTGATTATGGAGCCTATCCCGATGGGGACATTAAGTGAGGCCTTATATATCTATGCATAGCCACCCATGGATTTGACCCAAAGACCTTATGCTTATAACTCATAGCTCTCAACCACTTAAGCTAACCCATCGAGCTTGAATATTTAATGTATGTCTCAGGTGCCACAATATATCCCCTTGCAACATCCTAGGAGGTACCTAGGAATAACATCTATGGTCACCACTTTACACTTGATAGTCGGGTGGAATGGCTGTTGGATGGAACTTCTGCAAATGGCCAGGGAATGTAGGCCTCGTATAACAAGTCATAGACCTGAAACTGTCAATGAACAGTGGTGTCACCTCAAGGACTTTCCATGCTTTATAAGTTCCTAGACATGCATAACCCCCCTTAGTCAAGCAATAGGGGTATTCTATATACTTGAAATAAGTTTACCTACCACTTGACGTCAGTGTTAGTGGCGCTTTCCCGACAAGTATCTTACACTACTATTGGATTTAACACTCTTTAGTGGTTTCCGAATTTTATGTTATTCTAGATAAGTTAACTTTCAACTCCCTATCTCCAAAATCCTATACTGGACTATTAGGTTGGCTTCTCACTAAAAAGAAAACCTAGTAGCCTATTATGATTACTAATTTTTTGTTTTAAATACAATTTCAAAAAACTTTTCAAAAGAAGAAAAATGAGTACAACAAAAGATACAATGTTCTTTAACTCAAATATGAATCACCACAATCATGCACTTTTCATTTCTAATTTATTTTCAACGTACATGCAAATTCTAAATATATGATTTAATTTGGGATGCGAATGCAAATTTTCAAATATACAATGCAACTTTTTGATCTATTCAATGCAAAAGTAAACTTAAATTTGACACCCTAAATGAAAATTCAAGTCTACAACATAAGTGTACAACTACCTTTCAAAGTGCACATACAAATTCAGTTTGATAAGGATACACAAATTTAGAATTTGAAAGCAAATGCAAATTTGTTCGGTAAACAAGTTCAAATCGAATCCTAAGATGAACAAAAGAATTCCATTTGACATGCACAATTAAAAACTAAACCAAATGCAAGACCCTTTTTTTTGAAATTTTTTGATTCAAAATGCAAAATTTGAAATGAAAACTTAATCTACAAATAAAACAAATATGTAGAAGAATTTTGTTTTCAATATAAGTAGCATCTCCAAATCATTCAAATACACTTGCAATGTTTTCAACCAACACAAACTCAAAGTTGAACCAACTTTTTTGTTTTCCAAATGAGAAACACGACCTAAATAAGAAGAAACACACAACAAAATCAATGCAAAAAAATACCTCTAGTACCTTTATCAACAAAATGGAAGCGGCCACAAACACTAGACTCTTCATTCCTACAAGCATACGAAGTGGAGGAAAGTACTACAAATGACTTTTAGACTCCAACTAGAAAAAATACCTACTAGGGTTATAGGTTTGGGAAGGCCTAATTATTGCACCTAACCTGTGCAATTAGGAATAAAATAAAAAGAAAAATCCCTGAACTTCCACCCCAAAGGAAATCCAAAGTTACAAATTCAAAAAGAAAGAAGAAGTCAGAACTGAAAAAGACTCTTTCCAAAGCTTTTCACCCAAGAAAACCAAAAGGATTGACTGAGAATAATCACAAAAAGTAAGTGGACTACTTCTGAGAGGTCACTACAAGACCTTAACAACCATAAACCTTAAATTTTTTTCAAACAAATGGTGAAAAGTTACTAAGAAGCAATGTTCTTTTTCAAAAGACTTTTCATTCCAAAAAGACTCAAAAAACCAAGCCAAGACCAATCATTGAGTAGACAACACACTTCTAAGGGCCAAGAAAAGACTCCCAAAAATCTAATAAAAATACCAGAGATAGGGAAAAAAGTGAAAAAAACTTCCTATAGGACAAAACACTAGTGAACCAAAGCATAGTAGCATCTAACATGCAATTGTGTAGAGTCTCAAGGGCGTTTTTGGACCAAAAACACTTTTGTCATGAAGGTGAAGGGAATTTTTGTACTGAAAGTCACACAAATGCAAGTCCAACTCAAAAAATTTAATGGTCAAGGTTTCTACTAAATTCTTAGACCAATCCTAACTTGTAAATGGACTCTAAATAGCCACAAAACTGGAAGAATAAACTTAGGAAACCCAAAAAATATGACTTATCCCTAGTGGAGTCACAAATTCTATTGTGAGGAATTATATCCTATGACTAGGGTTTATATCACCAACATACTAGGGTTGAATAAGATGGACATCTAGGGATTTACAAAAAGATAGAGAATCATGTACCTTGTTTATGAAGTTTGTTCCTATCTATCGTTGCTCCAAGATTTTCTTTAAACCTTAAACCCAAGAACTTGTAAAAGCAATACAATACCCTCCTCAAACAAATTTGGATACATAAGATTTTTTAAATTCAAATAAAACATAGAAATAAACAATCTAATCGAATGAACATCAACATGTGACAATTAAATATGAGATAATAATGAACACAATAGTTAGGGAATGGAAGATCTCCAAAATTTATTCAAACTAGCAGAAAGTTACAAATATACCTTTAAATACCAGGCACCTTTCGAAACCTTAACTTCGAGTCTCTTGTTTGTCTTCTCCAAGAATCCCAACTAAAGCTCCAATGCATAGGGGTATGAAACTGACTAGGGAAACAACTTCAAGACATAGGGCATCGACAACAAGGGATAGAGAGTAGCAATTCCTCCAACATAACATAACTTAGGCCAAAAATTCCACCTTCATGGCTCATCTCCCTTGCTTTTATACTAAGTAGAGATGGTTATCTTTAGGTAGGAGCAATTTTAACTGAGAGGGAGGTTACCAAAACCACCCAAAATTTGATAGTTTTTATATTTTTTGACATTTTAAGGAAAAAATAATGGTGAGACAAAGGAAACCTACGTGTAACACCTTGGTGAGACAAAGGAAACCTACGTTTTCAGGAAAAAATGCTAGTGGACAACCCATTACGGGTGTTTTTGTCTCCAAACCCATTTACAGAGCTTCGAATTGTTGGGGAATCACTAGATAACTTAAGTCCATAGCATCAAGCACCAAATTAGGGCTCTTCCATCCATAATGTCCTTTTGTGTGAGCAACAGAGTTGTCATGAAAGTGTCATCATGAAAGTGTGATCATCTAAGCATCATTATGAAAGTGTTGTCACAGACAGAGAAGTGTCGATTTGGGCTATAAAAAATACTGTTGGGGAGGAATCCACCACACACCCCCCCCCTCTCCCATGTCGAGAAATAAGATCAAAATGCGACTAAAACAATACCTTTGAATTAGGAAGATAATCATGCTCCATAACCAAAAATATCCCATTTGGAGATTGATCACGACAATTCCACTACTACTACACCTACTAGACCATGCTCCAACTTTGGACCTGGCAAGTTTCTCATCTTCACCATCATGCTTGAAGACCAAATAAAATTGATCTGAAACTCAATTTATCCCTAGTTATTTCCTTCATTATCATGCCTGGAGGATTCTGGCTAGTGTGTATATTTTTCAAATTCAATTGACCATATTCCAAAACTAATAGTATGAAATGGTACCTGAGTTGTATATGTTTAGTCTTAGAATGGAAGGCTAAGTTATTTGCAATATGAATGACACTTTGACTGTAACTATATGACATTATATTATAATGCTTCTTTCTGAATCATTCCATAAACCTCTATATCCAAATCATCTCTTTACTAGCCTCTATAGCAACAACATACTCTACTTCCCTTGTTGAAAGTGCAAGAACCTTTAGCAATTTTGAAATCCAAATTATTGTTGCTCCACCTTTAGTAAAAACATACCATGAGGTTCACCTCCTTCTATCTATATTACTTACCATATATGAATCAACATATCCCTATAGAACATTGTTTGAACCTCCTAAACATAATGTCAAATAATTAGTACCTCTCAAATACCTAAGAATCCACTTTCCTACCTCCCAATGCTCTTTACCAAGATTGTTCATATACATTCTCATAACTCCCACTACATGTGCAATATTTGGTCTTGTGCACACCATCGCATGCATCAAGATGCCAACTATTGATGAGTACAGAACCTTGGACATGTATTTTATATGTTCTTATGTCTTGGGACACATCTCCTTAGTTAGTTTGAAATGGTTGGCCAATGTTGTATTAACTAGTTTTTCATTTTTCATTCTAAAAATTTCCCACACCTTCTCTATGTACTCACTCTTATACTATTAATTTGTGATTTTTCATGTCTCTTGTTATTCTCATACCATGGATTTGCTTTGCAACACCCAAATCCTTCATCGCAAATGAATTAGCTAATTTATTTTTATGTGCATTTAAATCATGCATGTTAGACCCTATAACAAGCATGTCATCTACATACAATAAGAAGATAATATAGTTTCGATTATCTAGTCTCTTAAAATAAACACAATGGTCAAAGTGACATCTATTATAACCTTGTTCTTTCATAAACCTGTCAAATTTCAAATACCACTACCTTGGAGCTTACTTTGGACCATATCAACTCTGCTTCAACCTACCTATTGATTTCTCCAGCCCTTTGAACTCATACCCATGTGGTCGTTGTGTGTGTGTGTGTGTGTGTGTATATATATATATAAAGTCTAGTGGTAGAAGATCTGCATCCTGAACAACTAGATGCAAATTCATCTTTCCTCCATGGGAATATATATTTCTAGTGGTAGAAATTTGCATCTAGTTGTTCAAGATGCAAATCTTCTACCACTAGACTTAAAATAGTTCTAAATGAATTCATTTTAACAACAAGAAAAAATATTTCATCAAAATATTTACCTTTCTTCTAAGCAAGCCCCTTTAAAACAAGTCTAGCCTTGTACCTATTTTTTCCTCCATCTTCTTCCTTCAACTATAAACCCATTTATTCCACAATGATCTTTTTCTTGCAAGCAACCGAACAAAGTCCCAAGTCTGGTTCTGTACTAAGGATCCTATCTCCTCTTCCATGCCTTACTCCCACTTCTTTCTAGTTTCTACCTACATTGCTTCTTCATAACTTTATAGTTCACCAAAACCAATCAATAATAAATAATATAATGAAGGAGAGCATCATTAAGTGGGTCTAATTAAATTGGTATATCTTCTAACAATGCTTGCGGGAGTTTGAGGTACACGTTGTTGTTTTTGTTGTACATTTTGATTTTCTAGCACCTTTGAAATTTCTTTTTCTTTGATTTCATCAAACAATGTGTATTCTTTGTTTGCTTTTTCTAATTTCTCTCTTTTCAACTAATGTTTGTACATGACCTTCTCATTGAATACCACATCTCTATTCCTAATGATTTTGTGTTTTTCATAATCCCATAAGAAATAACCAAAATCATTAACTTTGTACCCAATAAAAGTACACTACTTGGATTTTGTCTCAAGATTTGTTCTATTTTCTCTATCAATATGGACAAATGCTTCACAACCAAAAGTATTAAAAATGAGTAATTTACCTTTTTATGTGTCCATACCTCCTCTAGAATGTCGTCATCGAAGGAGCTTGAAGGCCGTCTAATTATTAAGTAAACAATTGTATCCACAACATATCCCCAAACCACTTATACTATGAAATGAGAACTCGACACAATTCTCGTTTCTCTCTCTCCTAATTTTAACAGCTATTTTTACCTCCGTTTAAAAAAGGGTTGATACCAGTATCACAGATTTTCATTTTGAGGCATTTTTTAAGGCTAGAGTTGAAAAGTGGTGCTACCGGTATCAGTCGTTCTTTTTTCGAGCCTAAATTTACAACTATTTTGAAAGCCCATCCACTTCCCTTGTAAGCAAAACCAAAATTAACCTCTAAATCGAAAGTTGGTGCTTCTAGTAGCACTTATTTCCTTCATCGGGTTACAAAGTGGGTTTTTTAATTTTTTTAAAAGGAAAAAAAAACAAATGAAAAAACCTTATAAATTGTGAATTTTTTTTAAAAAAACTAAAAAACACAAAAAAAAGACATAACAAAATGTTTTAAAAAATCTAAAGATAAAATAATTTTTTTTTTGAAAAAACTAAAAAAAATGAAAAAATATTTAGAAACTTAAAAAAAAAAAAAACTATTAAAAATAACAAGCCACTTTACAAAAAATAATAATAAAAAACAAAAAATTAAAATTAAAATAACAAAAAAAAACACCAAAACCCACAAAAAAAAACACAAAAACACAAAAAAAAACACAAAAAAAACACAAAAACACAAAAAAAAAACCAAACAAAAAACTAAAAAAAACTAAAAAAATCCATTTAATGCGTTGTTGGGTGATGTTGGGCATCGAGGTCGATGCCCGGCATCGACATCGATGATGGGCATCGACCTCGATGCCCAGCATCACGCTAGCACTCCCGACCACCACTTCCACCACCTTATCCCTCCATCCGCGATGCCCAGCATTGCCCAGCACTCTCCACCATCGCTCCTTATCCCTCTGCCTCCCCTTATCCATCCATTCCCGCCCCCTCCTTATCCCTCCGCCCCCCCTGCTCATTATCCCTCCACCCCCCGCTCTACCCCTTATCCCTCCATTTCTGCCCCCTCAGCCTGCTGCTTATCCCTCCGCCCCCCGGCCATGCTCCTTATCCCTCCGCCACCCGCCCCCTTATCCCTTTGCCTCCCCCCTTACTCCACCACTCCACTTCGTATTTAATTTAAATGTTTTATATATATATATATATTTTAATTTTTTTTTTTTATTTGATTTAGATTTTTTAAATTTTGTTTGGCTTTTAATTTTTGTTTTTTTATATAGATTTTTCTAATTTTTTTTTTATATAGATTTTTTTAAAATTTTGTTTTTTTTTATTAGATTTGCATTTTTTAATATTTTGTTTAGTTTTTATTTTTATTTTTTTAAATTTTGTTTTTTTATATAGATTTTTTTTTAAAATTTTGTTTTTTTATTAGATTTGTATTTTTTAATAGTTTGTTTGGTTTTTATTTTTTATTTTTATAAAAAAAAATTTAAAGGTGTTTTTGATTTTTTTTTTGTTTTTTTTCTATTATTTTAATTGTGTTTTATTGTGTATTTCCTTGTATTTTGTTTTTAATTGTTTTTTTCTTCTAAATATTCATTTTTTTTTTCTAAATATGTTTTTTTCTAGATTTTATTAGAGGTTTATTTATTATTTATTTATTTTTAGGAAATGGTTTCGAAACGGTGTAATTACAATCTAAGAGGAAAAAGAGGTGACATTGCTAGCACCTATTTTGGATTTGGGGCTTGATTTTGGTATTTTTGTTGCAACAATGCTAGTTGTTTATGCCACAATGTGATAAAAGTTGTAATTTTAGGGTTTCGATTGCAATGACACCGCTTGGGTTACCAAAAAGTTGTAATTTTAACCTCAAAATAAAAAAAGTTGATACCAGTATCATCACTTTTGGTTTTGGGGTTTTTTTTTCGTGTTTTTGACATTAAAAAGTGTTTTTTTATGGCTAGAATTCTCGTTCATAGTATATAGTTCTCGTTTCATAGTATAAGTGGTTCCCAACATTGTAAGGGAAATCTTTCATGCAATCTCATACTCCTTGCACACTCCATGATTGTCATGTTCATCCTTTCTGACACACCATTTTCTTGTGGTGTTCCTGGAACCGTCTTCTCTCTATGAATTCCATGGTATGAATGATAACTATCAAACTCCTTACTGCAGTATTCACCTTCATTATCTAATCTAAGACACTTCAACTTATTTCTTGTCTCATTCTCAACCAAATATTTCCATTTCTAAAATGTATCAGAGACATCAATTTTTTTATGAATGCAATAAACCCAAGTTTTCCTAGTAGCATCATTAATAAAAGTAACATAATAATGAGAGTCGCCAATAGATGATAGTTGAGCCCATCCCCATAAATTAGTATGCACGAGCTCTTACTTTTCACTCTCTTTTTTCATCCCAACTTTAAGAAATCTAACTCTCTTATGTTTTCCATAAATACAATGCTCATAGAAATCCAAATCAACCTACTTCAAGACTGGCAACAAATTCCTTGAGTGGAGAATCTACATCCCCTTCTCACTCCGCTAGTACATTTGGGCATATTTTTCCACGAAATATTTCCACGTTTTGAACATTCATGGATTAATAGAATGAAATTTAAGATGTCTTTTCATTTTTTTTTATCATGGCGGAAAAAATGTGGCAATATCGACGTTTTTTAATTTTCGACGAACTTTCGTCTCTATATCGACGACCTATGGCTATCTGTGCACACCCGCCAAACCAATTCCAGCTTCCAACGGCTCTTGGCTTTTTACATGCGGGTCAACTCATGCATTGGCGTCGATAGATCGACGATCGTCGATCTATAAATACATACTTTTAAGACAATTTTTGACACATTTGCTATATATATTCTTCATCTTTTAAACCTTGCATCTTTTCAAACTGTGCTCATGCCTTTTTCGTTATCGTGCCTCTTCAAATCTGATAATTAATCTTTTATTTAATTTGTGATTCTGTTTATTTCATATTTTTAATTAATTAAAAAAAACTTCTTTGGATTTCTTAGGCCTGTGGGATTCATCCATCTGGGCTCTCCCTATGCAGGCAACAACCCTACGCCCCTTTCCTCTTCGTGGGCATATGCAGGAAAGCCCCTTGCAGGCATTTTAATTAAGCCCCTGTAGGCATCCTAATTAATCCCCTGTGGGCTTAACCTTACCTCCTGCGAGTATCCCCTAAGCCTCTGCGGGCTTAATCTCAGCCCCTACGGGAATCCTTAAGCCCCAGCGGACTTAACTTCACCCTCTGCAGGCATCCCTAAGCCCTTGCGGGCTTTACCTCAGCCTTTGTGGGAATCCTTAATTAAGCCCCTACGGGCTTAACTTCACTCCCTGCGGACATCCCTAAGCCTATGTGGGATTAACCTCAGCCCCTGTGGGCCTAGATAAACCCTTGCGGGCATATTTTAGCCCTTGTGGGAATTTATTTAGCCCCTGTGGGCATAATGGAGCTTTTACCCTTAAGCCTTTTTATAAATAATCAAGTTTTTCTCTACTTTTGGGAGACCTATATCTCGCACTTGAGAGCACCAAGGAGTGACCTGATACCACAACTGGATGACGAGATCACCAAGGAACATGCCCATGTCATCTGGAAAAATTATCAGTACAAGGGCACTCTTTGGCGGGCATTTCGAAATGCCTTTTCAACTTTCTTATCTTAACACTTAGCCAATTTTTCTTTAGTTCTTAATATGCAAAATAATATTTTCCTACTTTTGGCAGATTGATCTTTTGGATATATGACCATCATAAGTGTTACGGATAAAACTTCCTATGGCTTGGGGTAGACCACAACAGACAACTGACTACCAGAAAATAACGCAATTCCCAATGCAATGCTATATAAATGGCAATGCTAAGATAATGGAGAAAAGACCAACCTTCAACTGGATGTTCGAAGTAGATCCCCGTTGAGCTTTCAACTTCTACACTTGAACCTGCATATTAGTCTCAACAACAAATACAAGAAAGTGCATATAACATGTGAAAGACATTAGCATAATCAATAGCATGATCCATGATATCATAAGCAAATATAACCCAATGTAATTTAACAATATTCACAACATCAATTGGACGAGAAAATGAGTATTTCCATTAATGAATAACAAGAAGTACAATATACGACCTCTTGCTGGCAACCAATCTGAAACAAGAACTAGGTCTCTCCACTTGTGCCTCCACCACTTCAATCCCCCATGCAATGGAAAACTCAAACTATGAAAGGAGTTTGGTAGGTGAACATAAGAAGTTCACAACAACAAGGATCAATGAGTGTAGACTCAAGTCACAGCAAAAATCCACTAGAATTATCTTGCTTTCTCTTTCTCCTCCCTTCCATACACCATAAGAGCTCAATATATAGCCTTCCAAAAGGTAAGTGAAAGGTCGAATCAAGTCGTTTCGGGGTATATGGAGGGCCAAAGGTCACCCTAAGACCGCTTTCTGGAAGTAAAAAGTAATTTTCTAATGATTTTTACCATTTTACTTGGTGTCCGCGGGCTATAATGGAACAGCCTGCGTGTACGCTGGCTATAATGGAACAACTAGCATACAAGAACAAAAATAGGGATTTGTGTGTTCCTAGAGGGAAAATGATAGATCTGAGTCAGTAAAATGGATCCTGACGGCCAAAGAATGCTGATACTCACAAGGTGGAAAATTACGTTGTAACAAATGCCCCCTAATGTGTGAGGTCAGAGAAGGTACTACGATGGCCAAAATACATTATAAATCTCAGAAGTGGAGTGATGGAGACACAAATGGAGAGAGTGGCTCACTCGTCATAATACAATAATATCTCTGAATACATGTCGGTACAATACAACAATCTCATACAATGGCCATGACAGGAAGTATATAGTGAATACATGTCATTAATGGTCATAGCCATGACCCGTACAGTAAGATATGGTCTCCTACTAAAAAGGAAACAACTAGTGCAATACTGGAGGTACAAACTGTTGATATATGAGAATAAGCTCTCATGAGTACAGTCACGATCAAGAGCATCATACTGAATGTTACTAACGTCTGGGGTCTTCTACACAAATCGTCTGCGGTGCAAGTCCCATCAAGTGAATAAAGGTGTTGAGGTCGAACCTGATGTGACATCGTCTGATTACCGGTCAATGATGTATACCGTTAACAAACGTGATATAACCCACCAATAATGAAAATGGGCATCAAGGCAAAGAGTAGAATCATCAAAGTGTGAATAAATGTGTTGAAGTCGAATAGTAAGATGAATCCATCGATCAGGGACATTGATGAATTCCCAAAAATGTCGATGGCGAGAGAACCTACCACTAATGACTACAAGCATCAAGGTACTCAACCAACTCTAAGTCTCAATTCCGAAATAAATGAGTTGAAGTCGACGGAATGAAACTCGCTAGAAGGAGGGCATTAAGGCATCCCCCATCAACCAGTACGAGGTAACAGCTACGCTGAAATATTTGGAAGAACTCGGATGAACGGATTGACTCAATAAGGATGTCCGACATGCAATAGTCAAGAGATATGAGGAGTGGCTGACTCTAGTTTCAGGACTTTCTTTGAACAAGAGCATGAGCAGATGGATAGACTCAGGTAGCATGGACTCAAAATAACAACAACTGTGCGATGTAGGAGGCATCGACAAAGGGCTCCGTAGTGACTGGAAGCTTAACCAATCGATGGAGTAAACTCTGAGAAACGAGTACAGCTCCTAAGGTCCTACTATATTCCTGAATCATGATGGATGGAGTGGAATGAATGCTCTGTTCAAAGGAAACACAACAACTGCCAACAAAAAGAAGTAAATATTCTCTCATCTGGCTTTTTGGAATATTTGATTTTTTTGGTCTTTTTCATATTTGGAAAGCTTGAAAAAGAATAAAATGGCTTATAGCACAACAAGTGAGGGAACAAGTGTCAAATAGCGAGCATACTAGTCGCAAGCAGTGTAACATACCTATGATCAATGCAAGGAAGCATGTGCAGGGTGTGGACACTCGGGGGGGTGTTCCCTCAGGGTCAAAAGGTCATCAAATTGCGAAAGGGAAATGAAAGCTCTGCAGGGCCCTACAAGGAGAGTGCTCAGGCACCAAGCTAATAATTGAGTAAGTGGGAGCCGGCACAAGGCTCAAGCGGCAAGCAAGATGATGCAATGCAATCACAACTTGGTAAAAAAGGGGGAGTCCTTATGGGAGGTGGCCAGCATAAGACAAAGTAGAGTATGAGTCTTTATCGTGAAGTCATGGCGTAACTACAAAGGACTCCCGATTCTAAGGAGAAACAACAGCATGGGCGCCAAAAGGCATAAGAAAGCTCTAACTAGGGCACCCATGTTCGGACAAGCCCTACCGCTAAATAACGACACTTCTATAACAATGTGGAGGGTCTGTGTCAGTTACAAAGTGGGGTCGCACCTAGGGTTAATGACAAATGGTCAAAGGTCAAATGCACAATGCAGGTGAAAATGACATCTAACCTATATGGTGGGTGTGAAACGTACTTGCCGTAGGCGCGAAATGTTCAAAAATCGACTCCGATCGGAAAAAGCTGTTCAAAATGGTACTCCAAGACATTATATTAGTCCAAAATAGCTTAAAATAGTGAAAACTATAGAAAAGTGGGTTTGTAAAACTATAAATAGTAAAAATAAATTACTATTTACCAATTCATTTTCATTTTCACCCAAATAGTGTTTTTGGTTAGCTTTCACCTCCAAAGTTCAGTTGTTGATTTCGGAAGCTGTGGGCATCCATTTCACGAACCGTCTGGAGTAGGTTAGTCATCTCATCCCCCTCTTTCATTTAGTAGCTTTTATTTCAGTTTTTAGTGGTCCAAAATTTTATTGGGGAAGCCCTACTTCTCCTAAGCGCTATCCGCAGGTAGACTCCTCTGTTGTTTCAATTGCCCACGGGTACGGCCGTGAGTTTGGTTTTGTAAGTATTAAAGGATAAAAAATATTTTGTTTCTTCCTCCAGGATGGTTCTAGAGTGGAGGGAAAGAGAGCATGATGTTGTGGATTAGATGGTTCACCAAGATTTGCCCACACAGCAAGCACTACAAGCATGTGGGATTTACAAATTCTGGAGCATTGGGGGTTTAAGGGCCCAAAACCAATTGCTCCATCGGTTGATAGACTACTGAGATGTAGATGCACAAAAATTCAACATGGATGGTCAAACACTCTCTTTAGAGGTGGATGGCATATATTTAATCACAGGGTTGTCCCGTCGAGGGGAGGTGGATAGCCTTCGATCTCATACTGTAGGTGGTGGGATCACTATTCCAGATTACATAGAGCGGTACTGTCCTCCCGACACCCAAAAGGTGGGGATTCAGGTACCTATTGGTGCCATTGTCAGTTTGAGCATGAAGGTCATCGTGTCCACTCTCGTCAAGATTACAAGTTCAGTAGCTTTGCACCAGGCTTCGAGGCCGGTGATATTCTATGCCTCAGAGTGCATGAGGCCCATAGTATATGACTAGTGTACGACGTTACTAATGCCTATGAAGACTCAGTTAACGGAGTGCAAGCGTGGGCAGGCAAAGAACTTCGGATATGGAAGTATACTATGCATCGTTTTCTTTTAGAGAGTTCTAGGGCTTAGTCCGAGGGTTGAAGTCCCTCCTCACAGTCTCCGTGACCTAGCCTTGACTTGGTGGACCAAGGTTCTGACGCAACAGGGTGGTGGCTGATAGGCATCACCATACACAGATGAGTTCTTCCAATGGTGGGACCGGCAGGTCATTGACAACTACCCATATGCAGGGATAGACTTCTGTGGTGACCGTGACATGTCGCTTCCTCCAGGGGCCACATTCGGAGACATCGATATGTTACTCTTTTTATGTTTTGTATATTTAACTTTTTGGGATTTTTTATTATATATGAAAATGCAAAAATCATTTTGGTGTAGTATAACGTCTGAACATTCTATTGTTGCTTGCAGATATGGGTCCGCGAAGACCAGATGGTTTCCTGAGACATCGTCGACGGGGCAGGGATGCAGAGGTAGTTGGTGCAGCCGCAGAGTGTACACTAGAGACCGTATAGGTCAACCTGTCTCATATGACCAACAGAGTACCCATGATCGAGGTAAAACAGCTGCCAGAGGCTATGCAGTGCCATGTTGTGGGGATACCAGGCACCTAGGTGTGATTACTGCGGCGCATAGCCAATGTAGTACATTATTATTATCAGACACATCCTACCGAGGAAGCTAGGCCTCCTTCTAGGGCTTAGATATCTCAAAGTCCCATATTTTGTATCGATATGTATATTTTTGAGAGCTACGGGCTCCAGTTTTGTACTGTGACACTACCTTTTTGGACATGTTATTTATATAAAACTATGATTCTCTAGTTCTACTATATGTGTATGTACAAATGTGTGAATGAATGTTTATTTGTGTGCTTCTTTATTGATGTGACAAATGCCAATCTAGGACATAATTAGCGTATGCATCAGATACATGATTAAAACATCTTGGAACATGAATGTATGTAATGGAAACAAAATGTCGTTCCAAGAGTTTTACCATTAAGAACCTCTGTAATAATGTAGGATCCCTCACACGATACCAGCCATTGAACTGAGACACAACCAGTTGGGAATCCAGGCGGACTTCTAAATACTGGATACCATGTGAAATAGCATCCCGAAGCAACTCAACTATGGCACTATACTCAGCCACATTGTTGGATGTAGGACCGAGACAGGCACCTCCCGATGACACAATCCGATGGTCCGGTGAATAAATAACCCATGCAGCAGAAGCGAGTCACTGTGTATGATGGCTAGCACCATCTGCGAATCCTAAGAACATAGGAGATTCCACTGACATCTATCAACCAAACGGAAGTGAATCAACAGATCTGAAAAACCAAAAGAAACTAAACTATGTACAGAAGCAACTATACAATAGTATACAAAAGTACTAGCTCGAGCTAGAAGATCAAGTGTAATACTGCTTGAGGTAGAGCCCATTTCTAGGCTCCTTCAAGGCATTCCCCTCATAATCTTCCAATTCATAGGTTCCTTTCTCAAGGACACACCTCACTATGTAAGGACCGTGCCATATGGGTTTAAACTTGCCTGCCCCCAAGGGTTCCTTAGCTTGGTCATACAAGAGGACCAATTCACCTTCAACATACTGTCGGGGAAAAACATACCTATCATACTAAACCTTGACATGACGTTTATTGGCATCTATAGCCACGGCGGCATCTTGACGCTACTCGTCAAGTTGCTCAAGGTGGATCAAATGTTGCTCAACATCCGATGTATCAGGCAGGAGCTCTATGGCTAGTTTTAACGAAGGGATTTCGCATTCAATTAGTAATATAGACTCCACGTCATGTACTAGCTGAAATGGTGAGAAACTGGTGGCAGTCTTAACTGCGGTTCGATATGCCCACAAAGCAGGTTATAACATAATATGCCAGTTGCTCTTGCTTTGCTGGATGGTACGTTGGAGAATGGTTTTTAAGGATTTATTGACTGCCTCAACTTGACCATTCTCTTGGGGGTAGTAAGAGGATGAATGTTCTTGACAAAACCCAAGCTTGAGTGACAAATCCGCCATCATCTTGTTCTAAAAGTGACTTCCATGGTCAGTGACAATGTCTTTCGGGATAGCGAAATGAGTGATAATCTGATTGAACACGAAGTGGGCTATTGTAGCACCATCGGATTTTACGGTAGGCATGGCGTCAACCCATTTGGAAAAGTAGTCCATGGCCACTATGATATGGTGATGCCCCCCAGCTAAAGCTGGTTTGCAATACATGAAATCCACCCCCCACTTGGTGAAGGGACCGACGGTGACGACCGGGTGAAGGGGCGCTGGATGCGAGTGTATATTCCGAGAAAACACCTGGCAAGGGTGACATCTCTTCACAGCGTTCATACAATCTTTAAAGATCGATGGCCAAAAGTAACCTGCTCGCATGATGCGTTGGGCTGTCGCAAGCCCTGATAAGTGACCACCACACGCACCACTATAGCAATCATTCAGTACTAACTCCGCTTCTTCATGGGTCAAACAACGACGGAGTATAGAGTCCTTTCCTTGACAATACAAAGTGTCGTTGACGATGACGTAATATTTAGCTTGGTGGCTCACACGTCGTCGTTCATCCCGCGAATAGTGCGAAGGGAACTTCAAATTTTGGAGATATATGATGATATCCCCATACCAAGGGTCTGCTGACAAGATAAGGAATAAATTCTCATCCACAAAGGAATATTCATGAACAATATCCTCATCAAGTCGTGGAAAATCTGACATGAGCTCGGTGAAAACCAAGGATTTCATCGACTTCGCTGTAGCAAACTCCTGAAGAATCACAATCCATTTATTGTACTTCCCCCCTATGAGACGTCATGATAGCACAAACTGAAATGGATTGATATGCGCTATAACTGTGGTTTTCCTAAGCATGATGTCGTGTCGCAAACGTTGGACTGCATGAACAATCGCAAGTGCCAACTTCTCCACATGAGTGTATCTCAGCTCGACGTCTACTAAATTTTGACTAAGACAATAGATGACATGTTCTTAGAATGCATCATCTACCTGAACTAAGACCATGCCAATCGTATCGAGAGACCACGGGGGATTCACTAGAAGGAAATATAATATCACGTTCATTCATATTGTGGTATTAAATATTCATGAAAACCTAAAAATTATATTGCTTATATATTAAGGGGAAAGGGTTTTTTTTATTTAATGTAAGAATACAAAAATACTTTGGGGTCTTTTATATATGTGTGGGCTGACAAATATCCGCCAAATGGAGATGGCAGGATCACGGCCGGATGAGAAATCGGGTTGAGGCAAGGCTTGGGATTACCAGCACGTAGGGAAATCGTGTCTTGAGGCATGCTTGAGGCCAGGGATTTTGTGGTGAAGTGGGTTTCCAGTCGATCATAGTCAAGAGACAGTGGTCATTGACAACCAATTGTTACCAATAGCACCCAGTCAGTTGTTACTAATAGGCTTGGGAGGCTCTAAGCCTCTAGGGCCTGTTATAGGCCCTCGATAGGCCTTGGGGGCTTGAATACCCAACCACTCGTGCCTATTACAGGCCTTGGGAGGTTTAGTCAGCCTCCTAGAGCTTGTTACAGGCCCTGGGGGCTTGGATACCTATCCCACAACAATCTTAGTTAGCGATTGGGGAACTGCAACATGCAATCTAAATGTTGTACAATGTGCATTGGCTCTAGTGACATACAAGAAGTGATATCCTATCTCTTCATTAGACCATTAGATGTTGTAAATCATAATGATATGTGGTTGAGTAATTGCATTGTGGGTGAAGTAATGTGCATCCACAATATACATCGAAAGAAGCAAGGTGCATTGTAGAATGCATGTGGGGTCATAAGAGGAGTATCATATCAATACACTAGGTAGAAATATAAAGGGGTATAAAAAATGTTAATGAAAAAATTGATACATACAATATTTAGTGGAAATAGGGTTTTTTTAAAATTGGGAAGGCATATTGGGAGGGGGTTAAAAAAAATGATTTTGGAAGGTATTTTCCAATATTTAGTGAAATTAGGGGTATTGTTTCATATGCCATGATTGAACGTGCTATGATAGTGGTTTATTGAGTGAATCCCCCGTGCGAGAGACGCGGCCACATAAAGAAGGAAATCTCTAGCAAAGTCGGGTGGACTAAGCAGAGGGGCCGATACCAAAGCTTTCTTCAAATTTTTGAAAGACTGTTAGGCTTGCTCATCCCAGATAAACGATGTGTCTTTCTTCAAAAAAAGTGCAAAACCTTTGGTAAGACTAGCATAATTCACTACAAAGCATCGTAGAAAAGTGGCTCTCCCTTGGAGGATCTGAAGTTGAACTATGTTATGTGGGGGAGGCAATCGAAGTATTGCCTCAACCTTAAGAGGATCGACTCTTATACCCTCTTGTGAAACTATGAATCCTAAATGGCGACCTGTTCTCACGACAAAGATGCACTTATTGGGATTCAAACAAATCTTATAGCATCGACATCTTTCGAAAATGAGGCAAAGGTGCTTGGGGTGGTCCACTCTCTTCCGAGAATGGTCCGTAAGATCGTCCAAATAAGCCTCCACTATACGCTTAAGGTCATGAAATGCATAGGTCATAGCACGTTGAAACGTAGCTCTGGCGTTTTTAAGGCCGAAGGGCATTTTCCGGTACGCAAATGTACCCCAAGGACATATGAAAGCCATTTTATGTTGGTCCTTGGGTTTTATCTGGATCTGATTATATCCAGAAAAACCATCCATAAATGAAAAAACTTCGCTTCCCGCACACGCATCCAAGATTTGATCTATGAATGGTGTGGGAAAATTGTCTTTTGTACATGCGCAGTTCAAATCTCTAAAGTTTGTGCATACACGGATAGTTCCTTTCTTCTTATCTATAGGAACGGGATTCGACACCCATTCAGTAAGGGGAACCGAGTTAATGAAACCAGCTTTAAGTAGTTTCTCCACCTCTGCCTTGATCACAGCTACCTTCCTAGGATTCACAGCAAGAAGTCGTCGCCAAACCGGCTTGCCATTGGGATATGTCTTAATCTTGTGTTCGACAATACTAGGGTCTATTCCTGGCATCTCCTCATATGACCAGGCGAAAATGTCCCGAAATTCATTGAACAGTTCGGTGTAGATAAGGATCTCCTTGGGAGAACAGTCAGCATCGATATAAACGTTCTCTATCTTCCTGGGCGTGCGAGAGATGTTGATCAATATGGTTGGGGAGATATTGGCCATATTCCCCTCCGCGTAAATCCCATGTGAATCCAAAGAAGCCATAGGGTGACCAACCTTCTCTGCAAGATTCATCCTAAACTCTTCTTGCTCCATGAGATCAAGGTTAGGGAGGAAATAAGATCAATGATGCAAATCTTCCCACGGCCTCTCACTACCACACATGGCCTCAATGATGGCTTCATCCGAAGGCAAAGTCCCATCAAGACAATCGTGTGAACAAGACGAGTCGGATTCCCATGCCAGCAGCATAACAAGATATTCCTCCTCTGTCCGTGAAGAGGGAGGATCCATCTCTGCGATGGCTTGTTGAATTTCATGGTATGCAAGCTCAGCTGCAGATAATGGCATAGCCATTCCAACGTGCGAAATGTCTCCAGACGATGTACTCATGGATGGTACAATCCACGAATCATTAAAATACGAGGTCCGGAACGGTACATTATTCAGCAAGGAGGACGCACTATCGGAAATGGTTCCAATAAAAGCAATTGGTGCAACAAAGTCGAATGTTCCCAACAAGGATGAGTACAATCCTACACCAATGTTCCCAGTTGTCGGCTGAGAATCATTGATCTGGGGAACAACAGTTCCCATCGATGCTATGGAATTAGAACTAGGGAAGTCTAGCTGATCGACCGTCACGATTATACCTTCATGACGAAAGCAGATAACTCTAAATATGGAGGATATGATCGGTTTTATTACGTAGATCCAATTCCTTCCCAGAAGAATTTTGTAGTCAATGGGTGCATCAACCACCTCGACTTCAATAGGCACAGATTTCCCACCCAAGTCGACCTCAAGGGAAGGGATAATACCATGCAGCCTAAATGACCAACCATTGAATGCAGTAAGCATACTCATAGATTTAGATAGGGGAGGAGAGCCAAGATTTTTCCAGCAATCCAACGACATTACCGAGGTGGAAGAACCTTCGTCAACCACCGTGCGTTTAACAAACTTATCCAAGCACCTTACATGGATTTGAAAAGCAACATGGTAAGGTAAGCGAGGTTGGACATCAGTAGTGTCGAATTTAATGATGCTAGGGCTATTCGCATCCTTAACTCCCAAAGTAGATAAAAGGGCATGTCATTGTGAAGGGCATGCCTGTAACACCTCAAGATCCGACATAACACACGGAGTTTGACCCAAATATTCTATAATAGAGTAGTTATGGGCGGCTCGAGCATTGGAATTGTGCGTCGAGCGCTTAAGAACACCTTTCGGTATCCACGGCACAGTAGTGGGCTTCTCAATATGTAGTGAAGTGTCAGGAGGAGGAGGAGGCTCATTCCCCATATTCGATTGTGGTGCACCATAATCACGTTGACTAGTAGAGCCTCCTCCAACCCTCCTTGGGACGGCGAAAATAACTCAATTCAATGTGATTATGGTGCACCACAACTAGGAAGGAGAATTCCAACCCTCCTTGGGACGGCAAAAATGCTGGTGGGGATCGTAAGCTGAGACGTAAAGTGAAATTCCCTTGAAAACTTTGTGGGGAGGATCACCTGACTCACTTGTGTCCTCAAATTGAATAAGCATCGAAGCATCTTGCAGAGAGCCCAGTTGTGTTGAAAGATCCCCTTCCGCATCATCAGAATATGGCTTCAAATGCTCCCGCTACTGGCTATGGGACTAATGAAACTACAATGTCTTCTTCCCATGCCGGTGGATACGAACAATAGACAACTGACTACCAAAAAATAACTCAATTCCCAATGCAATTCTATATAAATGACAATGCTAAGATAATGGAGAAAAGACCAACCTTCAACCGTATGTTCGAAGTAGATCCTCGTTCAGCTTTCAACTTCTACACTTGAACCTGCATATTAGTCTCAACAACAAATACAAGCAAGTGCATATAACATGTGAAAGACATTAGCATAATCAATAGGATGATCCATGATATCATAAGCAAATATAACCCAATGTAATTTAACAATATTCACAACATCAATTGGGCGAGAAAATGAGTATTTCCATTAATGAATAACAAGAAGTACAATATACGACCTCTTGCCGGCAACCAATCTGAACCAAGAACTGGGTCTCTCCACTTGTGCCTCCACCACTTCAATCCCCCATGCAATGGAAAACTCAAACTATGAAAGGAGTTTTGTAGGTGAACATAAGGAGTTCACAACAACAAGGATCAATGAGTGTAGACTCAAGTCACAGCAAAAATCCACTAGAGTTATCTTGCTTTCTCTTTCTCCTCCCTTCCATACACCATAAGAGCTCAACATATAGCCTTCCAAAATGTAATTGAAAGGTCGAATCGAGTTGTTTCGGGGTATATGGAGGGCCAAAGGTCACCCTAAGACCGCTTTTTGGGAGTAAAAAGTAATTTTATAATGATTTTTACTATTTTACTTGGTGTTCGCGGGCTATAGTGGAACAACCTGCATGTACGCTGGCTATAGTGGAACATCTAGTGTATAGGAACAAAAATAGGGATTTGTGTGTTCCTAGAGGGAAAATGATAGATCTAAGTTAGTAAAATGGATCCTGGTGGCCAAAGAATGTTGATGCTCACAAGTTGGAAAATTACGCTGTAACAATAAGGCAAATTGAAAGTATAGATGGATATCCACCTTGATAAGGACCAGATCCATGTCACCTTTTGAAATTTTGGATACACACACATCATCTGGCGGGCATTTGAAAATAGACTTCCAAACTATTAATTCAATACTTAGACAAAATTGTCAAACCCTAGGTCAACATGATGAGATTTTTATTTTCATCACATTTGAAGTGTGAGACACCCAATGGGTAGAGACCAACAAGGTGATTCCATCCAGACAAATTTCATCCTCTGAAGCTTCTTTCTCTCTCCTTGGCGGGCATTTTACTGGAGTAGTGCAATTCAGTCTGTAAGGCAGTTTTGGCAGATCAATATCTTCACCTACAGAAACTCTTTGGACAAACCATTGATATGGTTGGATGCACCATACAACATTCTATATATCCATACTCTCAAAATTATTTAACACATCAACCACAAGATATGGCGGGAATTTTAATAAGGTGACTTAGGCAGTTTTAGTGATTTTACACTTAGACAATTTTTGCACTTTCCTAGACTTGGTCCAATCTGCCTAAAACATTGTTTTGGCAGATCCATAACTTCTCCCTCAAGCACTTTCAAGTCAAGATGAGGACATGGTCAGGTAGAAAAAACACCAACCTACAATATTACCATATGGTGTGGGGATTTTCTTCAACCCACAAAATATGGCGGGCATTTCCCCAAGGCCACCTGACCTAATTTTCCAACACTTAGTCATTTTCAAGAATTTCTCCAAAGTTTATCCTAATACCCTATTTTGGCAGACTTGTAACTTTCTCCTCAGACATGCTTGAGGAAAATTGAGACCATGGTCAGATAGACCAATCAAAAAGCTACATCCTGAGCATATGGTGTGGGCATTTACTTTAACCCATGAATAATGGCAGGCATTTTACTGAGGCCACGTAGGTTGTTTTACTCCCTCTGGTGCAAAACAGCCTGAAACCCTATTTTGGTATACTTTTAACTTTGTCATCAAACATTCTTTTTGATAACTTAGACCATGGTAGGATAGCCTCTTCAACAAGCTATATCATGATAGTTTCAGATAATTTTTATCATTCACCTATGAGGTACAGCGTGCAATTCCCCAAGGCTATTTGGACCAATTTTCCAACACTTAGCCATTTTTCAGAATGTCTAAAACTGCTTGAACCCTTGTTTTGGCAGATCTATAACTTTGTCATAAAGCACTCTTTTGAATAAATGCGACTATGGTTAGATATCCTATTCAACAAGGTATATCCTGATATGATGGTGCGGGCATTTTCTTCATGTCATCACTTCCTTTGTCATTCCTTTTTCTTCTACCGAGTTTTCCCTACCATCTTCTCTAATTCTGCTTTTGATTTTGTTACACTTCAACCATTAAGTGTGCTTGTCACATAGATGTTTTCCAGACAAAATGCTTTTCTTCAATTTGTCACCTCTACTTCTTGTCTTTGATGATGATAGCCTTTTATTTTTACCAAATGATATTAATTACTTTTCAAATCCCAACTGCAATTTTTTTATAATTACTCCCCGTGAGTATATGATCCCCTCTAATGCTAATTTCATGGTTTCTCTCTTTAGGTCATGAGAGACTTTAGAAAAGACATTCATCATCTTTCTCTCCATCGGTGTATTTTACATCTTCATCTAGCTTTCCATCATAATGGATGTCATTCTCATCTATAGCGCTATTATGCTGAACATCATCTTTGCAAAGTACTTCATTGATGCTTGGAATCTGTGTTTCCTCTGACTCTTTGTAGTCTTCCTTTCTTCTCCATATCTTTCCATGAGGTACCCTGCTTACTAACTTTCTTTGTTTCTTGGATTTTGTACTTTGATATTTTCCCTTGGTTCTGCAATTAGCAGCTGTTTGACGGACAATCTACCAAGAGCGGACTCGAGGCCTGATCTCCCTAGCTCAACGTAAGACTAGAACAAATAAGACAGAATATAGAATACTTTCCTAGATCTGATTAGAGATCAAGTAGATAGATGCTTTACCTTTCAGATCATTGATCCTTCCTCCTTGATGTTTTTCCCAAGCTTGATGGTCTTCAGATCTCAGCTGCAAAACCTTTCAAAACAACACAGAACAAAACAAGTAGTAAAAGGCACCTAAACAATAATAGATCTAAGTAAGCAGTTAAGCAGGAAAACTACACAAAACATCATCAATGCAACGATATTTGGTGGAAAGAATTTATAATACTGTATAATAAGGGAAAGTACATAGAAGGAAGTGATTACAACCAAGACTTAATGTAGCAATCCTTCTCCAACCAAGCCAATGCCAAAGCCTCCAAAGGGATTGTGGATCTCTCAAGGGATGAGTAGAGATATCTCCTAAGCTAATTTCACTAGCATGTAGATACTATAGACTTCCTCCCTTTGGAATGGGAATGAGCTTCACTTATATAGGAATAAGAGGATAGGATAGGTTGAGATATGGTAGGAGAGAGTTAGGGGATCTCACCAAAGGGCTAGGGAACCGAATGCCAGCTCCCCTATAGGCTAGGGATAGGGATCCACCTCACTCTCCTTTAAGAATGGGCTCGAAGATGCTCTTTTATCCAAATAACTGACATCGTCGCAGGCTACAATAGGACAACCTACGACATCGCAGGTTGCACAAGGGTGAACTGCGATGACCTACAAAAATGAGTCAGTCAAGCCCTCTAGTCATGGGAAACTTCAGGGATGTTTACACTGAGTCTCAGGGTAGCAAGATTTAGGTGTAACAGCAACCTTGTGACCAAACTTGTGACAGCAGTGACAATATCCATAGAACCTTCCTTTATAATTAAGGAATCGTTGATCTTTCTGCTTCACAACTTCCATCTTCTTCCATCCCTTCCTTTGTTCTTGGACTTTTATTGAAGTATTCTTCCTCAACTACATTCTCTAGCCATATGTCCAAAATTATTGCATGAGTAGCAATGACCAAAAAAGATCTGTTGGAATCTGCTTGTCATTGGTCTTTTAGGTATCAGATTAGTTTTGTCTTTTCTCCATCTTTACTAATCTGTTCATCTTTATTATCTTCCATGGAATAGAAGAATTTATTCCTGTCATTAAATTTTTTCTTGTATATAGTTTTGTTCTTTTGATCTTCCTTATGGCTGCAAGTTTCTTCATCATCATTCTTGAAAATAGCAAGGTCTTCTTTTACTATTTATTTGACTGAATAAAGCTTCTCTAGTTTGACCCAAAGTTCCTTAGCTGAGATGCATTGTCCTATCTTTTCTTTGATGGGTTGAGATAGTCCATCAAGTATGGCCTCCATTATTATTAAGTATGCACTCATTAGTAAGTATGCACCTGATCCTAATGATTTTAAGTATGCACTCATTCTTTCTCTCCAATATGCATAGTATTCTTTATCAAGTACTAGAGCTCTGTGGGATGAAATATCTTCTTGTTGATCCATAGTGGTTTTTAATAGGATCTTCCTTCTAGTGGTTTAGACTGTAGTGAAGGATCGCGCTCTAGTACCAATTGTTGGAATATTGGTCAATACTTAGTGGGGGGTGTGAATCAGTATTGTTAACTACTTCAAGCAAGGAACGTATCTATGTCACCCTATGAATTTTATTAGCACAAGGACACCTTCTTGCGGGCATTTCCAATTGACCTTTTTAACTGCTGATTTGACACTTAGACAATTTGTGAAACCCTAGGTCAACATGATGAGATTTTTATTTTCATCCAATTTGAAGTGTGAGAATCCAATGGGTAGATGCCAACAAGGTGATTCCATCAAGACCACTTTCATCCTCTGAAGCTTCTTTCTCTCTCCTCGGCTGACATTTTTATGGAGCAGTGCAAATCAAGCTCGAAGGCAATTTTGGCAAATCAATATCTTCTCCTACAGAGATTTTTTGGACAAACCAATGATATGGTTGGATGAACCAATAAATACTCTAGAGACACAGACCCTCAGAATAATTTAATCCATCAACTACTAGAAATGGCAGGCATTTTACTGAGGCCACTTAAGCATTTTTACCAGTATTTTTATACTTAGACAATTTGTGCAATTTCTAAGGTGGATTTTTTATGTCATCGAAATACTGAAACAATGCCACTAGATGATGTATTATACCTCACTAAGCACACCCAAGCTGATTTCAGTCTCAGACACATCTTTAGTTTCCCTAGGTGGGCATTTTACTGAACTTGGTGCAAAAATGCCTAAAACCCTGTTTTGGCAAACCTATAAATTTTTGCTCAGACACTCTCAAGAAAAAATGAGACCATGGTCAGGTAGACAAATCAACAAGCTAGATCCTGAACATATTATGCGTTCATTTAATTTAACTTGTGAATTATGGCATGCATTTTCTTGAGGCCACTTAGGCAGTTTTACTACCTTTGGTGCAAAACATCTTGAAACCTTGTTTTGGCAGGCCTTTAAATTTGTCATCAAACACCCTATTTGAGAGCTAAGACCATGGTAATATATCCCCTTCAACAAGCTACAGCATGATAGTTTTAGATAATTTTTACCATTCACCTATGAGGTACGGCGTGCATTTCCCCAAGGCTATTTGGACCAATTTTCAGACAACCATTTTTCAGAATGTTTAAAACTACTTGAACCCTTGTTTTGGAAGAACTATAACTTTGTCATAAAGCACTCTTTTGAAGAAATGAGACCATGGTTAGATATCCTATTCAACAAGGTATATCCTGATATGATGGTGCGGGCATTTTATTCAAACCATGAATTATGGCAAGCATTCTCTTAGAGCAGTTTTGACCAATTTTTCAACACACCCATTTTTCAGAATGTCTAAAACTGCTTGAACCCTTGTTTTGGAAGATCTATAAATTTGTCATAAAACACTCTTTTGAAGAAATGAGACCATGGTTAGATCTCCTATTCAAGAAGGTATATCATGATATGATGGTGCGGGCGTTTTCCTCAAACAATGAATTATGGTGGGCATTCTCTTAGGGCAGTTTTGATTAATTTTTCCACACTTAGTCAAATTCCAAAGTTTCACAAACTTGCCATACTTTTCCAGAATGATGTCATATTGCAACACTGACTTCATGATAGCACCAGAACTTAGACTCTGCGGGATTAATCTCATCCCCTGCGGGCTTAACTTCACCCTCTGCGGGCATCCCTAAGCCCCTGTGGGCTTTACCTCAGCCCCTACGGGCATCCTTAATCCCCTGTAGGCTTAACTTCACTCCCTGCGGGTATCCCTTAGCCTCTGTGGGATTAACCTCAACCCCTGCAGGCATAGATAAACCCTTTCGGGCATCTTTTATCCCTTGTGGGAATTTCTTTAGCCCCTGCGGGCATAATGGAACTTTTAACCCTTAAGCCTTTTTATAAATAGTCAAGTTTTTCTCTGCTTTTGGGAGACCAATAGCTCACACGTGAGAGAACCAAGGAGGGAACTGATGCCACAGCTGGGTGGCCATATCACCAAGGAACATTCCCATGTCATCTGGAAAAGTTATTAGCATAAGGCCTCTCTTTGGAGGGAATTTCCAAATGCCTTTTCAACTTTGCAAAACAATATTTTTCCTACTTTTGGCAGATTGATCTTTTGCATATATGACCATCATAAGGCAAAGTGAAAGTACTATTTTGAAGAAATGAGACCATGTTTGGATAGCTTATTCAACAAGGTACATCAGAGATTTTTTGGATAGCCTATTCGAACCCTGGTAGCCAATATCTCCCATCAGTCACTTCAAAGGTCGGTCAGGGTAATGTCTCGCGCATGGTCTCGGTCAGGGTAAGGTCTCAAGTCTCTACTCTCACATAAGGTCTCTGACTGGTAATTTCATATAACCCTCTTCGAAGTACTTTGATCTTTAATTTCGAGGCTTGTGGATATTTCTACCGATCCGTGTTCAGGGTTTTTTTGTTCATTTTCGCTCCTTTAAATTGCTTATGCCCCTGTTCCTTGGTTTTTGCCGAAAATGTTTTCTCAAATAGCTCTGTCTTTTGTGGTTTTTCCCTCCACTGGACCTCCTCATCGTTTGTTTGTTCCCTCCACTGGCCCTCCTCATCGTTTGGTTGTTGAAGCTTCAGAAAAGGGAAGGCGTCGGATTCCGACTAGTGCTCTGGTTAGTGGCAGCGAGCTCCCATACGAGAAGCTTTGTTACAACAATTCTTCAGAGCTAGCTCCGTGTTATATAATGGCATAAGGTAGCAGTCACAGCCCTGCTGGAAGGACTAGCGTCACTGATGCATTCACCCAAAGAATGGATAAGTTAGAAAAGGAGATAGAAGAGCTTCGGTAGAAGCTGGAGGGGAAATGTGACAAAGAGGACCTGGAGTCCTTGAAGAAGTTGATTGAGGATACCATGGACTGGAAGTTCGCAGGTAACAATGTTGAACTGATCAAACAGATGTGGAGGCTCCTTCAGGAACAACGCGAAGCCACCCAACCTCGTGAGGGCGAGGGGAGCCCAACAACTTCTGTAGGTTTTGGGCAATCCACTCCAGTTGACAGGCCGCCTTCCTCAGAGGAAAATTCAATGGAGATTGGTTGAGGGAACCACGTAGCCCACCCACCACGGTCTCTTGATATTTACTTGTCTGATTAGGTTTACTTGTTTCGTTTTCTGTTAGTTTTCGAAGGCCCTTCTGTTCATCTATATTAATTTTTGGTATGCACACTATTATCCTTTTTGTAAAATAGAAGCTCATGTTATTGAGGTTCTAGGGAGTAGGATTATATCGTATTAGTGATATAAACATTTGATCTAATCAACAGCAAATATTGGTCTATTTTGGTATATAGCTGTTGATCGGCAATTGTAATCAGAAATATTGATGAAGATATATTAATGGATATAAGATTTGTGTATATTCCTCTGGCATTTAAATCTATTTCTAAAAATTCTAGATATATCAATGGATATAAGATTTGTGTATATTCCTTGGGCATTTAAATCTATTTCTATAAGTATTAAAACACTTTGTCCCTGCAAGTAGAATGCTTTGGTTAAACTTCTTCCTTGTGGTAATTTGTAGGATTACTTATTTCTTCCACTTCTCACTTTGCTACAAAGGCTATGAAGTAAAGCATGACTAGTTTCATAGTTTGCACATGAGTTGTTGGTTCAAGAAGAAAGCCTCTTTGAAAGCCAATTTGTAACAAAGGGATACTTCTATTGAAATATTGTTGCATTATGAATTCTCAATATTCAAATGACTATAAGACTAGTAACTATTTGTTGGGATTGTGATTTGGTTTCTTAAATATGTAGTGCAATATTATTTTATATTCTATTAATTGTAATGTTGTGATTTCTCTGTTATTTGATTCTATAGTATGTATGTTTGACTATTCAAATTTAAAGCACATTACTAATTATATAATAAAGTCATTATGGTTCTATAAGTAAATTACCATCTTGTTGGAACAATTTCATCACTACTCTATACAACACATATCCCGTTCTTTCAATCATAGAGCTGATTTATTGTCAAAGAAGGGATTACATTTAGCAGATGGTATTCTTCGGGTTACTCCTTTCACTGAACACCATCCGGGGGAAATGTTTTATGTTTTTCTTTATTAATTAGGCTATCCTTTATGATCCATTTTGTAAATTCGATGCACCCGCTTTAGGGGCTTTTTGGTTAAGATTTCCTCTATATCTGTGTTATTTTTATGATGTTATCAATAGCTATGGTTATGATGGTATATTACTGAATAGTGGCAAGCACTATCGGATTTATTGTAAAAGACTGCATAGTCTTTTTTCAAATATTCTATCACTGGGATAGGTTTTATTGTAAGTTTCTTTGATTCACTTAATGAATAACAAGGAACTTTTTTTGTGTTGAAAAAAAAAGTTCTATAAGTAAATTAATCCTGAATTAATATGCTAACTCTTAACTCTTAGATCAAACAATCAATATTTTGAGAAATCTTAACTCTTATATCAAACAATCAATAAAGTCATTTTGGTTCTTTTCATTATTGGGCTTCATGATTGCACGTAGGCAGGGTTGGAATTTCATTTTATCTTTTTTTCCAAGGAAAAAAAATGTAATTTCATTATAGATATAACCAACTTACATATCGCAGAGGACATTCAGGATGCCTTTTAGAAGTATGAGTCTAGCCAAAAAGCTTTGAAAAATATGTTTACTACTTCCTAATAGAAGCAGTCTTCTCAAAATGTACAAAAAGAAGCATAAAGCCAAGGTTCCCATATAGGGTTCCCTTAAAATTCTGGTATATATATACAAAATAAAACTGCATTGTTCGGTGTTCAAAACTGTAGGATTTCAATGCCTTCTATGAAAGGGCGGTGGTAGTATTCATAAACTGCTTCAGGAGCTGTGACAGCAATCTTCCACTTTCCTAGTGGCAGATCTAATCCTTTCTTTGAGGGCTGATCAACAGTGATGTTTCATTCCCTGTAAACATGGCGATAGGAGAAAGTTTCAAATTCCCTCAACAATCGCCTGACATCATCCAGAATGTTGCATAAAAAGAGGTTGTGACATATTTGTATATTATTGACCCAATTGTTTACAAGCATAGAGTCTCCGAAGATCTGAATGTGGTGGCAATTATGTTCAAGAGCAAAACAGAGAAGGAGTTTGAGGGCAGAGAGTTCAGCGAAGTTATTCGTGCCAGGTCCAAGACCCATCTGGATGTGGAAAAAGGATGTATGATTTAGATGTAGGACCCCCCCCCCCCACAAGATAGTTCAGTGGCCGCACCATCGAAGTACTCCCAAGGAAGATTAGAGTTGAAGAGTTCAGGAGTGATGATGCAGATGGGGGTGTTGAGATTTTGTTGAGGGAAGTAGGTAAGAATGTTCGCACTCTATGAGGCCACTAGCTTGGGGACAGATGGTTTTTTCTGGAACAGAACCTTATTGCGTGGCAACCACATACCCCAAATCACTAAGAAGGGTAGCACCCGATACAGTGCTGAATCAGCATGTTCAAACCAGGTTTTCCAAGCCTCTTCCAATGTTGTACCGATCCATGGGATTCCAATGTTCAGGGAGGAATGCAAAAAATACCATATCTGTAGTCTGAAAGGGAAGAAGATGAAAAGGTGACTAATAGTCTTGGAGTCTTTTTTGCAGAGGTGGCACCATCCCGGTCCTTCGCATGCCTATGTTTCATTACATCCCAGACCGAGATTTTGTTTGCCAAGGAGCACCACATAAAAAATTTCGATTTTAATGGGCACTTTGATTTCCAAATAGATTTCCATCACCATAGTTTTTCCCCATCATCAAGGCTGCTGGCCAAAAAATTGTAGCCCATCTTCGGGGTGTATACACCCAAAGGAGAAGGTGACCAAATGTAGGAATCCCTGTTGTCGGAGATGCGTACATGAGAAGATCTGAGAGCCAGAAGTTAATCATCCCACAAGTTCCAAATATGTATGGGTAAATTAAGAAGGTCCAAGAAAGTGGACATCCCTGACAAAGCCCTCGCGCCGCATGGAATAATGTTGAGGCCGACCCATTTATAAGAGCTGCAAATGATGCAGTAGTTATGCAGCTCATGATCCATTTTATAATATAGTAATCAAAACCCAGGTGAGTCATCAACATGCGAAGGTAGATCCAGTTCACCTTATCAAAATCTTTTGAGAGGTCAAGTTTTATAACTGCCCCCTTTAAATTTTTCAGTTTGATCGAGTGAAAATAGTCCTGGGCCACACCAATTGCCTCATGAATCTGTCTGCCTTCCAGAAAACCAAATTGTTCAAGAGAGATGACCTTTGAGAGAATATTTTTTAACTGTTTTGCAATAATTTTTGCCACCACTTTGTATGTGATATTGCAAAGAGACATAGGGCAGAAATCGTTGAAAGTAGATGGCTGATCCAATTTTGGGATGAGAGAAATGAAGGTAGAATTCAGGGGAGGGTGGATGTGTCCCCGAGATCTTGATTCCTCCACAAGCTGAAGAAGATCAACCCCAATGATCTCAAAATGTGTTAGAAAAAATTCAATGGTCCAACCATCCAGGCCAGGGCTCTTGTCCTTTTGAAATTTGTGGAGGGTTTAGTTCCTCTTCCGAAGTCTCCTCCATGAGATCCCGGTTGTCCTCATGAGTGATGAAACCCAGGAAGTATTGAGAGACTTGAATGATTTATGCAAGATTTGTGCGATTGTCAGCTTTGTAGAGAGAGGCGAAGTGGGAGGTACCAAGAGTTGCAAGCCCTTCAAAGGAAGAGATGTTCTCCAACTGTTCATTTTGAAGTTCCCAAATAGTATTCTTTATCTATCTTCCCTTAACAAAATTCTGGAAAAATTTTGTGTTCTCATCCCCACATTCGATCCAAATTTCTCTGCTCTTTAGTCTCCATGTCTCCTCTTTGATTTGTAAAAGTTTTCTCCTGCGGGTTTCAAGAGAATTAAGGTGGAGAGTAGAGTCAAGATTCAAGAAACCAAACCCATCCGACTCCTAGGAAGTGTGGAGATTTGACTTCACTTGAGACAACTCCAGCTCGTCTCGTACCTTCTTTTTTAAGGCCCGGTCTTTTAGTTTTTTCTTGATATCCAGGAGGTTTTTTACAAAATGTTGTGAAGCAAAGTTCCCATCAGTAGGACAGTAGGGATTCCAATTTTCCTGTATGATGTGAGTGACCTCCTCTTATTTAAGGCAGGCTGCACAAAGTTTGAAAGGAATTGGAGGTTTAGAAGTAGCTCCCTTTATTTCAAGAAAAATTGAGGAATGGTCTAAGAGTCCCCCTGAATCCACCCTTTGACGAAAAACAAGATTTTGGTCAAGGAGGTGTTCAGCTAGGAGAAAACGATCTAGACGTTTGGTCACCCTGTGAGCCCCCGTTCTTCTATTGGTCTGAGTAGGTTTGATCTTATCAGGTCGAAGGTCCACCAGCTTGTGAAAGAGAAAGAGTTGTTCAAAAAAATCCACCTGTTGGTCTGTTCTGGTGCTGGGACCCCAAATTTCATGGTTCCCAAGAGAGAAATTTAGGTCTCCCCTAATGATAAGGTCGTCCAATTTGAAAAAGGATTTACAAGACAAAGAATCCCAGAAGGGGACTCTATTCTCATAAGGGCCATATATATTTAGTATATTGAAGCAGGATTTTTCAACAGCATGGTAAAGTTCCACTCCCGGAGCTGAACGCGACCCCTAATAGTTTTTAAGTCGCACACTGTGAGTATTCCACCGAGTGGCAATACCCCAAGAATGACCGCAGGCATCCAGTACCCCGAAATTCCATGAAAGGGAAGAGGGAGGAAAGAATGGTTGCGACTCCCTCTTATGGCCCCAATGTTTCCTGTAGCAATAAGACATCAGGCTGATGCAGAGTAATCAACCCCTTGAGGGAAATATTTTTGGGCTCACTTGCCAACCCACGACAATTTAGGGATAGAATCTTCATTGGTGAACCCCATTTCGAGCATCTGCTGCTCTACGTGCCCCAAGGATGGATTTCAGAGTGTCATCTGCAAGTTCCAGGAGGGCACAGTGTTGTGCCGAGGCAATAGGAGAGGGTCTCCCCCTACTCTTTCCCTTATCAAGCAACTGTGTGTTTTTTCGTAGCCCCTGAAGCAAGGTTATAAGGGTTTGGAGGGAAGGTTATAAGGATTTCAGAGTGTCATCTGCAAGTTCCAGGAGGGCACAGTGTTGTACCGAGGTGATAGGAGACGGTCTCCCCCCTGCTCTTTCCCTTATCAAGCAACTGTGTGTTTTTTCCTAGCCCCTGAAGCAAGGTTATAAGGGTTTGGAGGGAAGGAATATCTCTCGACAGGAGTCTAAAACCAATCAGTAGTGTGGATGAGGGGACAATGGAAGGCTCTGACGAACTTGGGAAAGGAAAGGTAGAAGAAGGGGGGGGAGTGGAGGGGGAGAGGAAGGGGAGGATGTGGGACAATGGAGAGTAGGTTCAAGTACCAGAGAGGTCGAGGGCAGGAAGTTCGGGGAGGGTGGGGGAGGAGTAGAAGGATGGGAATCAGGAAAAGGGAAGGGTGTGGGAGTCGAGCAAGCGAAATAGAGAGATTGTAAATGATCAACCAAAGAGTTTAAATGAGAAGGGAGAGAGGAGTTCATACCTGAAGTCGCAGAGACCAATGGTATCGGTGCAGGAGTATACAAGGAGACAATGGGAGCTGCTTCCAAACCAAGTGGGACCATATAATGTGCTTCCATGGGATGATCCATTTGCATGCCTCGAGACCCAACATCCATCTTATGTCTACCCATCTTTTGTGTGTCAGCGGAGTCGACCGGGAGCCCATAGCCCACCGCCCTTTTCTTAGGCCGATCTACCTACTCAGTGAACGTCTGTGGGAAGTTCCAGGCAATGTGACCATAAACATGGAAGTAATGGCAATGAAAAGGGACACCCTCATAATCCATGGGTTGAATCCTGGTAATATGTCCCCACAGCAAATTTAGAATTTCTTTGTCGCTCGCACAGAGGTTTAAGGAGACAAGAATTCTGGCCACCGTTCTCCTGCGCATTTGAAGAAAAGTCATGTCTGCATCGATGAAGGCCCCACGTGTATTTCCAATATCCCAAAAGGTTTCCCAGGTCCATAATTCCCAGGGGAGGCCTGGGATTCTAACCCAAACTAGCACCATATCAATCCTTTCACTGTCGACATCGAACATTGAGGTCCAGTTTTTCAGAATGAAGGGGGTGTTTCCAAAAATCCAGTGTTTCTTTAAAAGAAGATCCACCTCCTCCTTGTTCCTCAGTTTGAAAATGAACCAACCACGAGAGAGGATAGTAGCTTCAGGTTTGTATGTTAAGAGGGAGCCCCAAGTAGTTTCAACCCACCGGTCCAATTGTTCCAGGTTGGCGTACTTCCCATGAGCCCTGCCAACAATTGCTAATTCCTCCATCCCAAGAGATTGGGCCACTGTGATGTTTTTCCCATAGATAAGGTTCAGATGGGTCCCTGAGGATTTAACGCACTTTTCCTTCTTCTTCCCACCAACCAGTGGAGCCCCGGCTGAGCGAGGAAGGATTTTTGAAGCCAAACTAGAGCCCGAAGCCGCCTTGTCCTGTGAAAGGGTCTCCTCCGGAGGAGAGCCCTGCTAATCAGAATGTTGAATAAATGATGCGATGAAACCCTCAGGGTTTGCCGACAAAGGTAAAGATAAGACCGGGTCCTGTGCAGAAGCGGTGTTAGTAGTGGAAGCCGAAGGCCAACTCGCGTCCACTTGGTTGAAGCTAGGACCATAAGATGGTGCCCCCCAATCATCAAGGAGATGCTCAACCTGGGTGCAATCAGCGTCTGTAAGCACAGGGGCAGCGAAATCTGAGTTCAGCTGAGGAGGTGCAAACAAAGAAAAAGGATTTTTGTTGAGAAGAGGATCCAAGTCTCTGGCAGAAAGAGTCAAAAAATACAGGCCGTCAGAAACCCCATTAGTATAGAAATCAGAGAGAACCCCTAAATCTATCGGTGAAGACCTAGAGTGGGAGAGGGTACTAGTGTAGCCACCACCGGAAGCCAGCGAGCCAGATGTCGCCATCCCTATTCCTGTTAACGGTGGAGAAGCCATGGTAAACGGGGTTGGTAAAAGGGAAAGGTAAAAATGGATTTACCCTCGAAGGGGTCCACAGAATAGTCAACCTTGTCCTCCCTCAGAAAACCGTATGTTTCACCTCCATGGCATGTGATAACTGGCTCTCAAATCACCCCTTGTCGGCGACGCAAAATTTTCCAGCAAGGCACGGTTCTAAGAAGATAATGGTCTACCAAAACATCCAATCAACACTAGATTTTTAAACTACCAATTCAACACTAAGACAAAATTGTCAAACCCTAGGTCAAAGTGAGGAGATTTTTATTTTTATCAACTTGGAAGTATGAGACACCCAATGGATAGATGCGAACAAGGTGATTCTATCTAGACCAATTTCATCCTTTGAGACCTCTTTCTCTCTCCTCGACAAGCATTTTTCTGTAGTAGTGCAAATCAAGCTAGGACGCACGTTTGGCAGATCAATATCTTCACCTACAGAGACTCTTTAGACAAACCAATGATACATTTGGATGCACTAATCAATAGTCTAGAGACCCATACCCTCAAAATATTTGAATACATCAACCACAGGAAATGGCGGGCATTTTATTGAGGTCACTTAGGCATTTTTACAAGTAATTTTATACTTGGACATTTTTTGCATTTTCCTAGGCTGGATCAATCCTCCTGAAACACTGTGTTGGAAGACCCATAACTTCCTTTTTAGAAACTCTCAATACAATCGGATACCATGGTCAGGTAGAAAAATCAACAAGCTACAGCGTGACACTGTGGGGCGGGCATTTACCTTAACCTATGAATTATGGCCGGAATTTTCTTGAGGCCACTTGGGCAGTTTTACTACCACTGGTGCAAAAACAACCTTAAATCTTGTTTGGGCGGGCCTTTAACTTTGTCATCAAAAACCCTCTTTGTCAACAAGCTATAGCGTTATATTTTTAGATAATTTTTATCATTCTCCTATGAGGTACAACAAGAAATTTCCCAAGGCCACTTGGACCAATTTTCCAACACTTAGCCATTTTTCAGAATTTGGACCTCTTTTGTTTCTCTTGTTCGTAATATGCAAAACAATATTTTTCCTACTTTGGCAGGTTAATTTTTTGCACATGTGACTATCGGGAAGTAACCTGAAACCATCACTGGATAGCTACTTCAACAAGCAACAAGTTAATGTGAACTGATGAATTTATCCCGATAAGGACAGTTCCTGGTGGGCATTTCCAAATAGCCCCTTAACCTTGTGATTTTAACACCTAGCCTAATTTCACTTGTTCTTAATATGCAAAACAAGTTTTATCTCAATTTGGCTGGTTAATTTTTGGTTAATGTTTTGGCAGACTTATAACTTTCTCCTCATACATGCTTAAGAAAATTTGAGACCATGGTCAGGTAGACAAATCAACAGGGTACAGCCTTACCATATGTTTCGGGCATTTACTTTAACCTATGATTTATGGAGGGCATTTTCTTGAGGTCACTTGAGACAGTTTTTCCAACACTTAGTCATTTTCAGGAAATTCTTCAAGGTTTATCCTGAAACCCTATTTTGGTAGGCTTATATCTTTCTCCTAAAAAATTATTAAGGCTAACTGAGACCATGACTAGATAGCCACTTTAACAAGATATAGCCTGGTATGATGGTGTGGGCATTATCTTCAAACCATGAATTATGGTGAGCATTCTCTTAGGGAAGTTTTGACTAATTTTCCCATACTTAGTCAATTTCCAAGTTTCACAAACTTGTCATACTTATCCAAAATGTTGTCAAATTACAACACTGTCTTGATGATGGCACTAGAACACTATCATATGTCTTTCCATCCTTATCGCACGTTTCATATCATCACTCATCATACATTCCATGCCATTACTTATATGTCCAATGCCAACCATATGATTTGTCATCATACCACCTCATCCATGGCTCTTGTCAACATAGACATATATATATGTCTTCATAGGCAATGTCTCTCATCTTATTTGCCATCAATGCCAACCAATGGCAACCTATATTGCATCTATTGCCCCATTACAATTGACTCAAAGGGGATCTATTTCCCCGACTTACAAGGAAGGCTTTACCTATCTCAATGACTTTACATAATCAAATACAATAATGACATCTTGACGGAGGAATAAAACATCTCTGAATAAATTACAGCAATAAAATACAATAGAATATTCTTCAAAGTTACAATATTTCAATAGGTGGTGGTGATGAAGATGATGATGATGATGAAGATGATGATGATGATGGCGATGATGAAGATGATGATGATGATTTTGATGATGATGATGAAGATGTTGATTAGGAAGAGGGAGATGATGATGATGATGACGACGATGATGACGATGATGATGATGATGATGATGACGATGATGATGATGATGATGATGATGATGATGAAGATGATGATGATGATGAAGATGATGATGATGATCAATGATGGTGGTGGTGATGACGACGACAATGATGATGATGATGATGATGATGAGGACGAGGACGATGATGATGAGGATTATGATGATGATGATGATGATGATGATGATGATGACCAAGATGAGGATGATGAAGATGATGATCATGATTATCATGATGATGATTAGGATGAGGGAGATGACGATGATGATGACGATGATGATGATGATGATGATGATGATGATGATGATGATGATGATGATGATGAAGTTGAAGATGATGAAGATTATGATGATGATCAATGATGGTGGTGGTGATGACGATGACAACGATGATGATGATGATGAGGATGAGGATGAGGACGATGATGATGAGGATGATGAGGAGGAGGAGGAGGAGGAGGAGGATGATTAGGATGAGGGAGATGACGATGATGATGACGACGATGATGATGACGATGATGGTGGTGGTGGTGGTGGTGGTGGTGGTGAATATTATGAAGAAGATGATGGTGATCAATGATGATGATGGTGATGATGACGACAACAATGACGATGATTATGAGGATGATGATGAGGATGATGATGATGAGGATGATGATGAAGATGATGATGACCAGGATGAGGATGATGAATATGATGATCATGATTATCATGATGATGATCAAGAATAGCCAAATGATGATGATGATGAAGATGATGATGACCAGGATGAGGATGATGAAGATGATCATCGTGATTATCATGATGATGATCAGGAATAGCCAAATGATGATGATGATGATGATGATGATGATGATGATGATGATGATGAAGATGATGATGATGGTGATGGTGATGATGATGATGATGATGAAGATGATGATTATAGATGTGATGACAAGATATTTACCTTCCCATTCACTAAATTGTTCTGATCTTGGCCAACATTATAATAGAATGGTTTTGAGTGATTATTCACTCCTATAAAGAATGCACTTTATAGAACTACCAAACTTCTTAGTTAGGATCTTCCTCTTTTAAGACACCGAACTAGATCCATAAGTCTTGATTCTTCATGTGCACAAATCTAAGAACATGAGGCTTCATATGGCCCAAAATGGACATCATCATCATCATCATATCCATCCTTGGAGGGACTTATGTATAGGATCTCACTATAAGCAATGCAACCAATACAAATTATGACAAAATCCTAGTTAAATGAAATTAAATTACATTAAATTAAAGACATAGAGTTGTTTAACTAAAATTAATTTAAAATGCAACAAAATATAAAATATGCAAATAAAAAAAACCCAAAATAAATAAATATGCAAATAAAAAAACAAAACAAAACACAAAATATAAACTATGCAAATAAAAAAACAAAAAAACATAGAGGGAAAAGACTCTCACGCACTAGCTCATTAGCAGCATCTAGAGCAAAACAACAAAGAACAAGTTCACTCCCGCGCACTAGTTCATTAGCAGCATCCAGAGCACTGGTAATTTGATGAGCAGAGCAGTGGTAAATCAAGGAGCAAGGGATACCAGTCCAGAGGATACTAGTGTTCGCAGGGGAGGAAATCTGGCGGCAGTCCAGAGGATAACAAAGGGCCCAATGAATTCGGTAATCCCATCAACCGTAGTAGCGTAGGAATTTGGGAAAAATCCCACGGTTTTGACTATTTCCACACTAAATACAGGCGTTTCATTGTTTACTTCATTTTTTCTGAGGGTTTATACAAAATATAGGCTGTATTTGACGGGAAAAATGGCCCATGACGGGCATTTTCCCGTCAAATGCCAGCCCTGAACCCATCCATCGCATGTTTGATAGAGAACGAGCATGGACCCTACCATCACGACCAAACAAATTTGGGATTTCGGTGTTACAGAACACCGTAGCAATGGTAATAAAATGATCTTGGGTAGTGTAAGACAATTCAGGGTTGTGATAAGACAATTCAGGATCCAACATCACCCTATCCACGTCCATGTGCAAAACCACTCAAAACTACCTAAAATTGGTCTAAATTTGGTGACATTTCACCATGTTATCCTATTTAAAAAATTCAAGCATGGGGGCATGGAGGGAGGGAAAAATGATGCTTGGGTTGAGGAGGATACTTCATGGAGGTTGGTGATGGAACCCCAAATTGAATCCCCAACATAATCTATATGAGGGGGGACCCCATACCTCATTGCATGCATTAACTAGTCAAGTGGCCCAAGAAACACACTTCTATATCCGTGTTGTGAACAAATTCCAAATCAAATCAAATTGTGTCTTATACTTAAAAATAATTCAAATATAAATAACTCTAAAAGAAATTACACCTTTGAGAGAAAAATAGCTTTTGATAAAGTTTTTGGGAAGAAGTAACTTTTGATATTAGAACATTACAAATAAATATATTTTCACACTAAATTATATCCGCTTGGTAACTTATATTCTTGTTTTGTCGAGTGTAGGTACCACCAAATAGGTATCTGTTAGATCTATCTTCCTCGAGTGATGATGAATATATACTCGGAGAGGTTGAAAGTGAGACGTGTTGTACTAGATCTACCGGTTCTATATCAACTAGATCTGAAAAGGTAAGGAAAGGATTTCGTAGATGCATGCAATATTTTATTTCCAACGGAGGGTCATGTAATTATGATGCTGAGAGCATATTTGTATATGCAACAAAAACAATACTTCCAGGTGAAGAGTTGTTGATCGATTACAACTTAAATCGAATAGATGTAGCTTCCATGGTCCAGGGTAACCGTGGAAGGTCACATGCTATGCCTCATTAGGTAAATGCTAAATATAGTAACTAAACATGACTACAATAACTACATGTTTCGATTTTTCTGTCAACATTCGATTTCCACTGAGGACATTCGCTTTTTTCATGCTTATTATGAATATTTCCATGTGATAACATGCTTATTACACTGTTATGCTTATCTCATTTTTGTTTATGTTACAATTATTGACTCAACTTTTACTGATTGATTTATTTTGTCAGGGTGGTAGCAGTGGAAAGCCACATTCTACTTCCACAGTCCAGGGTGACCGTATAAGGTCACAATCTATGCCTCGTGAGGTAAATGTTAAATATAGTAAATAAATATGACTACAATAACAAAAGGTTTCGGTTTTTTTGTTTAACATTCGATTTTCACTGTTACCATTCGCTTTTTCGTGCTTATTGTGAATATTTCCATATGATAACATGCTTATTACACTGTGGGAGAGGTCTGCTCATCGCCATGGAGTAGAACATCTATCTTCTCCTTCGGAGGTAAAAGTAAATATTATTGCAATATCTCATTTTTGTTTATGTTACAATTATTGACTCAACTAAATATAGTAACTAAATATGACTACAATAATAGAAACTCCAACCCCAGAATATTTCCATGTGACAACATGCTTATTACATTGTGGCAGGGGACTGCCCATGTTCGTCATGAAACAGAACGCGTGTCCTCTACTTCTGAGGTAAAAATAAATATTATTGCAATATCTCATTTTTTATTATGTTACAATTGTTTTCATAACATTTAGTTATTGATTTATTGTGTCAGGGTGGTGCCAGTGGAAAGGAACCACTCTTTCCATGGTCCAGGGTGACCGTGGAAGGTCACACTCTGTGCCCCGTTAGGTAAGTGTTAAATATAATAACTAAATGTTTTGATTTTTTCTGTTAACATTCGATTTCCACTGTTGACATTCACATTTTTCTGTGCTTATGACAAATTATTGATTGATTTATCATGTCAGGGTGAGGACCGTGGGAAGTCAGCGGCCACAACACCGCATCAGGTAAGTTTTAGTTCTTAATAGTAACTAAATTTTATTACAATAACAATGTTTGAATGATGTTAAAATTATTTTTCTTAATTTTATTGTTTGATGAATTTAGTCCAGTGCACTTGATCTAGGTGATGAGGAGCTTGAGGATGAAATTTAATATTCCATAGACCCAATGGAAACTATGAAGAAGACCCTGAAAAAAGGAAAACATAGAAATGCTTTCCTTGGCTCACATAACGCCCATGACACAGGAGATCGGGGAAAGGATTGAATAGATGAAAGAATGAATAAAATCTTATGGGGTAAGTGGCATCTTCACATATTTTTTTAAGCAATGACATGATTTCATATCTGATATTATGTTTTCTATTTTTCCAAGTGATCTAATAAAGTAAATTTTTTCGTTTGTAGGATTTTTTACAACCCTTGACTAGAGAAACTGCTGATACATCAACAACATCGACAAAGCAATGTACCAATGAGGATTTTTGACACTCCTACAATTGGCCTCCAATCCATTGATGAGGGAACTAATTTTGATCAGCATGGCATCCCGGAGCATGATGAGACGGAGCCTAGGACTCCACATGACTCCGAAGATGAGCGTACTGTAGATGACCAGGATCACCAGATCTCACCTTTCTGGTGGATGACGCTTGTGTTCCAATCAAGATTCAAAAGATTGTAGGTATTTATTAATTAATTTATTCATTTTAATCATGAAATTGAAATGGACATATGTTGAAATTATTAAAAATTAATGGATTACACGTTTCTGCAGGAAACAATGTTTTCTACATGAATTTGAATGCCAAAGCATTGGAGCTGTTTGGCCCCACCATTCGCACACGGTGGAATAGCCAAGATATCACAAAGAGAGATGAATTGATAGACCACATGGTAAACTTGTTCGGAAATACATTCAACAAGAAAGTGGTTGCAAAGTTAGCTGGCGAGAATTTAAAATATACCAGGGCCTAATATAGGGATAAACTGCAACTTGACCTCAAGCATGAGCGCCCTCCCATGGTTCCAGAGAAAGAGTGAAAGTCACTCATAGAGGATACAAAGGAGAACTTGCTAAAAGGGCAAGGAAAACAACCACGGCTTGGAAAAGCAAGGTACAACACATATCAACTTTTTAGTGAAATATGCACATTTATTTTTTTCTTTTTTGTTTTAAGTAAGAATTTTGGTATCTAACATTTTTCAAATTTTTCATACATAGGATACCTGACACATCCAAAGCAACCAAGGATAGAGTGGAAAAGCACATGCAGCATAGACTGGGCCAGGGTGGCTATAGAAAACTAAGAGCCTGAATCGTAATAATTAAATGATTAATTGTGGGGAATATGTATTTGACAGTAGCGAACAAATATCTGTTTTTGATACTAGAAATGAGAAATGTGTTATGCATTGCAAGGAAATACGTTCCAAGCTGCTGCCACCGAGGAAGACCTAAAGCTTGGTTTCAAGTATGGTTTTAAAAGTGTGATTGGATATCGGAAAAGCTTGGGGAAGACTCCAATCTCCCCAATGACGCAGATGCAGGTAAATAAAATGAATAAGGATATCATTGCAGTATACTATTAAAGTATATTCAGTTTTGTTTATATCACCCATAACTAAATATTTATGTTTGCTTTTAAGCAACAGTGCAACCGCAGCAGTGAATCTAGCGCTACTCAGCACGTACCAACTGATGTTGGGGTGTGCATGTCCCATGATAGTGGGGAGCAGAGTAGCCATTTTGGTATGTGTGCTTTGGAAATAGAAATATCTACTGTGATTATAGATATTTATTTCATGACGTATACTTATAAATTTTCTTCTTTCAATGGAATACCATGTAGCTCAAGAGGGTGAACCGCAAGAGGAATTAGCAAGTAGAGAAACAATTAACACACCAGTTGTCACAGTTACACAGATAGGTAAAGAGCAATATTGTAATTTTAATCAAAATAATGAACTATTAATTTCAATAATATTTCAACATATCGATATGCCCATTTTCGTTGTTACAGTTCACGCTCCTTCAGAACTGCCTCCATGCCCTACTCAACGGCGTACAAGAAGTATGATACATGAGGGAATGGAAACACAAACACTAGCAGGACATGGCTTTGTATATATTCCACCAAATGATGATGATGATACCCCAATCGTCAATTTTTACAATGCAAAAAAACATAAATCAAAGAAAAAGTAGATGTATAAAGTCATGACTTGTATTTGGATGTATATCGATGTTGTTAGTCTGAAACATTGTTTATATGAATTACCTCATTATGCTTCAATGTTTTTATGTTTATATGTTTTGATGACTAGCCTAGTTATGCATGAAAGTTTATATGTTTTCTATGTAAACAACATCATTTATTACGTATGGGGAATTGAGAGCGATGTGAGGGGGGGGGAGGGGCCAATTGAGCTTCCACCTTCACGTGGTTGGCCCTGTTCAGTAGAGAATATAAAACTATTCTCGAAACAGAGAGGAGATCAATAAGGTATAAATACTCTTTTATTACTACATTGTATTAAAGATGGTTGTAAATTTTTAAATGCATGTATATTTCTTAAAATATTGTTAATAAATTTAACATTTCACGGTTCATTGATTTCTACAGGAATTTGTAATAGGATTTAAATGACTGTTTATTTACTTATATATTATTTACTGATATAAAAATTCTGTCTTTGATAATTTATGCGGGTCTTGGTGATGAAAATGCATCTCGTGGACAACTCTTATCAAGTTGTATGGGAAAATGGATCTGGCGAAAGGACAATGATAAGGTAAGGGTTTTGACATGTTCTTTATCCTTAATGTGTTTTTCTTTATCCTTAAATTCTATTTCATTCTATTAAGATACATACATATATAACATCTTAGCCAAAGGAAATTGCTTGCATTATGTGGTTTCTCGTCTTCCTTTAACTTTGATTTAAACTAGAAAAGATTATATTTAGCTTAAGTTCAACACCACAAGAAGCCATCAAATCAACCTACTTCAAAATTTATAGAAAAAGGAATACTGGGAGAGTATCATCAAGTCTAGTGTTTCTATTTCTCTCATGAAGCTCAGTACATACCTTAGGAAATTAAAAACAAAATAAGAAATATATGAGAACTACAGGTCAAAATCCAAGAGTTCATAACTCATTATCTGATTTTTCGGTCTTCTTGCCAGTTGATACCTCTACCTAAGAATGTCTACCCTTCAACTACCACCAATTAGGATCGAAGGCTTGGTGATTGTCTGTCGCGTTGGTAGCTTTCTACTTTGGGCTAGTTGATTCATCTCATCTACAATTGCCTCTCTTATTCACCATAACATTATCCATGGAAACCTGGTATCAGTGTAACTTTAGCATCATGTCAAGGATGTCCTTGATTTACTTCCAACCCTTATTTTCTCCATCCTTCCCACTTTACTCCTACTGAGTTTTATCTCAATCATTTGTATCTAATAGGAAATATTTGATGTGAAAGTTAAAATCTAAGTACAAGGAAGGTTCTTCCCATCAGGTAAGTCATCGGATATGATTTTGACATGTTTGTTCTGCGATTTTGCTGCGTTGTTTGTTGTTTAATGCCGCATACAATATTTAATGGTAGTCTTGCAGCATGGTATGTCTTGGTAGGTGGTAGTATGATTCCTTGTTATTGGTTTCTAATTTTCCAGGTGCTAAGGAATTTTTATATATAAAGACTAAGGTTCCCACACTCTTCATCAATGTACAACACTTCATTCATGGGTGCTCCTTTCAACACATAGTTTTCATCTCTTTCAAATTTAACACAAGGACCTCTTGGCCCTTGGGAGTATTAAGGTTGAAAGAGATGAACATTATGTTTTGATGGAGTAGTTGAAATAGATGAACATTATGAGAGTTGAAAGAGTTGATGGAGTAGTTGATGGAGTGGAACCTAAATGAGGATGAGAGGATCACATCGTCCAAGTTGAACCCTTCCTATATAGTGATGATAAACTTTCAGTTGTTGCATGGCACATATGTGGACCATAAATTCATATGTATAGATATTCAAAGGTAGCAGATAAAGTGATGTTATTACATGAGGACTGTCTCAAAGGAAATTATGATATGGTTTCTAAATTACAAATTGCATGCTCGACTGTGCAACCTACTTCTCAGTGCCAAAAGGTAATTTTTGATGAATTTGTTGCTACATGTGATCATTCCTAGTAATAGAATAGAAATAAGTTGTCAATTGTTTGTTAATTAACATGTCTCTTTCCCATCACATGCTCAAGGGACTTTTTTTATCTTATGGGCATATTTGATACTAACTTGACCAATTTTGGCCATGCTTGAGAAGGTTGCATAAGAAGGATCAACTTTTCATATTATGATAAATATGGTTTTCATTGATGACAACACATTAATGACAAAGACTAAATGATAAGGGAACCATGAGATGATGACAAGGACATTGATGACATGAAAGATGACATGGAGCATTTGATGACAAGGCATTTTGGAGAGTTGTGGACATCTTAGTGCTCTTGCGGGCATCTTAGTGCTCTTGCATGCATCTAAGCAAATTCCTTTGCGGGAATTTGAAAGATCTTGTTGCGGTCATTTTTGAAGCACTTGCGGGCATGTTGATAAGGAGCTGCGAGCATAAATCATAGCCTTGCGGGAATATTTAAAAAGGCAGCTGCAGGCATTTTTGAAGAGCCATGCGGGCATATTGGATGGCCCCATTGCGGGAATTGGTTGGAAGGTCTTATTGGCCCATTGCGGGCATCTCCATGAGGGTGTGCGAGCATTTTATTCAAGGCCTGCAGGCATTTTTAAATAGCCCATTGCGGGCATTTTCAGAGTGACCATGAAGAGCAATGCGAGCATTTTGAGAGGAGACTGCGGGCATTTTGTAATGACCCTTGCAGACATAATAGTGGGGTCCATGCAGGCATAAAAATGGAAACCATGTGGGCATGAAGACCCATGATGTGGTTAAAAGACCAAATATATATTTATATATATTTCTTGAAGATAACATGGAATGAAAAAATATATTTGAATTAAATGTAATAAAAATGACAAGTCGGCCTCCTAATATCATGGATAAGACAAGTATAAATAAAAATCAAATCATTGATTTGAATGAAATTGTGTGGAATATTTTGGATGAGTGTGAGTGAGCTTTGAATTTCGGGGCAGGATGAGAACAATTTCGGTGGTGGAGCAGCAGCAATAAAACATTTTTTTATGTATCTCTTATTTCTAGGTTGGTTGATTGCTGAAGACATGATGCTTGGTTGATGATATAGCAGCAGCATGATGAAGACTTTTTATTTCTGATTTATGGGCAGCAGTAAGGGCAGTTTGATGTGCATAATATAAATGGAAAGAATGAGAAGATGTTGGGCATGATGAATCTTGGACAAACTGATTGTGATCATTATTTGATGTGGATGTAAACAGTGTAAAGTGTATGGATAGAATTAAGATGAACCTACAGGACCCCTCTCAGTGAGCCATTATGTCTAACAACCTCTTCCAATAATGAGCAACATCAAAACAACCTACCACCAGTTGGCACTACAAAGATCCTACACAGATTTTCCAGGTGAACAACTACCCTTTTTCCCTAGGGGTTTAGTTATTTATTTATTTTTCAATAAAGACGAATTCAGTGCACCTTATGTTTTTTGTAGTATGATGAATTCTGGCTAGTAGCTCTTCACATATAGTAGAGCAAGTGATGGTAGTTCACAAGGAGAATATAAAACTATTCTCGAAACAGAGAGGAGCTCAATAAGGTATAAATACTCTTTTATTCCCATGTATTAAAGATGGTTTTAAATTTTTAAATGCATGTCTATTTCTTAAAATATTGTTAATAAATTTAACATTTTGGGTTCATTGATTTCTACAGAACTTTATAGTAGGATTTAAATGGTTGTTTATTTGATTATATATTATTTACTCATATAAAAATTATGTATTTGATGATTTATGCAGGTCTTGGTGATGGACATGCATCTCGTGGACAACTCTTATCAAGTTGTATGGGCGAATGGATCTGGCGAAAGGACAATGATAAGGTAAGCATTTTGACGTTTTTTTTAAAGTGTGTTTTGACATGGTTTTCTCCTTCTACTTTCCAAGTTCTCCGGTTATTTTAGTGTTTAGAAGATCTGTCTTGAAATGCATCAAATATATAATTATTTTATGTTTGGGGATCATAATTAGCATTTTGAATTTTGGTTTCTATTTTTTAATTGATGCTTACTAGTGAAGGATAATAAGCATCCATTGTGTTGAAATACCACTCTTAGGTCAAGACCATAGTCATCACACACTAAGACAAAATTCTTAGTGAAATCTAACATGGTGAAAATTAGTTGTACCACTATGGAGAAAGGGTTCTCTAGGAACCAATATTTTTCTAGTGCAAGGAGTAATCAACTCAATAAGGTTTTATATTAACAAGAATGGCTTAACAATTTCATGGCCTAGCACAACCAAGGACTCCATACTATGAATCGTGGATCCCTCCCTCAGAGAATAAGATGAACTGGAATCCCTTGGAAACCCAAGGTTGTTTCCCATAACAATGTTGCAAAAGGACATTCAAGTACTAAGTAGCAGGGGGAGGCCTAATGGGAAGGGAATCCTCCTCATGTCTTTTAGTCTTAGTGTAAACTCATACTCTTCCAAGATGCGATTATCAAGTATGAATCTGACTACAATGCCCACAATTATCACCCATTTCCCATGGTCTTTTCTCATGCGAAGGATGTACATGTAAGGGACCCAGAAGGTCACAAATACTCAATCAGCATCATGTCACCAAGTTGTTAATCACTCAGTGAAGCCCCAAAAATCAAATATACAAAGATAATTTCATTCTGTTGTACTTGTCTTCCTCAATCATTATGTTGTTGCTCTATCATCATCCAAACATCATGTAACCAACCTAGAAGTAAGAGATAAAAAAGAATCTTTTACTGTTGTTGCTCCACCCATACTGTCCTCACTGTCCTCATCTTCTCCAAACCCCGAAATCAGAGCTACTGTCCCTTCGAATTAATCCACTCAAAAATCCAAACTCAAATAAAACTTGTCTTCTATATTTATACTTTTCATAATCGTGAATTTTTTGAAGGCCGACTTTTCTTTGGTTATTTTATTTTATCAAATAATATTTAATTTCCATAGTGTCCTCATCAAATAGATAGATAGATAGATAGATAGATATATGTATAATCTTTTTGCCACATTAGCAAAGTGGGCTTGTCACCATTTTAACCCTTCTTACTTAACCTTCTAGTATGCACGCAATGCTTCATTGGCATGCCCGCATGGACCACACAATTTATGTCAGCAAGGGCCTTTTGGTGTATGCCCGTAAGGGCCATTAAATGCCCGCAAGCATGTCCTCCAAAATGCCCGCAGCTTCCTTATTAAAATGCCCACATGGATTCATAACAATGCCCGCAATACTCTCTGCTAAATGCCGACATGGGCCATTACTTATGCCCGTAGTGAGCTCCACTTTGATTCCCGCAACATCACTTAAAAATTCCTGCAACAATGCTTGAAGTATGCCCGTAGGAGGCCTTTAAGATGCCCGCAAGGGGTTCCAGATAGCTAGTAATAAGCGTTGACGGTTATTTTTTTTTAACTTCCAGGTATCATCAATATAGAGACGAATTTGCGTCGCAAGTATAGCAAAACCGTCGGAAGTTCTACCTTCATTTGGTCTGTTCGACGCACGTTCTTCAATACTTGCGACAGAACATTGTCGCACGTATAGCAAAATCGTCACAGGGTCTGCCTTCTTTTGTTCTATTCGCCGAACGTGCGTCGATACTTGCGATGGAATATCGTCGCAAGTATAGAAAAACTCTCTTTGTTTGACGAAAAACCGTCGCTAGAGAGACGATGTTTCATGGAAGCAAATTTATGTGCAACGCTTTTACGACAACTTTCCATCGTTATAGGGACATGGTTTCATCGATCTAGGGACGATTTGTAGAAAATGAATAAAAAAAATCAATTTCAAGGCCACCTTGTAGAAGACACGTGGCTAACATTTTTCGTCTCTATTGCGACGGTGTTTCACGTTCGTCGTTAAATCCACGAAACATGTTCCATGAACAAGCGAGACCATGATCATCGAAATTAAGATGAAAAAACATGGAAATAACAACGAAAAACCATGGCAAATTTCCTCATATGTATTAGTGCTCTTATGCCTAAGCCTATGATGCCACAATGATGTATTTTCTCCTATAGAATCTAAATAAATAGAAGAGTCAACATTATTGATACATAAATACAACGTACCTACCTTCTCTCTTTTTTTCTATTATCGGTGATCCTTTAGTGACATTCCATGAATTTTTTGTAGATATATATCTACAACCTTCACTTCCCAACTACCTCATTAAAGTTATATTTATTATCAAATCAAGAATGTTCCTTACCTCTTTCAACAACAATTGGCTTCCATTCTATAATTATAATTGTATCTTACCCTTTCCAACAATATTTTACAAGGAATGTTTTCCAAAGATTTAAATTTGGGGGCATTGCTCCTGAACCCCCACCAGGGGGGGGCTCCAAAAATTTGTCACCCCCCACAACCTGGACCCCCTAGTGGCACTAGTGGGGGGGAATCCACCCCCCCAACACCCCCCATCATGAACTAGGATCCAATTGATACTGAAACAAGACCTCTGAATCAAGAATATAATTAGGCTCCACAACCAACACACACTCCCCTGAAGTTGTGATAGGGAATTTTGATGCTTTTGTATTGGTTCTTATACTAATTGTAGTAAAGTGTGGTTGTGTGGAATATACTGGAAGAATGTAAGACCTACAAGTAACATAATTGAATTTAACTTCTAGATGAAATTCTCTAAAGGTGTGTGTCGGCATAAGAGAAAGTGGAGTTTCTAAACCAAAGGAAGTATAGATGTTAGGTATGTGAGCTACTAATCCTTCAATCAACTTCTCGACAACAACAACCAATTCCTAATGTATAGATGTTGCATCTACAAGATTGGATTTAATTGAATTTAAAGAATGTGTGGAAGAAAATTTGTGAAATTGATCACCTTTGGGAAGACCACATTCAATTATTGGGCAAGATGGTTGGAGTGTAGAAATCGTTAACCAACTTCATCCCACCATTAGCGGCAATTTGTCATTGATTTTGGCATGGGGGGGATTAGATATTTAAGATGATAATGGGGTATTGGCTTACCATTATGAGATAACAAAACAAACTTAAATGTTGCAATTGTGGTAAAAAAATCCATTGTTAAGTTGTACATTGTTAGACAATATAAACACATAAGCACAATGTCTTAATTACAAGTCAAACCCTCATTTTCTATTGTCCATGCATATCCAATGAATTAAGTTTACTTATCTTATCTCTATTTGACTAACATACAACATAATTATGCACTGATATATAATAATAATAACAAAGGAAACAACCATATGGTACTTAACGAATCTAGCTATTATGAAAGCTCAATTAGATACATAGTAACACAAATATGTTTAGCTATGAAAAGTTCATAAAAAATATGCTATAGAATAAAAAACAAATCCAAGGGCTCTCACTTCTGCCTTACACAATAGCACTAGGCTTGGGTATTTATACCTTTCTATTATGTTAGATTCACCACATCGATTCATAGGTAAAGCCTTAGTTATACACACTTCTATCAAAACATTTAATTATTTCCACTATCTATACATGTGGATACATTCTCACATATTGTAAAGGCTCTTTTATTTTGATTTTGCTAAAATATCAAGATTATAAATAGCATATCATAAACCACATTTAATTATTTCCACTATCTATACATCTGGATACATTCTAACATATTGTAAAGGCTCTTTAATTTTGATTTTGCTTGAATATCAAGATTATAAATCGCATATCATAAACCATAAACTTCCTTATGGATACTTAAAATAAACTTCATCACCCACATCAAAATCCATAATAAATCCAAAATTCAAAAGAAAAACATTACTACAATAATAAGCACTAAAATAAATAATAATAATAATAAATATGCATACAACTAAAAATTACAACTAATCAAACATTGAAATAAATGTAAAATTAAATCTAAAATGACCCAATCCATATATATTGTATAATTAATCCATATATATTGTATAATTAATAGATGTCAAGTTAAATCTAACGTGACCCAATGTATAATTAATAGAAACTAACATCAATCTCCCTCATTAAACTATTCAAAATACATCTTTCCCATATTAAAACAAAAGTAGCTTATTTGCGATGTTTCGTGCTTTAAAACAAAATTAGCTTATTTGCGACGTCTCGTGCTTTAAAGAACAAATGGGAAAAGGCAATGATGGTAGGATTTACATGTTAATAAGTTTAAGTTACGGTTATTAAACGACCATCAGAATGAAACGAAATTCACTGGTTTGACAATATTGACATTTAATCTTATTATAACTTACAAAGAGCAAAAGACAAAGACTAATTACAATAACAATATAAAATGATTTTCATTTTCATAATTCTTTGTAATCTAATCATACAAGTGATACCTATATGTAAATGCACAGCTTTGCATACAAAGAATATGGAAAGATAAAACACCATTAGTTGATTTAAGCTTAATTGAAGCTTATTGGATATGGATTTTTTCTCAAATTTACAAAAACATCTCAATTTCATATATATTTTTATTTTATTTTCAATTTATCATACTCATAAAAAATTCAAAATGCAACTAATTGAAGACAAAAAATGGTAAGAATTGCATTTTATGTTAAAGCAATGTAACATATAGAAACATATATAAAATATGAAACTGTATTATTCCTTATTCCAAACCTTTGCAACCTAACCCCAAATTAATCAAGGTATTCATGAATACCATCACTATACATAAATAATCAACCTAAACACTACAACCTTTTTAAATCCATATTCATTGCTAGCACATATTCTCTAGCAAGAAAATCCACGAAAAACAATAGCATAACTTGGCCAAAAAACCAGATTAGAAAGAAGCCATGAAAACCTCGAAACAAACACAAACACATAGAGAGAATATAAAAACCTAGTCATAATATATATTATATTCTGCCATATATTGTTGAAGCCTATGTTGTGTTGCATACTCTCTAACCTGTGAAATATAAACCTATTAAAATAAAATACAAACAAAACCAATTAAAATAAAATACAAACAGAAACACCAAAAAAGGAAAGAAATTAACAGATAAACCCTAAAATATTTACCAATTATCCTACTTTTACCAATTTCATCCCAATTAAAACTTGTAAAATTGGCAGCAACTAGAGTACGTGCACCAATTCTATACAGATCTAAGCATCATGCATCGCATGGACCGAGACAAGCAAGAAAAACTACAGGATGACGGTACTGAATTATTTATCATCCCTTGATACTTTGGATTTATTAAAACTCTCGTATTTTAATGTTGCTTCCAGTCATTGCTCTTAATAATGTAGTGCGAAAAAATCCATAATTAAATTTTCCCTAAACTCTTGGTTACTTGTGCATGGATCAATTTTCCTATCTTGTATTCCTTTACATAATAATATGGTGTTGACAGAACTTGAAAAACTAGTGATTCATCTGTTACACACCGTACTAATAGAGAGACCAACCTTTTCAATTGTATCGTTTAATAGCTTACAGTGAAAATATGAATGATTCAACTTCATCATTATACTATGAGAACCAATGAAAAGAAGACCCTTTTGAATAACTCAAGCCTCGGAATAATGTTAATAAGGATGTTTTGTTTGATATATATCCAACCATCCATATTACTTGGACATCCTGTCCTATCAAGGGCCTTTCATCTTTGAGACCTTCTTGTCCAACGTTGTTGTTATTAGTTTGGGAGTGTATACCTAGGTCTATAAAGTATGATTTCCCCCACTCTTTCTTTGCACAAAAATAGGAAAATTTAAATGCAAATAGTTTGGGAGTGTATACCTAGGTCTAGAAAGTATAATTTCCCTTACTTTTTCTTTATACAAAATAGAAAAATTGAAATGCAATTTTCTCTCCAAACTTGCAATAATAGTTTCAAACCTTTATACACTCACCATGTTGATCATCAACAAAAATATTTGAATGAGGGCCAAACCTATATGTTTATAACATGATGTTTTTAAAATTATGATTTTTAAAATTTTATTGTTTTTTTCTTTTGTTAAATTTGTATTATGTTTTTTTTTGTGTGTACCACAAGTTTTGGGTTAGGTTTATTTTATTTTTATTTGAAACCATATTTCCACTCATTTTTTACTTGCTTCCATATTGTAAACTTGAAATCCCAAGAATTTAGGAATTGAATGATGCAACTTCAATTGGGTCTAATTCAACATTGGAGTTCTACATTGTCTTTTACTGTCTTTTTCGCATGAAGTTCATGATTGCCTCATGTGGAATAAACTATAATGGTCATTTGATTGAGATCATATATGTGGAATAAAATGCATTGCCCATTTGATTGAGATCATATCTATGGAAGCTCAAGATTCATTGGATGGTGGGGTATTGGTTATGGTCATTAGTTCCATCATTTTTCACAACCATTCATAATTAACATTAATAAAATTTGGAAGTAAGAAATTCATTTTTCATGGTTGTTTTGGTTCTTCTTCATCACCATATACATTTTCATTTTAATGATTTTAAAAGCTTAACCATCCCTATTTATATAAACGAGTGCAGAAATTTCCCCCTAATTCCTTATCACTTTCGCTCTTATTCACCGAATTCAAATTCGAAAGCACCACCACCTTTTCCAGCAAAATCTAAAGCACCATGTTTTGCTTTGAAACCCTAATGTTGCATCCACTCCTAAATTTAAACTATAGCTTCTAAATAACAAACCTAAAACTTGGATTAACTGAAATCCCACCAAATTCAAAGATCTTTGAGCCAAAAATCGGGTTTTTTTCCTCAAGTAAAACAACCCCTGGAGCATGTGACCATAACATTCCTATCACACTGAAAATTACCAACAACAATATCGAAACCCGAAAAAGGGAAAGCAAAAATGAAATGAATAAATATCAGATGAGTTTGAATTGCTCATCTCCTTGGTTGATTCCCTAAGGTCCCAGTCAAATATCTGCCCACTTAAAATGCATGGCAATTGAGCTCAATTTATTGAATTCAAGAGCTGCTTACCTCCATTCAAAACCAACGTATAATAGCCATCTTGTACACAACTAATAGAACCATGCAAATACAAGCCAACATGCCACGAGCCAGATTTATTATATGCCATCTCATACAAAACTACCAAAACAATGCATATACAAGCTAGCATTTCACAATCCAAACTTAATATAACCCATGTGATCAGCGCTGCCACCCTTTGCACTCCAAAACTCGAGACAGGCATCAAAAGGAATCAAAATTCAATAAAGTTAATTATTTCGAGTGCATTTTTCTACAACTCAGGTGAGGGAGAAATTTCCATCTGTCCCATAAAAAAATAAGAAGAAGAAGAATGCATGCATGAGTGTGTTGTAACATAGTGGTGAGGGATGTGAAGTGTATGTCTGCCCAAAAAAAAAAATTAAAAAAAAACTAAAAAATAATGGATGCATGCTTCAAAGGTTAATGGTGCTCGAGTATTGTTAAGAATACTCCAATGAAAAAATATGCATTTCTGTTTTAATTTCAAAATAAAATAAAATAAAATATGCTAATAATTCAACTCTCCACTAATAACTTCATGAAAAAGATGTGGTTTTTTAGGAGGATGGGTTCTATATGATTATTTAGGCTTTTGCAAACTGCATTTTCTTGATTCGTGTTAATCTGAGGTGGGTAGAGTTGTGGGAGTCCTAGATGGATTGTTGAGGAGGAAGAGTTGTCATGGTCCGACGATGAAGTGGACATTCCCAACGGAAGTATTTATGTTTCAAATTGGGAGGTTCGTGGTAAATTTGTGGGTTCCCCATCGTTGACGTCTTGGCCTTCCGATTTGGATAAGACATGCCATTATGGGTAATATGTCAAGGGTTTTAATAATAGGCAAGGAAATCATATCAAATCTAGGATAGGTGGTCCTTCTTGTTTTGGTAATAGTGCTTGTATCCCACTGAGTGTTAATGTTATTCCAAAAGTAGATGATGCTCGAAGGTATCCTTAGAATGGGGCTTCTGTAATGAAACCCTCTACTATGGTTGGAAGGTCTAGTGAAGGCCTAAATGTTCAATCTCAAGGCCATAAGGATATCTCTGTTAGCGTTGGTTTGAAGGGGAATCTTTTGGTTGGTTCAAGGTCCAAATGTAAGTAGGAAGCTAAGGCTTATAAGGCACATTCGAGGAAATACCACATGGTCCTAATGAAGGACGTGAATATGGAAAAGGTGGAAAGTTTATCTCTGCATGCTATGGTTGGGCGACTAGAATATGTCTCATTGAACAAGTTGGATATTATAAAGTGGGTATCAGATCATTAGTTGCCCCAAGATCAGTGTTTTGATCAATGGTTGGTTTTGTTCCACTTCCTAGTCAAGGAGAATGCCTCTTTGATCTTAGACAATATTTGGGTGATTGGGGATGGATCATTGATTCTTATCCATTTCCATTTGGACTTCAATCCACTAAAAGAAAAAGTGTCTCATCGTCATTTGTGGATGTTGCTTCCAGGGTTCCCTATGCAACTTTGGTCGAAGAAAGTTTATATTGACTTGGGAAATACAATGGCTAAATTCATTTTCATGGATGAGAAAATTATTCATGCTGAGGACAACCATGTGGCTCAGATATTGGTTGAAATTGATGTAACAGAGGGCCTTCATGCCGAGGTGGACATTAGTTGGGGGAGATTTCAATTTTACTTAGAGATTGGATTTCAAGAAAGTTCCATTTAGATGTCTTTATTGTTGGGTTATGGGACACCTGAGGAGGAACTGTATGGGCCTTGTAGAGGTCGATGGGCGTGATTCTTATGTTTGGTTGTAAAATATTATGGTTTTTGAATCTCCCAAGGTTCCAGTGGTTGGTGAGGTAGTTGTTTTGATATATTTAAATGGGGTCACTCAACAATCTCTGGTGGTGAACTCTTCTTATTTCTTAAGTAAGTTGGAGTCCCCTTCCCTCATTTTTATTTCTCTCTATCACGGGGGATTCACTAGAAGGAAATATAATATCACGTTCATTCATATTGCGGTATTAAATATTCATGAAAACCTAAAAATTATATTGCTTATATATTAAGGGGAAAAGGGTTTTTTTATTTAATGTAACAATACAAAAATACTTTGGGGTATTTTTTATATGGGCAGGCTGACAAATATCCTCCAAATGGAGATGGCGGGATCACGATTAGATGAGAAATTGGGTTGAGGCAAGGCTCGGGCTTACCAGTACGCAGGGAAATCGCGTCTTGAGGCATGCTTGAGGCCAGGGGTTTCGTGGTGAAGTGGGTTTCCAATCGATCATAGTCGAGAGACAGTGATCATTGACAGCCAATTGTTACCAATAGCACTCAACCAGTTGTTACCAATAGCCTTGGGAGGCTCTAAGCCTCCAGGGCCTGTTATAGGCCCACGATAGGCCTTGGGGGCTTGAATACCCAACCACTCGTGTCTATTACAGGCCTTGGGAGGTTTAGTCAGCCTCCTAGAGCTTGTTACAGGCCCTGGGGGCTTGGATACCTAGCCCACAATAGGCTTAGTCAGCGATTGGGGAACTACAACATGCAATCTAAATGTTGTACTATGTTCATTATCTCTAGTGACATACAAGAAGTGATCTCCTATCTCTTCATTAGACCATTAGATGTTACAAATCATAATGATATGTGGTTGAGTAATTGCATTGTGCGTGAAGTAATGTGCATCAACAATATACATCGAAAGAAGCAAGGTGCATTGTAGAATGCATGTGGGGTCATAAGAGGGGTATCATATCAGTATACTAGGTAGAAATATAAAGGGGTATAAAAATGTTAATGAAAAAATTGATACATACAATATCTAGTGAAAATAGGGGTTTTTTTAAATTGGGAAGGCATATTGGGAGGGGGTTAAAAAAAAAAAAATTGGAAGGTATTTTCCAATATTTAGTGAAATTAGGGCTATTTTTTTATATGCCATGAACGAATGTGTTATGATGGCGGTTTATTGAGTGAAGCCCCCATGCTCTCTTTTTGATCTAGAATTAAATGTTATAAGGGATGTTGAAGAAAAACATTGTGTAACAACCCCAATTTTTAATAGTTTAAATTTATTTAATAAAACTAATATCTTGCAACATATTGGGTATGGAAAACATATTTAACATGCTACTAACTGCAATATTTCAACTTTCATATTCTAAAATCACTTATGCATCAATGTTAATCATTTATTCACATAACCGAAATATATACTTACTTGCAACAATGAAACTAGATGCTTGGAGAATCAGCTCCTCCCAACCATAGGAGAGAGAAACTCAATTGTTTTCCAAACTCCACCCTCGAGCTGGATCACCACCATGCAATAGAACGTCGAGCAACACTTCCACACGGCACTCTCTCTCTCAGAGTCTGTAACAAGCAATGATGGACTTATGAAAAGAGAGAACACTCAACACAGCTCCTCTATGCACCACACGGTGTCCCATGTTATCTCAGTGCACCATTATATATAGTTTTCCCTAGGTCTTGTGCCATCCCAATCAAATCTCCAATCAATCCATAAATCCCTATGATTTAGGATCTTGTCTAGTTGTTGAGTTTTAGATTGGATTTGATTGGTAAAGATCTTTCTTGCTTGCTTACACATGTTCTATGTTCCATGGTGGTGTCCCCTAATTTAGCTGACTCTCCAAGTGCCATTTTATTTTATTTAATAATAAAAATAGTTTTTTGTCCAAAGTTTCACTTTCTGTTTTTGAGTTTTAAAAACTTTCTGTTTTTGAGTTTTAAATAAATCTTACATAAAAAAAAAATTGTCACAATTTAATAATTCAAAAATAAATAATAATATTTTGGGGTATCACATTTCTTCCCCCCTTATTCTTAACACCGTCCTCTATGTTCTTTATGTTGAGCTCTCTTGCTCGTTCTAGAACATGGAGAGATATGCCTCTCGCATTTTATCCTCCATTTTCCAAGTTGCCTCTTTAGGCTGAAGTGCTTCCATTGCACTTTTATTTGAGCGATGGCTCGATTCCATAGCATAAGTTCCTTCCTGTCTAGGATGTGCAAAGGTTCTGTTTGGAACTCGCCCTTAGTTTCTATTTGAATCATATTCCAATCAATTTATATGATTAGCATCATGTACATATTTTTTTAAGAAATAAACATGGAAAACATTATCAACTTTTATAGAAGGAGGAAGTGCAAGCTGATAGACTACCAGCCCTAACTTGGCTAACACTTCAAAGGGTCCACACTACTTGGGCACTAACTTGGAACATCTTCCCAAGCCTAGTGTACTTCTCTTTGGATTTAAGTATACACGGTCCCCGACATTGAACTCTTTTGTAGTTCTTTTAAGATCTGCATAACTTTTTTGGTCAATCTTGTGCAAATTTTAAATTGTAGTGTAGTTGTTTAACTATTTGCTCCATCTCCTATACCCAATACCCTCATTAGGCCTTTGGAGTATAGGCTATAAACTTGTATCTTTACTATCGTTCAACAAGCACAAATTTATTGGTCTAATTGATCACTTAACATCATAATATCAATTATGCATATTATACTACAATAATATTATCGTATGATCACATAAAAAGTTTCAAGTATATTCGTGCTACCAATTTTATTATCACATATGGGAAGTATGTTAATAGAGTTTACTAGTTTCTGAAGATTAGCAGTTCAAGACTTTTAACCAAAAGGTAGAGACCATGCACTTTCCTAGCTAAGGACCTTTTTTAGCCTAATTAAATAATCACCATACAACATACAATATTTCACCAAGCATAAGTCATTCATTATACAACAAATATTTAACATATATTCTTCATTATATTCACATATCCTACCTGTACAAGGTTCTAGCTATGGCATACTGTCATTGTAGGTCTAATCATAGCGAGCTAAACGGGGAATAAACCACATTGATGACATGAATAAGGAAGTATGGCGTTAGAACCTTATCATTATTGGTTTGGGAATGAACATATATATCATAACTTACAATACAAAATGGTGAGTACATTAAAATGTTTAATTATACTCATGGAGATAATTCTACCTTGCTTGCAACTATAGAACTACATCAATGCTTATTTATGCCCACGGACTTGTTACATCATTTAGATCGTGTGAACTACATCATTTTGACCATATGATTTCTAACCTAGTTTAGCATGAATGATCAACCATATTCCATAACTAGACACTTTATTTTCATGTGTTTATCAGTGACAAACTAAATATAATTTTTATTTTTATTTTGTAACTAGGGGAATCAGTAACTGGGAAGGGGTTGGTACTCACGTGACATGGGATCCAGGGATCCAATCCTGTCTACCACCACTATACCCCTAGGTGCACCCACATAGCCTGCAAGCATGGGGCATGGGTAAGTCGAGGTGATTTGAACTCGTGACCTCCATTTACAACATTTCCTTCATATCAAGCGAATCACCGGTTGAGCTACACCCCTGCACGAAACTAAATGTAAATGAACAACATATATACCAAATAATACATGTTATATTCATACGATTATCAACTAACAACTAATGTAACTCAATGTTATTGATTCCATAATCATTCACATGATTTTCATATGGAAGATAACTAAAGGAAACTAACCAGTGATTATAACATAAAAGATTACTCAAAACTGATTCAAACATGAATGGGAAACAATACCCATAATATATCCAACTAAAATTTATTGGATGACATCCATATGTTTTTAACAAGGAAAAATGATAAAGAAACATAATATAGATAATACTTATCTTTCATAGGTGTCTCTGGGTGACTGAATGAGTGACCGCAACTTTCCACCCAACCATATGCCAACTGCGCTCCCCAACACAGCCATCAACCCTGAGTTGGGAAACAAATCTACTAGGGTAAAGGAGGAGTGCAAGGGATATGCACTCTTCTCGATGATAGATTTCATTTCATAGCCACCAGTACCATGCACCTCAATCATATGAACAAATAAAGGCCAACGATGTAACCAACTAGAAGGGAAATGCCCTCCTTTTAAGATCAAGCAATACTTTAAATAAAAGGGCATGAGCACTAGATACAACTCCGAGAAGCCACACCCTGAATTCATTGACAACACTAACCAAATCAAAATGGAAATGCCCTAACTATTAGTCTAAGGAGGTGCTCTCTTAGTTTATATGTTTCATATAGCTCTACATAAACATGCATTTCTATCTCTCTCTCTTTTTAATATATATGTTAAAGAAGGAATACATTGAACCTTGGAGTTACCCTCCACCTTTTTAGTGCTAGGATGCAAGCTCATTCAAATAGGATCTTAATTACACAGATTAAACCCAATATATAAATATAGGATTTTATATCTTTTTCTCTACACAAAGCATGCAATGATTTCTCAAATTACATCCAACATTATTTAGTAAACCAATAATCTTTTAAGAAATATAATAAGTTTACTATAACTAAGTGAGTCTAGGGATATGCCTATTATTGACTAGATCCAAAACAAAAATTTGATATGAAATATATTGAAATGACATATGGAAAAATGAATGAGCGTGGCTTCCCTGATGATAAATCTACAAACAAACAAACAAATAAACGGAACGTGTGTAACGTACTTAGAAAATGAGACCAATTTTTTTTAATGCTAAAACAATCATCTTCAATACGCCTAATATATAAAAATGTTTCTTTGCCCAAGTGGCCATCTTTCAATTCATATAATCATAAAATGCATTCTACCATGTATGAAGTACATCTTCTACCAATGTCAGTAGACTTATTTTATGCACATATCTACTTTTCCATAATTTCTAATTTATATAATTATCTCTACTTTTCCATAATTTCTAATTTATATAATTATCAAAAGTGCAACTTTTCCAAAGTCCCTAAATAAATTCATTACATCTTATAGAATATCATACTATTTGACATATGCAAAATATTCTTAATATTAACTAAATACATCATAATTTACAATTTGTAATTCTTTTGGTTATGGAATGTGTGCATAATTTGAATTTCTTCTAATGACTAAATAATCCAATTTGCTCTTTTTTTTCCGTTCGACTGTAACGCATACTTGTAATTCTTTTCAAAACGAGTATATAATTAGTAAATTCTTTTGACAAGTGTATACATACTTTACACTTCTTTTTCCTATGGGAATAAACATCTCAATTATTCGTTTCAAAATGTAATAACCATGTATAAATGGGAAACTTCTAAAGAAATATTTTAATATAATTTACTTACGTATGTAACAAGACTTCGAAATGTATAGACATATCTTCAACTTTGGGAGGAGCAGGTCCCATGGTAAGTATATTAAACTAAGAACTACATGTTAATTGGGCATTATCTTTATTACTGCCCTCCACAACAGGATAGGCTCCACTTACTTTGCCTGCAAGGAGCAGTAGGCCGCAAACCATGATAACATCCAGCATAATTTTCTGCAGGTGAGACTCCATGAAGACATTAAAGCTCCTTTCCATATTAAACTTTAAAGTACTACAGCATAACAAAAACTAAAAATAGAGAAACCAAACGATTTTGGAGGCCGGTTGATATGTGAAGCTATAACAAACTTGGTGGATTGTTGTTTGTTGTATATAATATGTGACAGAGGAGAAAGTTAATCAAATCTGAATTGGATGGCTTGCTCAATATATGATATTGTGCATTCATTTACGAGATAAAGTAAGTTCTTGATTGGATGGCTTTCTCACCACGCAACAACTTTGTCTTCTAGTTATCAATTAGTGTTGGAGGTAAGGAATATTAATGTAATGAATTCAAAGATGGCATCACATGCATGGTCTTGTGGGTTAATGATTGCAAGTAGCATTGGTAATGATGCCTTTTTTTTTTGGTAATGATTAGGTTAAATCTCGCCTTGAAGGAGTTGATTGTTCTTACCGTCTATTGAATTCTTTTTCTAAACGTGGGTCCCTTAGAGATTTGTTTCCCTCTGCGGGTGTCCTAAATGATCCTAACAACCTTCAATATTATGGGAGTTGGGTCCCTCCCAAAAATTAAGCCCTGACGAGATTATTTGGGTTAACTAAGCGAGATATAGTGTTGATTCAGGAGACATGTGCTGTGGGAATAGAGCATGTGAGATTTTCTTTAAAAAAAATCCAAGTTGGGAGGTGTGTATAGTCGATGCTATGGGTCTCTCTAGGGGTTTAATTTCCATTTGGAACCCTTTGATAGCTGATTTCAAATCCTTCATTACTTGTGCAGGAATCTTGTTAGAGGGGAAATCTAGGGGTTTGGATAAGAAGATAAAAGTGGTGAATTTCTATGGCCCACATGCAAACAAAGAACTCTTTTGGGGAACGTGAAAGCTAATGGACTTTTAAAAGAGCAAGGATTGATATTTGGTGGTGATCTTATCCTTATTATTTTTGCCAATGAAGTCTGGGGGAGAAGCCCCTCGCAAGATCCTTTATCAGGATATTTTCAACATCTTTTCTAGGGTTCCAATCTCATAGATACCCTTCCTTCTGTCATGTCTCCTACATGGAGGAATGGAAGATTAGGTATGAATGGAGTGGCCAAAAAGACTCGATAGGTTTTTAATGGATATTGATTTATCAAATGATGTGGGGAGATATAGGTCATGGTCTATTAATTTTGGTATTTCAGATCATCAGCATGTATGTCTTCAATTGGATCTTGGAAAATCCTTACATCATTTTCCTTTTAAATTCAATCATGCATGGATGGAGGAAAATCATTTCATCAAATTGATGAAAGACAGTTGGAACTTCTTGTCCTTGAGGGAAGAAGGATCGGCAATGCATATTCTAGTTGAGAAATTAACTAGGTTGAAGAAGATTCTAATTCATTGGGAAAAGGAAAAAAAGTTAGCCAAAGCCTGAGACTTTTAATGACTTTAGACCAATCTCTCTTTGCAATATAGTCTATAAGATCATCACTAAAATTATATTCAATAGAATAAAACCAAAATTGGTTGAATATATGTCAAAGGAGCAGTTTGGATTTTTGTCAAATAGACATATCCTTGGTGCCATTGGTGTCACTTAGCAGTGTCTCCACACTAAAAAAACAAAAAAAATGGCAGCTTTGATTCTTAAGAAGGATTTGGTCAAAGCTTATGACAAAGTGAACTGGAGTTTTTTTAGGATGGTTTTATTACAGATTTGGCTCCCCTTGGAATTCATAGATTGGATTACGGCTTGTGTCTCTTCTGCTAAATTTGTTGTCTTGGTAAATGGATCTCCATCCAACTCTTTTAAGAGCACTAGAGGACTCAGGCAGGGATGTCCTCTGTCTCCATTGATTTTTTTGGTTATGATTGAAGGGTTAAGTAGACTCATTGGAAAAGCTAAAAATGATAAAAGACTTACAAATGTTAAAGTCTCCTCAATTCATTTTATTACCCACTTACTCTTTGTGGATGATGTTCTTATATTTGGAAGTGGTACTATGAAGGAATGGGATATTTTTCATGACATTGTCAAGACCTTTTGTGAATCCTTAGGTGTGGAGGTTAGCATGTCAAAATCTAGTTTTCTCATAAATAAGGTGGATGAGGATGTTTTTCAATAGGTACTAAAACTTTTTCCCTTAAACAATTATTTAAAAGAAGATTGGATGTGGCTTATAAAAAAATGGAAAAGAGGATTGGATGTTGGTGTTACAGGTTGATGTCCCTTGGTGGTAGACTAACACTTATAAAGTCTATCCTTGAAAGTATTCATGTATAATGGTTTTCACTGGCCAAAGTTATTGTTTCTATTTTACATTCACTAAGAAAAATAATGATGAATTTTCGGTTGTGGTCTGTAAAGGAAAAGAAGAAAGAAATTCATTTGGTAAACTGGGAAAAAAATTCATTGCCTAAAAATTTTGGGGGTTGGGGGACTATAAATCTTTCTTGGTTTAGTTTAGCCTTAAGTTTGAAAATTTTGTGGAGAGGACTGTTTGGCGAGGGAATTTGGAGTGAAGTTCTTCAGGCAAAATATTTTAGAATATTTTCTATAGTAGATTGGATAATATTGTCAAACAAATTTGGTTCCAGGTCTTCAAACTTTTGGCAAGTTTTTGTCAAGTCTTTCCCTTGGATGTGGAATTGGATATCCTGGAGGATTGGAAATGGAAACATGACTAGAGTGAGAATTGATTTGTTCTTGGGAGATGACAAATGCTATAGTTTGTCTCAACAATTGATTTCCCTTCTTGATGTGAAAGGTATAAAATTTTTATCCTAGGTAAGGAAAATTGGTGCTTTGGATCTTTCTTCTTCATATTGTTTGAGTGCATGGGATTTGGGGCTAGATGGAAGTCTAGATACATAAAGTAATGCATATATTACATGATTAAATATTGCAAGTGTCAGATTGACATAATTTGAAGATAAATTGGTATGGTCATGGCAGGGATCCAATGGTCAAGTCAGTGCAAAATCTGCATATGATGCTATCTCTTCTTCATCTTTGGATTATGAAGAAAAATGGTGGCATAAAAAAAATATGGAACTAGAATATTCCCATAAAATTGAAATGCTTCCTTTGGCTTAGTTTAGAAAATAGAATTTAACATGGGTCAATTTGGTTGAAAGGGGTTGGAATGGACCAAATGTTTGTGGTTTATGTTTTGCAGAAGCTGAATTTGTATATCATCTATTTATTGGTTGTTCTTTTACTAAGAAAATATAGAATGGTGTTAAATCGAGCTTGTAGACCCCTAGGTTGTGGGGTCAATCTGACCAAATCCTACAATCTTGGTGTCAGAATGTTCTTGCTCATAAGGAATTTCCTGTATTTGTCAGTTGAGGTATTTGGAGATGTAGGAATGATTACGTTTTTTAGAGTAAGTCTCCTTCCTCATTTGTTGTTTGTGCAAATATATTGGGGACATACAAAGAATACTTCAAACAGGGTAAGGTTAAGTTGCCAATGGAAACTTGTGAACCTATGCTTGTAGAGGATATTCCTAATGGTTATTTTGAAGGAGTTGCACAACAGGGCACTTGCAGATGTGGAATGGTTTTAAAATTAAATAATTCACATGTCTTTCTTCTTTGGATCTGGTACCAACACCAGGGTTGATTTGTTAGCTCTATGGGGTATTTTGATATTTGCAACTAACATTGGTGTGTTATCCCTCTAGGTCTTGGGAGACTCTAAAATTGTTATTGACTGGGTAGTTGGCATGTCAACTCTTAATGTTCCAGCTCTGGAACAATGGTGCTTGAGGATTTTAATATACTAAAGTCTATTTTTGAAAGTTTATATTTCAAACATATTTATAGGAAGTTAAATATTTTGGTATACAGTCTTTCTAAAATATTTATGGACTTGGATGATGGTATGCTCTATTTTGAAGAGTTCAAGGATAGTGACTCCATGGATAGGGGAACTATCCCTATCTTCGAGGAGTAATATATTGTTTCTTTTCTTGGATAGTTTGTATCTTGATGTATTGTTGTAAATATCCTAACAATATTTATTGTATTTATGTTTTATGAATGAGTGGTATATAACCGTAAACAGTAAGTCAAGACAATTATCAATCTTTTGAGCAGTATGGTCATTTTGGGACCAGTTATTTTGTGAGGTTACATACCATATTTACACCGGAGGCATTTTCTCAATGAGAAACTGTCCCTTAAGTTTCCCTTAGCACTGTAGCTATATTCTTCGTCTATCAGCTGAATAGAATCTTGCCACGTACATTTTCACTCACTGTTAATGCCAAATTTGTCATTTCCATCGAATTTACCATTTTTCGTATTTTTAGCGAAGAGATAGTGCATTACAGGGCCTGTAGTTCGAATTCGAATAATGTGGTGCTGAAGTTACGGGGCCCGATGTTCAAGTTTTTCATTTCCATCAAATTTTTAGTGGAGAGATATCACAGTGTCGAAGTTACGTGACCTGACGTTCGAGTTATGATTGTGTGTTACTGAAGTTGTAGGGCTTGCCATTCAATTTCAAATAGCAAGGTGCCATTCAAGTTTAGATAGCAAGGTGTTGAAGTTACAGGGATGTCGTTCGATTTTTGGGAGACCCTGCAATACATATGGAACCTAGGGGGGTGAGGCATTCTCGGAGGCTTGGCATTCTAACGCAGCCACGATTCATTCGGATGACCCGGAAAATATCCGCGCCAAGGTATATCTTTCCCTGAAGCTCTGGTATGTTAGGATTAATTTCATAGAGGTCCAAGATCTTCAGCCCAGTGATAAGGGTTGTTATCCAAAGGTGACCGTGAATGCCCATCTAGGGAACCAAATGTTGAAGAATATGTTTGTCGTGAATCGAACCACAAGCCCTCTCTAGAACGAAGATTTGGTCTTTGTAGCATCCGAGCCCTTTGAAAAACACCTGGTGCTTAGTGTCGAGGATATCTTAGGGCCCAACAAGTATGAAATATTGGGAAGATGTATCATTCCTCTGAATACCATACCCAAGAGAATGGATCACAAGACTGAATTCAAAGTAGTTTAACTTGTAGAAACCGACACTAGCCGATATGGATCCCAAGAAGAAGGAGATCAAGTTTGAAAGCCAAATACACCTTAGGCTCTGTTTGGATGGTGGGTACCATGTTCTGGTTGCGTCGACACATTATAGCAGTGATCTAAGGCCAACGACCAAGCAATTGTGGAAACCCTCGATTGGGGTTTTCGAGGTTGGAATTCTGAGTGCTCATGGATTACTTCCAATGAATACCAAGGATGGAAGAGGCACCACGGACGCCTATTGTGTTTCCAAGTATGGGAAGAAGTGGGTTAGGGCTAGGACCATTATCGATAGCTTTAGTCCTAAGTGGAATGAGCAGTATACATGGGAGGTTTATGATCCTTGCACTATGATCACAATTGGTGTTTTTGATAATTGTCATTTGCATGGAGGGGGTGGTAATGACAGGCCTCCAAGGGTGCCAAGATTCGGCTCTCGACCCTTGAAACCGATCAATTTTATACTCATGATTATCCTCCTTTGGTCTTGCATCCCAATGGTGTGAAGAAAATGGGTGAGCTTCAGCTTGCAGTGAGATTCACTTGCTCATCTCTTATGAACATGATGCATGTTTATATCACCCCTTTGTTTCCCAAAATGCATTACCTGCACCTGTTGTCCGTGTCTCAGTTGGAGAGCCTGCGGTATTACGCGATGAACATAGTGGCGATGAGGCTAAGCAGGGCTGAGCCTCCACTGCGGAAAGATGTGGTGGAGTATATGATAGATATGGATTCTCACATGTGGAGCATGCATTACAGCAAGGAAAATTTCTTTAGGATCATGTATGCATGTCCGGGATGATTGCGGTGGGAAAGTGGTTCGAGATCAATCCTTACATTAGCGACAACCCAATTGCATTCCATCAAGTGAGAACTTGATGATTAAGGTGATAACTTGATGATACATAGAGTTATATTTACATGCATCTAATATTTTTGGAATTCCACTTAATTACTACGCTCTTACAGTTTAGTAATTAGAAGGTATTATTTACTGCAATGTTCTTTCGATTCATCGATAATAGATCCTTTGTTTTTGTTCCAGGTTTTCTTTCATGTCTCCTTCCTCCCAGATTTTCTGATTGGATCCCAGCAACAAGTTTAGCTGATATTAGTGATTCAGGCGATATCGAGTCTATATCTAGAAGCTCTGTGGCATCCTCTGTATCTTATCGAGCCTGGAATCCTACTCCATGTCCAAAACCAAAATCCCTGTTGGAAATACGAATGAAAGAACATAAACAAAAAGCAGAAACAGAGAGTTGATTCTGAAGTATCTATTTTGGAAACTCCAACTGGTCTACCAAGTATGGAATCACGTCCTTGGACTGGAGTTGTGGTTGGTTCAGAAGTCAATTCTTCAAGAGAAGTTCATCAGGATGTGAAATCTTGTGCCAGTCTTGTACACTGTAGCTCTGGAAATTTGGAAAGTGGTTCCTCCACCAAATCTAGGAAGAGCCACTTGCATGATTTGCTGGAAGAAGAATTTTTAGCAAAAACGGGCCAACAAAACTGAAGTGTATGTCACTGGCAATGCTGAGAAGTCTCCCGGACTATTTATGACATCTTTAGGTTCACTCCTTGTTGAGGTCACTACTGCAGATGATAGTGAATTTGTTCAGGCCAAATATGCAAAGAAGAGTCGGAAGAGGGCACCAAATGAAAGAGTGTCACAGCTAAAATAACCACAACTGCTTCTTCGGACCCTCCTGTGGCATATGTTCAAGTTGAGAAAAGCAAAATCTCTCATCAACTTAAACAAGAAAAGGAAGTATTACCTATTCCACCTGCAGATCCATCTATAGGTGATTTTATTCCATGGAAAGCAGTATCTTCAAGCTCTCCACTAGCTCCAGCTTGGTCAGTTGATACATTTAAGCAGGCGAAAACTAAATCACTGAGAGACATTCAGAAAGAGCAGGAAAGAAAACTCTCCACTTTGGTTCACTCCCGAGTCCCAACCACAGGTTGTTGCTGTTGGAAATCAGAGGAGCAGCAAAATAAACACAGAACTGAAGATTTCTATTAATGGAGGAGCTTGTAAATACAATACAGAAACTGATATTATATAGACCTCATACAAGTTCCGGAGGCTTCTATGGGAAGCTTCGAGTGCTTCTAGAGGGTTCTCGTTCCCTCCTAAACCTTCACCTAATGCATTAAAACTTCAACTACCCTATTTAATAGCTGAGGCCGTGTGGTTGGAATTACATATTCCAACACTCCCCTTTAAGTCCAACCACACCATACTTCTGATTTCTTGGCTCGTGCTTGCTGTTCCTCTTCTTTCTTGCTTCATGCCTCTTCCTTCCTCTCCTTTCTGTCTGCTGCCCTGCCTCTTTCTTATGCTTCTTCTTGCCTCTTCTTTCTTCTTCTTCCTTATGTTGCTGCTGCTTTCCTGTTCCTTGTTCTATATGCAGTCTTCATGGGCTTCCATATCTCTGGTCCACTTCACTCCCCTTCAATTTAGTCTCTCTATGACGCGAGAGAGATCCACACGGTGCTCTAAGGCACTGCAACAATGTGCTCCAAGGCACAAGTTGGCCTGTTGCATAACAGGGCTTACAACAACCTGGGGATTCAACTGTGCTCCATGGCACAAGTTGGCCTGCATAACAGGGCTTACAATACATGCCTATAACTAAGGCATTTGGACCTTCAAGGAGGTGTCGGGTTCCACCGATCATGCACCTCTTATACATTCATACATGCCCATATTTTCATTTGCTGTATTGGCACTTTCACTCAGTGCCCTTCCCCGCAGCATTCAAACTCACGGAGGATCTCACACAACTGTGAGATTCAAACAGATTGACACTCTTAGTGCCCTTCCTCGGTGGAAAAACTTTTGAAGAACAAATACATACAACCCACTGATGGCTGTTCTCTTCATCGCATACAACCCACGAACAAACACACAGGGCAACTCACGATTTCGATATTCAGCAACAACGATTCTCCGACAGGTCAACCTCAAGCAGTAACTCCATGACGTTATTTGAAAGGGGTTTTGGTTTACCTGCAGGTTGCAGTCAATGTAGAATTAACCTTGCCTTATCGCCATCACCGAGCAGTCACGCAGTCAGCCGTTCACCGAGAGGAAGTTTGCCAGATTTTATCAGCAGGGCCGTTGCAGATTCGGTGATTCCTGTCGCTTCCGCCACATACAACTGCCGGCTATTGAAGAACATGACGACGACGAAGGTGAGTTGGATCCGCTGCAGCTGGCCATGCTTATCGCACTCATAGAAGGCTCTCAGGGGCTGACTGAAGTGGCTCTGGACGAGGATTTGGAACAGAGGTTTTGGAATCGTGGGTTTACTGAGGAAGAGGTCTTTGAGCTAGCTTGCCAGGGGGTGAAACCCTGGGACGAGGATGCTGAAGCAGTCCTGGACGTGTTGAATAATGGCTGGGACTTTTATCGAGCATGGAATCTCAATTTTGCAAACAAAATCCAGTATATCACCAGGGCGGCTAAATTATACTGCTACAACAACTACCACACTCTACATAGGGGGTCTTACACTCTGAACCCGACGGTACACTCTAGCAAATTGACAAAATAACCACTGAATCCTATTCTACTCTTATTTCCTAAATCAAATCTATACCTACAGCAGACGCAGACGTATACCACAGGACTCACATACTTCTGGGCACTCCCATGAGGGATTCAAGCCCGTTGATGCTCAACCTGCTCTGATACCATGTTGGAAATCAGAGGAGCAGCAAAATAAACACAGAACCGAAGATTTCTATTAATGGAGGAGCTTGTAAATACAATACAGAAACTGATATTATATAGACCTCATACAAGTTCCGGAGGCTTCTATGGGAAGCTTCGAGAGCTTCTAGAGGGTTCTCGTTCCCTCCTAAACCTTCACCTAATGCATTAAAACTTCAACTACCCTATTTAATAGCTGAGGCCGTGTGGTTGGAATTACATATTCCAACAGTTGCTTCTAAAGTACAGAAAAATCGTAGCTCAAGTGGAAATAGATCTACATGGCAGCTGTGTTACCAGAAACGTGACGGGGATCCCCATTTTGCTGCAGAAACGTGACGGAAACGAAAACGAGACGGAAAACACCGTTTTTTACGGTCGTTCTTGTTTTCAGGCGTGAGAAACCATTTCCGGAGAAACGATGGAGAACGCTGATCGTTTCTTCTTAATTTTTTTCAATAATCCAATCTGTTTGTACGAGGTTGGGAGATTATGAGACTTATAACGATGAAGGTTTTCCCGTGAGAAAGACTTTAGCGAGAAATCAGACACTGTGTAGGACGAAATATTGGATGGGTTTAGATACTGTTGGCAATATCCTGCAATCAATAATTGAGGGTCTGTTTTAGAATTGGAAGAAGGAGGTTATCTTGTAGACGAATTTCAATTTCAGAATCCTGGACACTCTCGTGGGCTTTCTTATTCGGCTTCCTGGTAATTCGGGATGTTTGACATCCGTTGACAACTGGTGCTTATATTCACGCATGATGGTGCTTATATGCATGAGGAGGTATTTCGATGTTGGATATCTATTTAACCCGGTTGGGGATATCGAGTATGATGGTATTTGATTGGTTCTAGAGGATAACTAGTTCAGTAAGAATCTTATTGGGGGTGGGATAGTTCTCAGTTTTCCTGTAGCTTATTGGGGTGGGATAGTTCTCAGGAATTAGAATATCACCTGCGGTGTCTTTTTGAAGTGGCGTGGCTCAATATTGAAAGTTCATTTGAAAAACTTTATTTTTTTTAATGGTTTAATTTTTATATTTTCAATTTTTTTTTATTTAGTAGTATTATTTTTTTCTCTCTCCTCGTTTTTTATATGGGCAAAACCTTCTAACTACGTTTCTCGTTCCGTTCTCGTTTCCCATTTCTCGTTTCTGGTAATATAGCATGGAAACACTCAGCATTCCAACAATCACAAAAAAAGGAAGCTCCATCACAAACCATCACCGTTCCTACAAATAATTCCAGGCCTAAGACTGAAGATGAACTTTTGGGGTCCAGTTAACCAGACAAAGCAAGAAACGGATCAGTATGTACCTTGCTCAGTGCTCATTTTATTTTATGAAAAAGTGAATTAAGATATATCATATCAGGAACTATTGAAGGAAGTAAGACAGGGAAACTAGTCCTCTTCTATATGTAAGGATAATGGTCATAGATAACCATTCTTGTTTTATTTATAGCCTGAGCTTGGAAAGCCTTTGTTGTTTTTTCAAAGTCATTAATTGGGTGGACTTAAATGTTAGTCATTGTTTAGTTTTGGTTGGTATAATAGATGCATTGCTGTGTTGATGTGTCATATTGATGTTAATATGTTTGTTCTGTCTGATGTTGTTGATTTTTTAGTAGAGGTGAATTTTTGTTTCACACACAAAATTTATTTGAATCATTGCAAAGGCATTAGTAGTGCATTGTATTAAAGATGGGAATGTTTACCTTGGTATCGTGATATCGTTTTTCTGTTGAATTGTTATCTGTCTGCATCATTGTTTACTAAAAACTAAAAAATCACGTATTAATAAACGTACATCATCTATTTGCAGAAAGAATTAGTGACTTTTATTTGTTTATCCTCTGCTATAGTAGTTGCATTTTTCTTTAGTGCATTTCTCAGGATTGCGAGGAGATATCATTCTCAAAAAAATATTGTCAAATTATATTTCTTAATATTTATTCAATTTAACAGTATGCATGCTCTGTTATTGCTCCAAGTAACAATAACCTAGGAATATTTGTCTGATGATAGAACCCTGAGACTAGCTTGTGGAAAGGCAGGCTTAGATTTCAATATTTCCCTTGATATGATACTTTTGCGGCAATACTAATTAGAGGAAATTTGAGGTCTAAAATGGGCCTTATAAGAAAACAAGCCAACCACAATTTCTTGATGAGTTGGAATTCAAGAACCAATAGAACTTCAATAAAATGAGTCAACCATAATGGTTGACTTGAGATATTTGTCATTAAAAAACTATTTTTTTGTTTGTATTTTCAATATATCTCCCTGTTTGTTTACTCAAATTTCGAGCGATAACACCCGTTGGATGCGGAATTTAATTCCACATCCAACGAGTACCCACACTGCATACTTTTGACGGACCCTGCTGCCCCAAAATCATGATGAAATAATCATGACGTTTTTCAAGTATTTCTTGTTTTGGGGGCAATGGGGTCCATCAAAAGTATGCAATGTGAGTACTCACTGGATGCGGTGGTGCTTCCGCTCGAAATTTGAGTAAACAAACAGGAAGATATGTTGAAAATACGAATAAAGAATAGTTTTTTTCCTCCAAAATTAATAAATATTATTTTATTATTTTAACTATTATTTCATTATGGTAGCTATTATTTTATTATTTTTCTTAAGAGACCCATTTTAAACTTAAAAATGCTTGGAATGTTGTCCATTCGATCAATTCTTTGGCCATTTGTAGACATCAATAAAATCATCGTCTTATCTAAAATTTATGTTATGCTTTTCAGTGTGCCTTCAACTTCTAAGCTATCCTTTAAATGGATTGAATAGATATGGGAAAATAGATTAGCCAACCTAGACTATTGAAAAGTATAGAATCTTAAGCGTACAAGAAAAACACGAAGGATGGCATCCACACTGCATTTTCAGTATTTATACAAGTAAAAATGATTACTTAAAAGTTTAGAATCTTAAGCGTACAAGAAAAACACGAAGGATGGCATCCACACTGTATTTTCGGTATTTATACAAGTAAAAATGCTTGCTTAAATGCATAATTCATGACTTGCATCGCAATGGACCCAAAATAGGCATCCAATTTATTTTCGTTTTAATCTATTAATAAATAGAAATTGTCGGTTAGACTTAATTTTGTTTTATTGCTAATAATAAATGCAAATCCTCTGGGCATTCCTTGATTAGAAATTTTATTCAAAATCATTCGATTTTATGTAAGGACAACTCTAAAACACATTAGAAGCTGGTAACATGTGTGATTGGTTTGTTACGAATTATGTTGTATTTTTCACTCTTTCTTTTAGAACCTTTATATAAATTGGCTTCTGGTTATTGGGTATATTGTAATATATAGTTGAAATGGTGGGTAGATGTGTATTATATTATGTGAGTTGTAAACAGAACTAACATGAATAGAAAAGCATGAATTCCTCTAGTAAATCCTTGCCTAGAAGATTTGACTAAAAGTTATTGCCATCACGAGGCCACCTTGAGTAATAGGAAGAGTCGATGCATCAACTGTATTTGCAATTGTGGAAAGAACTAAAATTTAATCAGAAGGTAGGGATTCTGCAGTTAATTCGTTCATTATGAGTTGTGAATGTGTTCATCTCTCACGGTTTTTTTTGCTCCATGCTTGTGTTTTGAATGTATATCGTGATTTATTTCATTCTATTGTGTTGTTGTGTGTCAGTTTACAATAGTGGTAGATTTGTTGGCATCCATGGGTACAAGCCCATTGGATTTTGATGGATTTTGAGAATGTTCTAGGAGCTGGTCATCAACCTGCTCAAGTGAGCGAGCTTGCTTGTTGTCATGCTTGCAGTTAATAAGCTGTGTGATGGTATGAAAGAAACCAATCTATTACATGCTAGCATCCCATGTTTTAGACGGAAGTATGAAGTATGAATGCATGCTATCACAACCTAAATTATCATGATTATACTATTTTGTGGTTCACCAAACATGCTGTCGACAATATTTGGGCGTAGAATGTTATTTCGTGATTCAAACAAACATGGTAAATATTGGGCATAGAATGATATTTTGTGATGGAGTAAACATTGATGTCCATTACAATATTTGGGTGTAGAATGTTTCAAGATATTTTGATAATATACAGACTGGTTCGTGAATCAACAAACATGGCCTCTATCATAATATTTGGGCATAGAATGCTATTTCTTGATTGAGTAACATGGTGTCCATTACAATATTTGGGTGTAGAATGTAGCAAGATATTTCGATTATATAGAGTTTCGCTCGTGAGTCAATAAACATGGCCTCCATCGTGGGCTTAGAATGTTATTTTTTGATTAAAAAACATGGTCTGCATCACAATATTTGATATACAACTTGGTTCGTGAATCAGCAAACATGGCCTCCATCATATTATTTGGGTATAGAATGTTATTTAGTGATTCAACAAACGTGGTCTTCATCACAATATTTGGGTGTCGAACTTTATATGGTCGTTCACAATATTTGGGTGAGAATGTTATAAGAAACCATTATTTTGTGGGTAAGGATAAAGAGTTTTACAAGAAATCATTATTGTTACATATATATATATATATATATTATTTTTCATAAAATACATAAATTTATTTTATAATCAATATTTACATATTGCTTAGTGAATTTGATGGGTGGTTTATTCTTTCAATGCATAGGTTTGGGACGCTCGTTACTCACGATTACAATCGGGTATGCAAGTGTCGATAATCGATGCAAGAGAGAAATTTGTTTATGTGTGTTTTCAGTTCTAAATGATAGGATGCCAAGTGGTTATGGGCATCACTTTTATTTACTAAACATTTCCAAGCATTTCTTTTAGATTTGGAAGTTATATAGAGATTTGCGAGTTTAGTAGAAGCATAATTTATTTTGCTTAGTTATTCATTTTGAAAGTTGAAACCTTGAAAACATCACTCGTTTAATAAAATGAAGTTCCTTATTAATGCGTCAACTTATAGTGTGAAATATGTGGTCATATCACAAATTATCGTTGAACAAAAAATATTGTCATAGATATTCGTGTTTGGAATGCAAAGGGTGATAAATGGAGTTACTCTAAAGACCAGCATAGATCCAACTTAAACGTGGATCTATTAAGCACCGAGAGAGATCCAATTTCTTGAGGTGTCATTTTTTTTAATTTAAATTCAATAAATTTGATCTCTCTTGGTTGATAGATCCAGGTTTAAGTTTTAATTTTTTATTTTATAGATGGAATATATTTGTAATTACTTTTCATAATTTTTTTATTTCATGGAATTTTTTAATTATTTTCATAAAAAAAATTATTTTATGAACCGACATAATTTTTTTAAATTTTTTTTTGCAGTGCTACACGGGTACATGTCCCCAAGGGTAGGAAACACATTTCCACGCCCCCACACATCTTGGAAACTCTGTTAGAAACACCCCCCCCCCCCCCCCCCCGCCACATCCCCATTTGAAGGAAACTCAAGGAAACACGGAAGGGAAATGTTTCCTCCTAAAAATGGCATCCCCACGTTTCCTTTGACATTTTTTTACCAAAAAATTAAAAGATAAAGGGCCACACCCTCCACTATTTTCGTTCTCATTAGCTTCAATTTCATTTCGTTGTTTAATATGGTTGTATTTCTAATTTTTTTATCAATTATAATGTATGGTTGTATTTCATTTTATTTCACTGGATGTATGTTGTAAACTTGTATCAATGTTTAGATTATAAAATTAAAGACTTTAATGACTTATGCTCCAACTTTCAATTTTTATGTATTCTATTATAGTGTTCTCGGTGGGGTCACCTATGTTGAAGACCCCGACGTACCCTTCGACGTTTCCTAAAATTTGGACGGTTACTTCCGCATATGTTGTTTATGTGTTTCCCTACTCCCACGTCCATGCCGATCCATATCGTAGTTGGCATTTTTGTCGAATGTTAACATCAGCTGCGACGAGTTGTCGACTTCAACACAATTTCAACAAGTTCTGAACTCGACACAACTGTGACAGGCTGCGCACAACTGTGACAAGCACTGCACTTCGACAAGCTCAGTGACCTCACAGTTTCACGATGTTGACATTCAGCATCGACCTGCGACTTGCGATTATCGAACTTCAATAGAATGTCTCTCTGTCTTCTAGTCGACTGTAACGGTTGAACTTCCGAAACCGTTCTAAATTCTTTGTAACTGAACGTAACAAGGAGGCACACAAGCGTCCCAGCACTCTCTATATAAGCATGTAAACTATTGTAACATATATTCATGATCTTACATATCTGGTTTTCAGTAATAGAGAAGAACAGTTCACATTCCTCCATATCATCTGTGTATATGTGTTTATCTGCGTAGTGTATTCATGCTTTGCTTATTCTCTTTCTTATGCTTCTGCCATAACAGAGCCGACTCATTTAGTCAAACTGTTGTCTCCCTCATGCTTCCTGGCTCCGAGTGGATCATTGGTATCAAAGCAGATTTAGAGCTTATTTAGAGATTCGTCAGAGCGCATCAGGTTTTTTCATGCTTAAGTTTTGCGTAGACACTTCCAGCGAAGTTACCTGACTTATGCCAGTTCAAACACGCTCGCAGACTCAACAATCCAAGCAGACACTACCTCTATAGATAGCAGAAGAAACAGGTGATAGACATGCAATCGATGAGACACAACAACTCATAGAGCAAGTGTTGGCTCGATAACGAACTGAGATGTTCTCCCAGTTCAATGAAATTCTCACATGATTTGCTTTGACTTTAAGAGGATTTCAGATGAGAACTAACTCCGTTAAAATCAGCCCCTTCAAAGTGCAAATGAATTTGGACATACCGAATCTAGAACGCAAGATTTACACAGAATCTATCGACAATTGGGTACAACAATTGGAGTCCTATGACTCTGTGAATCAACTCTCAGAAGCCGACAAGATCACCATTGCATCCTTAAAGATGACAACATTTGTGCACTGCTGGTGGGAGAAAATTTTGACTAAGATGGAGAAAAGCGGAGACCCCATCGACACATGGGATAAATTTGTTGAATAAATCAGAAAGAATTTTTACCCACCCAAGTACCTTGAGCAGTAGTATAAGAAGTGGCAGGAGCTAAGGAAATGGAAAGACCAGTTCATGCAAAGCTACACCGACAAGTTCTACCAACTCATGGCTAGACTTGGCGTTCAAGAAGAAGAAAAATTGCTTGTTCTGAAGTACATCAGCGGATTATCCCAGTACATTCAGCAGGAGATGGAGTTTATGATTGTCAACACGCTCGCGGATGCATTCCACTATGCCAGCAAACTTGAAACCAAGCAGAAGGAAAAATCACGCTTCATGACAAAGCCAACATCAGGAAGACCACCCAACAAGAAGATACCAGCTGACTTCGACAAGTCAAAATCTTCTCAGCCAACTCCGCCAAATCCAGATCACGGCAAAATCCTTTCACAAAAAGGAACGTAGCAAGCAACCAACCGGAAAATGGTGCGATTACCATCACTCATCTTGGCATGATACGTATAAATGCAAAGGTTGAAAGACATTTTTGGAAAAAGTATCAACATCCGACGCGTTCGACAAGACTGTGGTAGAATATGACCCATAAGCAATGACTCTTTTGACATCGACATCGACAACTCCAGCAGCCTCAACTATCGTCGATGAGGAGGAACGAGAGCATCTGTTCCATACACAGATATGGGTTCAAAACAATCCATTGCATCTGATTGTGGACAATGGGAGCCAGAAGAAATTTTTTTCTGAAGAACTTGTAAAGAAACTAGGTCTTGTGACCACTCTACATCCTCATCCTTACAACATCGGTTGGATGAAGGATGGACAAGAGCTAAGGATCACCCAACAATGCAAGCTTGCCTACTTCATAAAGCCTTTTGAAGATGAAGTACTTTGCGACGTGGCACCACTCTCCGTAGTTGACGCCCTGTTTGGGAAGCCTTACCTATGGGATCTCCATGGAAGTTACCAGTCACGTAGAAGGTGATTGTCAAAATTTGCAATCAACGGTACAGCATACCAGAGCGACGACCTACACTAACGTTTGGAATGATATCTTCTAAACAGACAAAGAACCTCATCAATCATGCTCATAAATTCGCATTGATTATGATAAAGCCGCAACATTCTAGGAAGAATACAACAACCAGTCGAGTCACTGACCAGTGCAACTCCCAACAGAAGCAGCAGATCAACAATATTCTTAATGAGTACGAGAACCTATTCCAAGTTCTAGATGGAGTACCTCGACATTGCCAGGTAAAACACTCTATTGAACTTGATCCTGATTCTTCTTTTCCTAACGCATCTATTTACAGAAGATCCATTCTCGAAAATGAAGAGATTTGTAGACAAAACCAAGATTTGATCGACAAAGGCCATATTCGACCCAGCTCCTCCCCTTGTGGAAGTCTAGTCAATCTCGTTCTGAAAAAAGATGGGACTTGGCGCATGTGCATCGACTATAGGGAACTCAACAAAATATCGGTGAAGAATCAGTACCTTCTGTCGTAGATAGACGAGCTCATCGATTGTCTAAAAGGTGATAAGTTCTTTACTAAGCTCAACCTCAAGTCAAGATATCATCAAATTCCAATCAAGCCCTCGAATGTATGGCAAACTGCTTTCAATACCAAGGAAGGATTGTTTGGATGGTTAGTCATGCCTTTCGGCTTAACCAATGCACCTGCAACCTTCATGCAATACATGGATAACATTCTTAGACCTTTCATGGAAAAATGGGTCATTTTCTATCTTGACGACATATTGATTTTCAGCCGATCATGGGAAGAACATGTCAGACAGCTTCAACAAATCCTCGACACTCCCCAGCAACATCGACTTTACTTGAACATAGACAAGTGTTCCTTTGCGATGAACAAAATCAAATATTTGGGGTTTGTATTTGAATCTGCAGGCATTCATGTCAACCCAAACAAAGTACAAATTCTCAAAGATTAGCCCATTCCTCACAGCATTCAAGAACTAAGAATTTTTCTTGGTTTAGCGAATTTCTATCGATGATTCATACTCGGCTTCAGTGATCACTCAGTCTAGTCACCCAGTTTCTTTTCATTCTGAAAATTTTTAAGACAATGTTAGAAATATTCGACATATGAAAAAGAATTGTACGCCATTATGCAAGCTCTCAAGAAATGGAGGCATTACATCCTTGGCAAGGAAATGGTCATCCTCACTGATCATAAGCCTCTACAGTTCGCTTCGACCCAATCGAAATTACAAACAACTCGATAAATCAAGTGGATTAATTACCTACAACAATTCCAGTTGATAATAAAGTATTGGAAACGTAAAGCTAACGCCGCCACCGATTGTCTAAGCCGACCACCCATTACTATCCTTTCTTGAAATATACCTTGCTATACAAGCTTGGAAAGCTTTGTGTACCGACAAGTGAACATCGACAGAAGCTCATTGGGATGCGCACTACAGCAAGACTGCAGGCACTTTGGAGTAGCAAAGACCCTTGCTATTCTCCAGAAGTACTTCTTTTGACCTACACTTAAAACCGACGTCAACAAGTATGTTCGATCATGCGTGGTTTGTGCCATTGATAAACCACCTAATCGATGACAAGGATTGTACACACCTTTTCTAGTTCCTAGTCAACCATGGGAAACTATTTCTATGGACTACTTAACAGGATATCCTACTACCAAACATCAGCATGACGCGATCTTAGTAGTAGTCGATAGATTTTCCAAGATGGCCATTCTCATTCCATGCAAGAAGACTACAATAGCGCAACAAACCACTCAGCTCTTCTTCACACATGTTTGGAAACACTATGGTTTACCGACATCCATCATTTCCGAGCGAGATGCCAGATTCGTTGGCATATTTTGGAAGACTCTTTGGCAACATCTCAACACCAGACTCCCATTGTCAACAGCTTTCCAACCTCAGACAGACGGACAGACGGAAGTTGTGAATTGCTTGGTAGTACAATTGCTTTGCATGCACACCCACAAGCATCGACGAACATGGGATGAGTCTTCCATACATACAACACAACTACAATTGTGCTCAACACATCTCTACGGGAAAGAGTCAATTTGAGATCTGTTACGAATTTCAACCCTCAGCGCCTATCGACTTGATCATCTCCTCAACACAGCCGAACGACAATGACCACAACCAGCGAGAAGTTGACAAAGTAGTCAAGTTTCGAGAATAGATTTGTGACATCTATAGACAAGCATAGGACATGTTTCAACAAGCAAACGTGAAAGCTAAGGCCCGAAACGATAAGCATCGTATCCCCCATTCATTTCAAATTGGGGATAAGGTCTGGTTACATCTCAAGAAGGAGCGCTTCACTATCCCATACAAGAAGTTGAAACCTTTGCGATATGGTCCATACAATATTCTTTAGTAGATTGGCGAAAAATGCTTTCCATCTCAACATTCCTTCATGCCTCGGTCTACATCCAGTATTCAACGTGGATCTACTTCGACCATACCATGAAGCACTGTTGGAATAGAATGACTTGTAGACAACAGAACCCGACAATTTTCCTCACCGTCATTAGCAAACAATGGGGACCATTGTTTCTTAAGGAACGAGGTCTGATCCATATCGCAGTTTGCATTTTTTTCGAATGCTAACATCAACTACGACAAGTTGTCCAATTCAACACAACTTCGACAAGTTCCGAACTTGACACAACACGACACGCTCCGCACTTCGACAAGTTCAGCAACCTCACAGTTTCGCAACGTCGACCTGCGACTTGCGACTATTGAACTTCGACAAAATGTCTCTCTATCTTCCAGTCAACTGTAACGGTTGAACTTCCAAAACCGTTCTAACTTCTTTGTAACTGAACATAACGGGCAGGCACCCAAGCATCTCAGCACTCTCTATATAAGCATGTAAACTATTGTAGCATACAGTCATGATCTTACATATATGGTTTTCAGTAATAGAGAAGAACAGTTTGCATTCCTGCATATCATATGTGTATATGTGTTTATCTGCGTAGTGTATTCCTGCTTTGCTTATTCTCTTTCTTATGCTTTTGTCATAACAGAGCCGACTCATCCAGTCAAATTGTTGTCCCCCTCGTGCTTCCTAGCCCCGAGTGGATCACTTGCGTCCCAGAAACTTGGGGGAACATTGTTTTTTTGTGCTATGTTACATTACGTTACCTTATGTGACAACATCTCCCCCATTCTGGGTTGTAGAGCATCTCGCTCCTCTCGGTGCAACAAAGGAGGGTGAGTTACAACTAATAACTCACCTCTAGTGGATGAGGAATGTTAAATACTTGACTGTGAATGAAGGTATGTTTAGGTTGAGTGGATCTCAAGATGGGAGTGTTATCGATTAGAGTTAGAGAAGAGTTTATTGAGTTTGTCCTTTGTTTTTTAAAAATATTTTTTGATATAAATATAATATTATATAGAATTTTAAAAACATTTTGATTTTTAAACATAATTATTTGAATAATTAAAATTATTAAAAGTAAGTAGTAGTGAAATAAAAAATATATAAAAAGTCATTTTTATACACCATGATTAAAAAATATATGATTTTACAATAAAAATTATAAAACTGAAATATCATTAATTTAATTTAATTTTGTTCTTTACTTGTATATCTTAAACTCTATAATTGTTTTTGTGAGCTAGAACTCGTGGATTTTCAAACCACTAACCTAAGACGAGGACACCCATTCACTACCTATTCCACACCTCATGGGCTAACTCGATAATATTTGATGTATTATCCAATAATCTTATATTTATTATTTGTTTTGTTTTTCATATCTTAAACTCAATTGCTTTGAGCTTTATGTTAATTCATATTAAGTAATCAATTTGTAAATAGTAAGAATACTTTCCTTTAATATGCCCCATTTGTCTTAGACATGTCAAATATTACTTTGAATATAAAAAAACAAAGTAAATTATGAAGAAATAAAACATTAATCACATCTAACATCATAAACATCATATAAGTACTTATAGTATAAATAGTGATAAACTTGTCCCCCAACCAATCCCTCACTGAAAATCATTGATAACTCATGAGCTCTCAATTAAAAGAATATCCTTGTTTCATCTTCTTAAACTCCATTATGTAGTGCAATGAAAGATTTTATTCTTATGAAATTCTTAGTTAATTTTTCTAATGAAAATCATTGACAACTCATGAGCTCTCAATTAAAAGAAGATCATTTTTTCGTCTTCTTAAACTCCATTATGTAGTGCAATGAAAGATTTTATTCTTATAAAATTCTTAGTTAATTTTTCTTTCTTATTCTCTAACATCTTTAGTTAACTTTTTATTTAATTTTAGTTTATTTATATATTATTATTATATTTCTTATTATTATTTCTTATTAAAAAATTATTATATTATCTAATATAGCATTACATACTTAGGGGTGAAATTTAGATTAGGGGCTAATTTTTAACTTTTATTTTCAAAAAAGATTCTCCAATTTCCATTTTTTATAAATTGATTCTCCCAAATCCCATTGGATAATTTTTTTTTACTCTAAAAATTGTCAAAATTAACCACAAACTATATTAAACCCTTAGAAATTTGATTTTTTTTTAAATATCGCCCAAATAGGTAATTATAGACAAGTACTTTGCAAGACTTTACTACGAGAAAAGTATCACACAATACTTGATCAGAATCTATAGCAAGTACCTCGAACTTGAGAAATTGAACAAGCAAGATGTCCTCATTATCACTTCCATCTTCGAAACATAAAAGAGGGCCCTCCTCTTGCTCTCCATAACTTAGAGTCTCTTCAAAACCCACCATTTGATGCAACTATCTTTCAAAATATGTAAAACTTGGTAAATATAAAAGTAGTTACAAGTTGCAACAACATATGTCATTTACTATTGAAGTGACTCATAGCTTTGACCTGCAATAAACAAAGTTCAAATGACAAAATGAAAATATTTTTTAATTGTAAATATTCATAAAATATTATTCAATCATGAATACACTTGAGAGTAACATACATTACTTCATATTCTTACATAGTATGGTAATTAAAATACAAAGTTCATTTCTAATTTAACTTTTTTCTAAATGGTACATTCGCACTATCTTCTAAGAAGTGTTATTGAATATCACATTACTTTTATAAAAAAAATATTGTAATATCCTATTACAAACTTTTTCCATTTTTCCTTCACCTTGTTATAATATTATTTGTAATATTTAACCAATTTCATTCTTACCTAATCTTAAAGTTATGATCTAAATCTTGAAGTTCTAATTTAATTTTACAAGGTTTATATTAAACGAAATTATGAGCAATATTAATAGTATCCACCTAATCATGCAATTACCACATAAATTTACAAAATCCCTATGGTGCCTATCTCATAATCTCACATAAACTTATAATTTGTAATTTGTTATAGGAAAATGGTTGCATCTCCAAGTGAATTTAACATGGAACAAACTTGTGTTTTGTGACTTTGCTTATGGAAAATAAAAAGCATTATCTTTTACTATATACTTAATATATGATAAATATAAAATAATTTAGAATATTTAATAATATCAATTAAAGTTTTCTTTAGTATAATAATTATAAAATTGATTATAATATTTAATGAACCAAATAGACATCCAATCAAAAGAGAGTAATATATAGTAAATATGGAAGTGATATTTGATGAACCAATATATGTCTAACCTTAAGTTAGACCTTGAAATCGCTTTTGCATTGTAGTAATAGTAAGAATATGATTATAAGTCACTCTCATCACTTGGGTATTTGTGGTAGCTTAACTTATGTAATTTCCATTATTGGTGAAGATGTTATCCATATTCCATACAAAGTAGTACTAATAAGCACCAAAGTAATGATTAGACCTTGAAATTCCTAGGACGTCACATAATAGTAGCAACAAGAATTCAAATACAATATAAAATTATTTTTCAATCTTCATCTTTGAAGGAGTCACTTTCTACATTCGTTTTAGACGAGGTACTTTACCAAATCATGTTCTAGGGTTGCTGGTGTGAAGTAACACACTTTTATGAGGAAATTATTTTTTACTGCTTTGGACTATGACTGCGATATTTTTGACATTTAGTTTTCTAAAAGACATTTTACATCGTTGTAATTAAGATTGCATGCTTGATCCACATGGAAGCCTATTTAGGAAAATATTAATTGTTCAAAAATTGTTGTTGTGTAGAATGGAATCTAGATAGTAATGGCGGGGGTGTTTAGTTGTGAAATTCACAAACCATTCCCTATGTTTCTCCATGCTAACTCTTCTAAAACATAGGCTTTAGATATTTTTCTTTCTTTTTATAGAATAAAATACTTACTTTTTCTCATTAAGATTCAATCCTATAAGACTTACTTTTCGTTGTGTGATATACATTGTTATGAGCTCTCTAAGACACCACTGACATATTAAAATATTTTATCAATATCTGCGCTTTCAACAAAAAGGTAATGTACAACAAATTCATTTAGACACCAAGTGACTCAAAACTTGGCAAGACCCGTTGTTCCTAATGTTACTTATTTTATAACCCTGGTTAGGAAATATATGTTGAAGAAATTAACTTATTTGGTGGAAGAGTCCATATGAAATATTCCTCAAGAAATATAGTATATGTGGCTCATCATTTATTGCAAACATACATGCTTGTAGATAATTTGACGTACAATTTTAAAATGTGGATGTATGTAATCTTTGGACTATGGATTTGATGTCCACAATCATATAAGATTATATAGCACAAGATTTGTTCAAATCCCACTTAATATTTGTGGGATCCCTTTTGTATCTCAAATACAAATGTTGTGGTTTGATATACCCATGGTATTTACACTGGTGCCTTTTATGACTACAAGTGCATTTTTCTTGCATTTGAAGTGCTTACAAAAAGTACAAAAACTATCATTTTTCTTGTGCTTGAAGTGTTTATACAAAGTACAAAACTAAAAATTTGACCATAGATTATAACATTAATATATTGCACTTTCTTGGAACATTACACTACTATCATAATCTATACTTCTATTACAATTATTTTTACACTAAGTATTACAATTTTTACTCTTGGCTCTTGTGCTAATATTTTATAAAAATCTTAGCTAGCCTTTAGCTCCTCTTTCTTATTGTTATAGATCTTGTTCCATTTATAGAAGTATATCATTAATTATCACATTAATATATTGCATTTTCTTGGAACATTACACCACTATCATAACTTATACTTCTATTACAATTATTTTACACTGAGTATTACAATTTTTGCACCTACCTCTTGTGCTAAGATTTTAGATAATTCTTAGTTAGCCTTTAGCTCCTCTTTCTTACTATTATAGATCTCGTTCCATTTATATAAGTATACCATTATTGTATTCAAATCTTAACATCCATCAAAGTTGGAAGGCCAATGACATATTGGATATTGTAATTAAACTTTCTTTACATATTGGTGTCATAATGATTCCTATGGTGCTAGTTTGGTTTCTTTTGATCTTTACAACCTCGGGGTTATGACTTTATTAAGTGTTGCTCAACCTTTGGGTTGTGGTCTTCGTGGGTGTTTTGTGAACTTGTGGTTGTGGTTCCCTTGGGTGTTTCACAATGTTAGGTTTGCAACCTCCTCAGTAGGTTTTAAATTCACGTTGTAAGTTTCTTAAGTGTTGTTATTAGAATTATGAAAAGTATTGAAGAGGTTTAATACATCATCATAAAGATCATATAGTGATGCAGTGCATGGTAGAGTGATTGAGCATATGTGTGTAATTTTCTATCATGAGTAATTGATTTAACATTCTAGAATTCATTTTACTCAACAAAAATTTAAAGGTTACCTTCAATAATAATTGTTCAATACAATACAGAAAGTTATATGTCTTGTAATTGGAAAAGATTTCAATTTAGAAAAGCACCCAAAGGAAAAAAAAAACATAAAGACACTTAACCATATAGTAGTGGACTTTGGGTGGATGCCGACATCCTTTGAGATTAAATAACATGTTTGTAATCGATCAATCTTTCTTACTAAGATTCATTTTACCACTTGATGGGAGGCTTTGCTTAGCTTCTTACAATCAACATAACCTAATTATTATAAACCAACTCAAACCACTTGCAAAAGTACATGTATAAATTTGAAGTATATTGACTAACAAGAACAATGGCTAAATATGACCTTTAGATTTTTATGTTAAAGGTTGATTTAGTAATAGTGTGTTGTATAACTAATCTGTCAAACCAAGAAATAGTCCTTTACTCAAAAATCACATATCAGTTTTTCCTATCAAGGAAGGCTATTCAAAGCAAAGTGCTAATTTATGTGGTTAACAAACATTCTATATTGAGGACTATCTCCAATTAGAGTGGAATTTTTTAATACTACTATTCTCTCTTGCCTATATTTAATGTTGAAATATGCAACATCCAAGAATATACTTTACCTCTAGAACATGAACAAGAGACACAAAGAAATGTGTAAGAAACATGAAACATAAATCAATTTAGTATCTTATTGTAACCTATTGATACATTTGACACATGTATATGTATGTATCCTAGTCTATACCCAACTTGCCATATGTTCATATATGTTGTTGTTAGACCAATTTTTATCCTCCTTATGTTATAGATAAGTATTGAGAGAAAGAGATACTTGGGAGATAGGATTAGAAGTATCTACCAAAGCTTGAGTATTTAATTTACTTCATTCTATTAGTTATTCAAAGATCCATACTTCAATTGTGCTTTTGTTTCTTATTTCGATGATTTCGTTGTAACATGTTGCCGAGAATCTAACCAAACTAGTTTTCTTTCCTTGTGCTCTTTTCCTCTCGGCATTCCTTTTTCCCCTCTTGGGGAAATTACTAGTGTATTTGCATATGTTCTTTTGATTCATAATGAATATCAACTTTTTTTTCTGTTAAAAAAAAAACTTCATAAAAAACCATAGTGGAAACCTGCATTTAAACTTGCTTTATCATGAATTAGACATTCATAAAACCATATTTTATTTGACGAGGATTTTTTTCCACATAATCATGTATTATGTAAATATTTCTTGCAATGAAAAACCAGTTTTTCAGTTTGTTTAAATTTTTGTTAGACCCTGCAGAGACTATATGATCCGGGTTCACCTATTAATTAGTATCAAGATTTCAATTTTTGTAAAGATATGTAAAAGTTACATTAAAATTTGTATTTGTGAATATTTTTTTGAAAATTGTGTTGACATTCTATTGAATGAGAGGTCTTGAACTGACCATTTTTATCATTGACAACATTAAGAAAAAAATAGAAAAAAAAACAAAAAAAACATACCTTTAACTTTTTTAACCTTACCTACTAGCCATTTGTTATTGCTTAGCACAAGTAATAGGCATGTCAGTTGTTTTGTCCTCTTGCCATCGATTTGATATTTCTTGGTGTGGAAGTAAAATCATCATGTAAATGTCATGTCGTCCTATGTAATTGATGTCTTCTATTGCTTGTTTCCCTTAAGGCCATAACTTGCCCTCAACTAGGGGTTGAGCTACATGCAACATGATCCTTCTAGGGCGCTAGGTTAAGATGGGTTCGATACATTTATTTTCCTATTATTGCACCTAGAGATTCCATGGGTTAGGTACATTTATTTTCATTTCTGGTACCTAGCAATTCCATATGCATCAAATATGCACATTGAATTGGCATGAAAGCATAAATGTTAAATATGATGACATGATGTTGTTGCAGGAGTGATTGTTTTATTATACTATGGGCCTTCTCTAGTGCTACAACAAGCATGCCAATTACTTGAAATACCTCCTCAGGATTAGATAGACAAATCCAAAGGTACACATATACATACACAATGTTACTATTTTCTAAAACCTTTTCCCACCCACCTCAGCAAAAGACTAAACTCTATCCATGTGCCTATTTCCCAATACCTCTACATCTGTATGCAATATGGATGATGTTGTTGTCTATATTTGTAGGTTTTAAGAAGGATACTTTGTACTTGATCACCATGGAATTGAGATTGTTGATCCCTTGTTTCTTATTCTTATGGGGATAAGCAATTCTTGGTTGGGTTTAGGTAGTTGTTATTGCTTACTAAACTAAATGTGATATGTATCATAGAGCTCGAATTTGCAGTATTAGATTTTGGTTCACACATATCTCATTTGCAGGCTTAGATTTTGGTATTTGTTTCGAATAAACATTAATTTTACACCCTAGACCACTTCAATGTAAAAATTTCAAATTATATGGGCACCACCACAGCTTTTTGGTTTAGATGGAAATACAAGTTCCTTGAATGTCATGTTGCTTGCATAGTAGGAAAATTATTAATGAGGTGTTGGTCAGTGTATCAACTCAGCGAGTATTGAAGGGGATGTAGTGTTACCATGAACATTAACGATATTTGGGCAGTTGGATATGCCCTTTTGGGGTTTTATCCTGTTATATTTTCGGTGCATGACTCGGACAAAATAAAAAGTCGTCTTAAAGTGGAGTTTAGCAGTTTAACCGTTGGAAAAGTATGAATATATTTGTCATATTTTTAGAATTGAAAAACATAAGAATTGAGACTATAGCATACATGAATACAAGGGACAAGTACCTAATAGGAATCAGTTTTATTATGGACACGTTATTCCTATATAAAAGACATAAACATGAGACCTGAAAACTTAAAGGGCTTTCCCCATCTTTAAGGGATTCTTGTATGAAATTTTTTCCAAATCCCACCTCTCTAGTATTTGACTGACTCCATCTAGAACATTTATAACCAAGGTTGTGTATGGTTGATATCATCTCAATGATAGAAGTTTCAAATCATGGGATTAGTGGATTGGCCAAGGTGGACGTGATATTGAACTTGTGATTCCCTTGCAACAATGTTGCTCTTGATTTTTTTGAGTCTTTGCATAATTACCATAATTCCACAGTTGATTTCCCTATATTTTACTAAGCGATATATTACAGTTTCATTACTTAAAGTTAAAAGTGACGGCCTTAGAATCTACCTCATTTGAAATGTAAGGAATGGAATTGTACATGAGGGATTATGTTTCATGCTTTGAGATTCCTTCTGTGATCTAAGAAATGAGTTGTCCTTGGGTGTGCAACTCTTTGAGATGTTTTCTTAAGCCCTTTTGTAGCAACAACATCTATGATATATTTCTAGTTAGGGATATAACAACATTCAAAGGAAAGTTTGAATAAAACCAAAAGTTACCAATGGTTTGATATGCCTACTTATCAAGTGTTCAATACCATCTTATACTCTCCACAATGGATTGAAAATCAGGTTGGGTACTAGGAGCAAAAGATGCCAACAGAAGAAAAAGGAGGATCATGGGAGGGACATGCAATTGTGGTAGTGGATCACTTGTAGAACTATTTTTAGTGGGAGGGTTAGTACTAATTTTTATAGCAAAATGATGAATTTTTATCTCAATGCCGACCATTTTTCTCTTGGTTTTATTTTTAGTTATAGATTCTAGATTGAATTGGGGTTGATAGATTGCATCCATATATACTTTTTTTACAAGGTTTCACATCTTTCTAGTGCTTTTGGCAAGCTAGGACAATTCACTCCCCCTCTTAGCTGCTTAAGGAAAAAACTATATTTGAACTCTTACCCCACCAAGGTCCTTACCATATACCCAAGAAAAGCTTCTTTCCTTCACCATTTTACAATCTTGTAAAGCTATTGGTTTATGATAAATTTGAAAAATAACAAAATGCTTTATTGTTTATGGCATTCTAGAATGATCAACCAGAAAAATAGATGAAGATCCTAATTCAAAAACCTTCAAAATTATGTTTCAGGGCTCCTTTGATGTTAAATCTATTTCCCAATGTGCTGACCTTGCAAAACATGTTGTCCCAGTGAAGCTATAGTTTGAAAATTTGGATTGTATTCTCCCCATTTATTTTTTCAACTCCAAATCCTCAAAAAATATCTAATAAATACTTGTTTTTGTTCTCCAAATGCAGTCTAATCTTTTTTACAACAAAAAAAAACCTCTCTAAGAAAAAGTCAACAACAAAAATGACAGATTCCTAAAAATAAAGAGATTTGCATATAGAATGGTGTTGCCATGTAATTCATATGGACTCATTGAGTTATTAAAGTCTTGATGAATATGTCCTTGGGAAAACTCGATAAGTTCAACCAAAACTTGGCAAGTTTGAGAAAAGTTGTGAACTCAACCTGAAAAGTTAGCACTGAGTTGAGTTGACTCGTTGAGTTTGTGTGAGTCTTATTAATATTCCAATATGATAATGGTAAGTGGATTTCAATGGGTATTTTAGTGATCAAAGGGAGAATGACAAGATAAATGCTATTTTTTTTTGGTCATTGGGAGGTAGTGGGGGTAAAGTAAAGAGAACTTACATTGTATCAACATTAAAAAACAAAATATGTAGTGCAAAGGTTTGTGATCTCAGTTTTAGACTTGATTTCAACATGAGGTAATACCATTGTGTAATTGTAACAACATATTAGTGGATAGGATATACTATTGTGTAGACATAGTAGACTATATCTCACCAATGTTTCAAACCTTGAGTTGAAGTATGCTGAGATAGAAATGATGCAAAAGTTTGCATAAATACAAGGCTTCCATTATTAGCTTACTATTACTTTTACATGAAAAAATTAAATTCCACCACGCTAGGTTATGATGGGTTTGGTACATTTATTTTCCTTTTATTGCACTTAGATATTCTAGATGCATTAAATATGCACATTGCATTGGCATGAAAGCATAAATTTTAAAGACGATGTGATGATGTTGTTACGGGAGGGATAATTTTATTACACTTTGGGCCTTCTCTAATGCTATGGTGGATAGGCCAATTACTTGCAATAGTTCCTCGGGCTCAAACGGACACATCCAAATGTACACATATACATACACACTATTACTATCTTTTAAAACCTCTTCCCACCCACCTCAGTGAAAGACTAAAGTCTATTCCTATTACGATTTCCCAACATTTATGCATCTTCATGCAATTTGGATTCAGTTGTTGTCTATATTTGCAGGTTTTATGAAAGATACTTCATAGTTGATCACCATGGAAATGAGATTGGTGATCCCTTGTTTCTTATTCTTATGGGCATAAGCAATTCTTGGTTGGGTTTAGGTAGTTGGTATTGCTTACTAAACTAAATGTGATCTCTATCAGAGACCTCAAATTTGTAGGCTTACATTTTGGTACACACATACCTCATTTATAGGCTTGGATTTTGATATATGTTTCAAATTTATACATTAATTTTACACCCTTCACTACTTCAATGTAAAAATTTCAAATTATACGGGCACCACCACAACTTTTTGGTTTATATGGGAATACAGGCTGCTTGAATGCCACTTTTCTTGCAGAATAGGAAAATTATTAATGACGTGTTAGCCGTAGTGAGATGGAATATATTTTTGTCTCATCCCACTTCCAACTGTTTACATTGTATTTCAATTTATCTATATAAGATGGTGCCAACAACCATGTATTTTCAACCCATCGAATAACAGAGGTTAATATCAAGTATGTATGGTACATAACATATACCTATTGAAGATTAGCATTACATTATTCTCTTCACATGTGTCAAATCCATTGGTTTATTTTATCATATTCTGGCCATTTTCAAATTGTATGAATATATATTTTTATGGTAAAAGCTTTTCTTTGGCAAGATAATTAATTAATTATATAACACTGATATTTTTTTCTTTTAAATTTAGAACTTAAAGTGGAGAGATTTTTTTTTCCTTGAAAAAAAAGCATAATTTTATTTCATCTTTCGAGAACAAAATTACAATCTGAAAATACACTTTTGATAAGTGTAATGCTGATAAACAGTACATTTTTAGACCAAAAATCAATCTTCTACATGTCGTAGCAGGAAGTATAAAACTTAGTACAAAAATATCATTAAACTGTTGGAGGACAATAAACAGAGTCTGCTCACAGTAGTAATGGGCGAGTAACATATACAAAAAGAAAACTCTTGAAGAGTCAGTTGTTCAGTGTAGGGCATCCAACAAAAAACAAAAAACCAATAAGTGCATAGTGTTGAGTCCAGAAAAATCAAGGAGGTAGGTCAACTCCTTCAATGAAAGGATGATGATAGTATTCCTACACCTCCCCATCATTGAACTCTTTTATCTTCCATATACCCAAATCCAGCTGAAGCCCCGCCTTTGATGCCCTGTCCGCTTCTTGGTTATTTTCCCCATAGACATGAGTGCAAGCAAAATAATCAATTGTGTTCAAAACCTCCCTTATGGAGGTCAAGATGTTGGACAGTCTTAAATTCTGACAAAGTTGAGTGCCTGTAATCCAATTAACCACATTCAAGGAGTCCCCAAAAACAGTAATGTTTCTACATCCCTTCTCAACCGCAAAAATAACAAGGAACTTAAGACTCAGTATTTCTGCAAACTTGTTGCTTCCAGCCCCAAAACCCAAAGACATCTCGAGAAAGTGATTTTCAGCAACATAGAGTAGTGCCCCACCCCTGCAAAAGTTATTATGTGAAGCTCCATCAAAAAACCCCAAGGTTGTGACCTGTCAATATCAACCGGCTCAATAATCTGAACCCTATTAACTCCAACTTTAGGTTGAAAGGAAAGCAAAAGGCCACAACACGTTGTAGCAATGATAACCAGGGAGCATGAATTTTCATTAAAAATGAGATGGTTTCGGGCTAGCCATACCCCACAGAGAATCAGCAGAGGAAGAGCTCTGAAAGATTTGAGCATAGGATCATTAAACCAAGTTCTCCATGCTATATCCAAATAAAACCCCTCCCATCTAAATGGCCTATTGATGAGTTGGGAGCATCCCCCCCAAACAACTTTGATATAAGGACAAAGTATAAAAAGGTGACGAATAGATTCGCCATCCAATTTGCACAGAACACACCACCCCGGCCCCTGTTTATTTCGTTTCTGTAAAAAATCCCAAGTTGGGACTTTGTTCTCCAAAACACACCACATAAACAACCGAGTCTTAGGAGGAATCTTGAGTTTCCACAATGATTTCCACCACCAGACCTGAGAACCATGTGCATGATCTTCGGTGATCCTCAAGTAACCACCTTTGGGAGTATACATCCCCGACGGATCAGAATCCCAAATCAGCTCATCTTCAGTCTCATCAAAATAGATATGATCACGATTGAGAACCCTAATATACCTGGAAAGAACGAGCTCCTCGACCTCTTTCAAACCATAAGAATTAATCGGTCTCCAAGCTTGAAAACACGGATTGGCTTCCTCAAGATCAGCAAGCTGGCTGAGAAAGACTAAACCTCTCGGACGCAAAACCTCCACCGTCCCTTCAGGTAATAGATGTTGATTGACACAACCAACCCAAGGATCCTGACCAATCCTAACCTTTATTCTATTTCCAATGTTCCATACCATATCTCTCTCAATAAGCTGGAAGGAAGAAACGATCACTTTCCATATCACAGAACCCACAGAGTGAGTATTGAACGGACTCCTAATCCAATCTTCGAGCGAGGATGGTACAATGTATTTATGGATCATCACCTGAGCCTAGAAACCTTCACTCTTAATCATTCTCCAACCCCCCTTAGTAGCCAATGCTTTGGAGAAGGAAAAGATATTCTTTAGTCCCCAACCCCCCAAAGCTTTAGGAAAAGCAATCCTTTCCCAATGTACCCAAGGAGAAACACTGGTGTCCTCTTTACCACTCCAAATAAAATGGAAACATAAACGTCTTGCAACATCCAAAATACCTCTGGGGATCCAAGACAATGACATCCAATACACAGGGATAGCTTCCAAAATCGACTTGACCAGAACCAGTCTCCCCGCCCTAGAAAGCCACTTATGACTCCAACATTTCAGTCGCTTCTCCATCTTCTCAATCAACCACTTCCAGTCTTGAATTCTATAATCATTGGGTTTCAAATTGAAACCCAAGTATTTCAAACCATCCTGCAAAGTCAGATGAGTAAAAGGAAAAACCCTGATAAAAACTGTCATCTCTTCATCACTGAGAAAGTTAGTAGTTAGGGTGGATTTATCTGAATTAATTTCCATCCCAGTAGCCCTGGAAAAAAGCTCCAAAATCTCCCTCAGCTGATGAGCATCCCTTTCCGTTCCTGAGAAAAAACTAAGTACATCATCCACAAAAATTAGATGAGAAATCTGTAGAACATGAGCAATTTGAATTCCCCTGATGGCATTACGTCTCCTGGCATCCTTAATAGCACGACTCATACTTTCAGCAACTAACAAAAAAAGTAAAGGTGACAACGGACAGCCTTGCCTGAGGCCACGTTCCAAGTGAAAAAATGGTGAAGCAGCTCCGTTGATAAGCACAGAAAAATAAATAGTGGTAAGACAGCTCATAATCCATCTGATAAAGCTTATGTCGAAACCAAGATGAGTAAGCAGGAGCCTTAAGAAGAGTTAACTTACCTCATCGTATTCCTTGGACAAGTCAATTTTTAGAATAGCCCCTTTCAAATTCTTTGTTTTATGATCCACCCCTATGTCCTCATGAATCTAGCATACTTCCAAGAAGCCAAACTGCTCTTCAGAGATATGTTTCGAAAGAATATCCTTAATACACCTGGCAATGATTTTTGTGACAATCTTGTAAATACAGTTGCACAAATAAATGGGTCTAAAATCATTTAGGGAGACAGGGGAGTCCTTCTTAGGAATCAAGGCAATGAAGGTAGTGTTGAAACTAGCTAGAATCCTACCAACTTGCTGAGTGTCTTCAACCACTTTCAGTAGATCGTCACCAAAAAATCAAAGAGCTCAAGGAAGAATTCAATCGTCCACCCATCGGGACCTGGACTTTTGTCTTTCTGAAAACTAGAGAGTACCTCTTTCAATTCTTCCTCCATAATTTCTTTCATCGGGGATCTATTGTCATCATCTTCCACAAAGCGTGGGAATTGTTGAGCCACACGGATCACTTCCTCAATGGAGACCTATTTACTGGCCTTGAAAAGGTTCCGAAAATGGTTGACCCCAACCTCTACTATACCTTCAAAAGAATTCTGAGATTCACCAAACTGATCTTCCAGACTCCAAATAGTATTGGATGATCTCCTCCCTTTGGCATAAGCATGGAAAAGCTTAGAATTTTCATCTCCACTATCCAGCCATATAGCCCTACTCTTCATCCGCCAAGTCTCCTCCTTTTCCAGAAGGATTGTATTCCTTCTTCCCTCCAACCGAACCAAATTGTCTTTGGAATCCTGGTCCAAAAAACCACCCCCATATCCTGTATAGAGTTCCGACGAATCTTCTTCAATTTGCTTAAGTTCCAGATCCTCCCTATGCCTCTTCTCATATGCCCACTTATTAATAGGCCTTTTCAAACGTTTGATGTTTGCAGCAAACTGGAAAGCTGCAGAGCTGGGATCCCCAGGACTATAAGGAATCCAAGCCACCTGAACCACATCGAAGAAAGACGGGTCTTTAATCCAAACCTTATTAAATTTCAAAGGACTAGGCGGTTTACAGGGACCATCCAACAGTCCAAGAAAAATGGGGAAGTGATCAGAACATCCCCCACTTCCAACCCACTGTCGAAGATGAAAAAACCTATCCACCAACCGTTCTGCCAGCAAGAACCGATTGATTCTCTTAGCCACCTGATTATCTCTAGCACGATTATTCTTCCACGTAGGCCTGATGTGGACAGGTTCCACATCAATCAAGTTCCTTTCGACCAGTTTCTGAGTAAAGAAATCCATATGTGGATCAACCTGCGCATGAGGACCCCAAACTTCTGCCTGTCCCAAAGAGAAATTTAGATCCCCCCCAAAAATCACAGAGTCACTAATAATCATAGATTTATCGAACAAAGATTCCCAAAAGGGAATCCGACTTAGATAAGGCCCATATACATTGATAATAGTGAAATCCCCTTCAATGTCTAGAGCCGAGAAGGTCACACCCAGAATAGAATCCATTCCCCAACAATTGGAAGCCTTCACCTTTGCTTCATTCCAACCCATAGCCAGACCACCAAACCTACCTCTGGCATCCGAAGCTTCAAAATTCCAACCCGAGAACCAACTTTTCAAGCGAAAAATAACATCTACCCCTACTCCCATCATCTCCTGTAACAGAATAATATCAGGGTGTTCAAGACTGACCACCCTGCGCAATGTTGACCTTTTAGGGGGACCAGCAAGACCCCGACAGTTAAAGGACTTAACTTTCATTTCTGACCCTTCTTCTGGGCTCACACTGCTCTAAGTGCCCGTTCGTTAGATTGTTGCTTCCCTTCAAGCAAATCCATGCAAGCTCTGGACTAAGCCTTCGAAATGAAGTACTGACGACCCCTACCTTTGGCCGGTTTCACCCTTCCTTTCCCAAGCCCACCCGAGGGTTATTTAGCAAAGGAACAAAGAAAATACCCAGAGTCAAAGGAGTCAGGTGGGGAGGGAGGTGAGGACAAAACAGGGGTCTCAAAAGGAGAAGGATCAGGATCAGGGGGGGTGAAACAGCCGGAACATGGGGCAAAAAAACCTCCTTGAGAACAGAGGAGCAAAGAAGGGATGGGATAGGCGACAGAAGATGGGAAGAAATGGTCAAATTTATGAGCCCCTCAATCCTATAATACCCCAATTTTGACCCTTATGAAATATTGGATTTTAATGTAAATATTGTATACATGCGATGTATGTTTCCCTAGCATGGAGCTCAAGGCCAAGGCCCCACTAGTATATGTTCAGATTTTATTTAGAATGGACAAGCATTTGATATTTTGTTACCCATGTATTATTAAGCCATGGAATATTGTAAATGGATGTAAATATTAATATTTCAATAAAATACCAAAATTGGCTATGGAAGCAACGAATGAGAAGGGGCCATGTGTATTCAACTAGGGAGTGGTGAAGGGGTTGTGGGGATGAAAAATATGCTACCAAATGTCATTTTGAGAACCCATTTGACTTTTCTTGCTGACATTTAATTCTGTTGTAAGGAAGTTGTTGAAGAATTCAGTCCATGGCTTCAATGGAGTATGGGCAGCCCATAAATTCGTATGGAAGGTATGGGCTCTGTTTTTCTTGTACCACAAGTCACTCTACCTCATGGGAATTGGTTCTTCCTCATTCGCATTCCATTTTTGAACATCCCAGCATCAGTTTTCATCCATTACGAATGCCCAACAGTGAAAAAAAAACAGAAATCGCAACTTTGCAAGAACCCACATTTTGAAGTGCCATAAACACCCAGAATTTGGTATTGACAGTGAAATCCAATGGGGGATCCATAGATATGAACCTTAGGGTGAAATTGAGAGTATTAGGTACCCCCGAAATCCATTGGAAAACACAGTTTTTATAGCCCAGAAAATCAATGACGGGATTGAGTTATTTGATGACAGAATTGTGAAAAATCCAAGTGTGAATGACTGAGGAGAGGTTGGGAATGATTGATAAAACCAGTGACGGATGGAATATCAAAGATTTAGTATATTGGACCTTTCTATGCCCATCCTGAAGAGCACTGGAGGGAAGGGACGCCTGAGGGACTGTGTAGCAGAGAAGGGGACCTTCCTTGTGTTGGGTGTGGTAGGTATTGTGGGTGCCTTGACTGTTTGATTTATCATGAGATTCTTGTAGCTCTGTGGTTGAGCTCACTGGCTTAGCATTTCCCTCCTTTATCTTTTGTATGCTTGATAAACCCAACTGTGTGTTGGCTTAGCATAGTTGTTGAGTGAAACCATGGCTGTGAGTGAGCCCATTTAGTTCCTCCTTAGTGGATACACAACCTAGCTCGGGGGTGGTCTCTTAGCTGAAAGAATATAGGTTGGATAAAGATCTATGGTTGGGTGGAATGTTGCTCTCACATAGCTAGTTGTTTGGACAGCTTCATATCAAAGATAAGTGTTCTCTATGTTTAAAGTATATGCATTCTGTGTTCTGCAATGTGTTAATTATGAATGATAATTATTCATGTTAATGGAATTGATATGAAGTCTGTGCATAGCATGAGAAGGGGATTGATTCCCTGCATATTGAATCATCATCCACTTGTGATAGATATGTTGATGCATTACAATTGTGTGTGTGCAAATATGATTTAATTCCGCTGTGTTTATATTGAGTATGAATTTGCACACAGAAGTTTTTATTTATTATAAATTTCTTAGTAATGTATGGGGCTGAGTTGACCAAATAAGCCCAGTATGTTTGGTCACGTTTCCTCCCTTGCATTGGTTTGATGGAAAAAGACGTGATAGAGTGGTATCAAAGCCCATGTTGCTGCACTGGGGCTGCTTGGACCAAACTCTGAGTTACAGGCAGGTAACAGAATGTTTTAACATAATATTGATGAAGTTTGGGCGGCATTTTTTATTGGAGAAATGGCAGGATCAGAGTTCTCAGGTGTGGCAGAGAATCACACAGGTACATAGAGCTCTGCAAGAGCTTTCCAACAGTACCAGACTAACATGAATTGGTTAAGGGACAAAGGAGTTATGAACCCCGCAAGTTGCAGGGACGGAAGTGTTCCACAGTTGCGGATTACAGGAACGAGGATTTCCAAATTTTGCGTTTTGGATTTCCGCAATTTCGCACCCGCAATTTTGGGTTGCGGGTTGCGGAAACGCAAAAATTTGAAATTTTGCGTTTTGGATTTCCACAATTCTACACCCGCAATTTCGGGTTGCAGGTTGCGGAAACGCAAAAATTTGAAATTTGCGCAATTCCGATTCCGCAATCCTGGTTCCGCAGTATGGATTGTGGTTGCGGGTTCGGGTATAAAAAAAAGTATAGAGCCCAAAAATTGATTTTTTGATTACAGGAACATGCAGGATCAGAATTGGATGAGTTCAATGGCATTCTAAGGCCATTAACGAAGGCCATGGAAGGTCCAGTGAGGATCTCGAGCTCATTATGCTCCAATTTGGCATAAAATTGGAATTAATGGTTTTTATAAATCAGTGTCCCGACGCTTGACAGAAGGTCGGATTGAGCTAAAACTAATATGGAGCAGGCACAGTGTTAAGTTTGGAATTTTGGAGCCAAACTCCAAATGATGTGGAATCAGGGTGAGTAAGAAGGCCAAAAAGCCCTATTCCATGCCACTTTTTGGAGATTTTGAAAAGCTTGCAGTGGTTGAAAGAGACCTTAGATGAAGGATTCAAGAAATTTACTGAACTCAACATTTCTTATTCGCAGTAAAACGGACATTTTCCGTTAGACAGATATTTTCTAGAAACGCTCAGTTTGGGAGATAGCCATTTTTGGCTCAAAATCTTGAAAATTTGAAAAATGTCAAAAGTTAAAAGTAGACAAACCCAGAATTTAATAGAAAACGAATGGTGCATTGGAACAGAGATCCGCAAGTTTCTGAGTGTTCCTTGTTGTATGGAATAACTTCTCCCAGTAGAAATGTTTTGCTGAATCTTTCTAGATTTGCTTCTACAGGTGGCTGAAATTGGCAGTTCAGGATATTTTGCAACTGTGTAAAAAGTGTTGAATTGTGGTGAAAATTGTCATTTTTGAAGTGATGTAGTTTCCACACCCGAAGTCGGAATGGAGCACGTGGATAGGCATTGAAAATCTTATCCAGTAGGGAACAATAGTGCATGACCATAATTTGAATGAGGTTATCATACCCCATAGATAATTAGAGCAGAGAAGTGCCAGTGACTGTTTTGACATATTGTTGATAATATGGGCAATTTCCAAAATTGCATGAATGGGCAAAGAAATGAAGACATATTAACTATGTAAATAAATCCATGAGTTTGATTATGTTAAATATTGATTGTTTATGTTTCTATAAGCATTCCTAAGATGTCTAACAAATATTTTCATAATGCACAGTGCTTACAGCTCATAAGATTTAATAGTGTCGCAGAGGCAGCTTATAGGGAAAATGGTGACCATAAATGATGCTCAGGATCCTTATGAGCATGAAGAAGATGTGCTAGGAGAAAATTTGCAAGAAGGGAATGTTGAGACTGAATCCAATGGGAGAAGGGAGCAAGTAACTCCTCAGAATTTGGTTGAAACCATGGTGAGCTTCAATGAAAGGTTGATGAAGGCTCAAGAAGAACAAAACCAACTCAATGTTGCTATTTTGCAAAGCCTCACTGATATGTAGCAGAAGATAAACCTTGGGTCCAATCCAAGTAATGTATGTGAAGAAGGAAGAGATGCAGAGAGTCGCTCTAGAGGTCGTTCAAAGAAGATAACTCCAAGGCCCCAGGAAGAGTTCTGTGAGCAAGAAGCATAGAACACCTTCCTCTAGATCTTCTTCTAGCAAATCATGTGACTCCAGAGGTTCTCAAAGAAGTCCAAGGCATATGCCCAGGAGTTTTAATGGAAGAAAGAAGTTCAAAGGCATCCCACAGGGAGAATTCAGGAAGGTAAGGCCTCCCACATTTGATGGAGAAGACAAGACTTGCCAAGAGGCAGAGGCATGGCTTCTTGGAATGAAGAAATATTTTAGAATTCAGGACTACTCAGGAAATGAAAAAGCCAGAATTGCCATTTACAATCTAAATGGCAGAGCTTCAATTTGGTGGGATAACCTCTTGTAAGTGAAAGGGATCAGTGAAAGGAAGATCAGCTGGGAGAGATTTAAGAAGTACTTCAAGGAAAAATACCTTTCTACTAGGTATTATGACAGTAAGAGAAAAGAGTTCAATGAACTCAGGTTGGGACAAAAATCTATGGAAAAACATGTCCATAAATTTTTGGAATTACTGAGGTATGTGGATTACATTAAATATGAGAGATTAAAAATCCAATGCTTCCTTGGGAGTCTACCACAAAGTTTTAGAGATAGAATTGAGTTTGTTAATCCACCAAGTCTTGATCAAACCATTAGAATGGCAATTCATTACTATGAGCAAAATAAAGGAAAATCGGAGGTTAATCCAGCATGGAAAAGAAAGCCAAGAGGGAGGTTTGATCAAAAGAAAAGTGGCTTCAAACCACCATTCAAAATTCATCCCATAACCTTTCCACAGGGGGCAACAAGCAAGGAGTGGATTCAAGCCATCAGTAGCAGCAGATAAGACATCAAAAGGGCCACTTCAATGTTGGGGATGTGGAGAAAACCACATGCTAAAGGATTGTCCACATCGGAAGGAGAATCCCCGAAGGTTGCACAATTTAAAGGGAGCAGCAACAGTGGAGGACATGGCAAGGGCAACGCCTCGAATTTATGCAGCGTTGGATAATCATCAGGCAGATCATCAATCATCAGTGGTGGAAGTTGAAGGTAAGATTGCTAAGCAATCTATTGATGTTTTGATTGATCTAGGATCTACTCATAGTTATGTTTCTCCAAAAGTGGTTGAAGGTTGTTCTCTTAGAAAAGTGAAGCACAATAAGTCTTGGTTAGTTCAATTAGCCACAGGGACCAAGAGAAAAGTTAGTGATGTAGTGGTGGAGTGCCCCATAGAATTGAATGGACTCCACACACATGCAGATTTAAATGTACTGCCATTAGGATCTTATGATGCCTTAATTGGCATGGATTGGTTGGAAAAGCATAGGGCCAAGTTGGACTATTATGAGAAATCACTTGAATGTATTGATGAAGAGGGAAGACCAGGATTGATAAGAGGAATTCCCAAGCAAGTTTCAGTGAGACAGATTTCAGCCTTACAATTGAAAAAAATTTATAAGAAAGGTTGTCAATTATATGTTGTCCATATATCAGATTCGTCAGAGGACAAAGGTCCAAGGATAGAAAACTTCCAGATATTGCAAGAGTTTAAAGATGTTTTTCCGGATGAAGTGTCGGGACTACCACCAAAGAGAGATATTGATTTTACCATCGATCTTGTCCTAGGGGCAGCACCAAATTCCAAAGCTCCTTATAGAATGAGCACACCGGAATTGGTAAAGTTGAAGATGCAGCTATAAGAATTAATGGACATGAGGTATATCGGCCTAGTGTGTCTCATTGGGGAGCACCGGTGTTGTTTGTCAAGAAGAAGGATGGGAATTTAAGGCTACGTATTGATTACAGGCAGCTAAATAAAGTGACAGTCAAGAAGAAGTATCCATTGCCAAGGATTGATGACTTATTTGATCAAATGAAGGAAGCTAAAGTGTTTTCCAAGATTGACTTGAGCTCTAGCTACTATCAAGTGAGGATAAAAGAAGAAGACAATCACAAGACAGCTTTCAGAACTAGATATGGTCATTATGAGTTCACTGTGGTGCCATTTGGTCTTACCAATGCACCTGCTACATTCATGTGTCTCATGAATAGTGTATTCAACAAATATTTGGATAAGTTTGTGATTTTGTTCTTGGATGACATTCTTATCTATTCAAGGAATGAAGAAGAACATGAGGAACATCTAAGGATAGTGTTGCAAGTTCTTAGAGAATATCAGTTGTATGCCAAGTTAAGCAAGTGTGAATTTTACTAAAAGAAGGTGCAATACTTGGGTCATATCATTTCTGAAGAAGGAATTGCAGTTGATCCAGAGAAGATTAAAGCCATCATGGATTGGTCTACTCCAAAGAATGTTTCAAATGTTAGATATTTCATGGGTCTTGTTGGTTACTACAGAAGGTTCATTGAAGGATTCTCCAAGATAGTTCATCCAATAACTTCATTACAAAGGAAGAATATCAAGTTTGTATGGTCTGAAAAATGTGAAAAAAGTTTTCAACAGTTTAAGGAATTACTTACCAGCGCTCTTGTTTTGAAGATAGCAGATCCAAAGAAGGATTTTGTAGTGTGCACAGATGCTTGCATTGAAGGGCTAGGTGGAGTGCTCATGCAAGAAGGAGTTGTGATTTGCTATGAGTCAAGGAAATTAAAAGAGTATGAAAAGAATTATGCCACACATGATTTAGAATTAGCAACCATAGTACATGCTCTCAAGATGTAGAGACATTATTTGTTGGGAAGAAGATTCGAGCTTAGAACAGACCACATGAGCTTGAAGTATTTGTTTGACCAGCCAAACTTGAATGCTAGGCAATCTAGGTGGAGGGAATTCCTTTGTGAATTTGATTTTGAAATTAAGCATGTAAAAGGGAAAGAGAATAAAGTTGCAGATGCTCTTAGCAGAAAATTTCATGTTGCAGCATTAAGTGCATGTAAATCAGATTTGAAGACAAGAGTTCTTGAAGCCCAAAATAGTGACGAAACTTGCCTTCAAATTAAAGAGAAGTTGCAAAAGGGTAATGTGGATGAAAAGTGTGCGGGATATCATCTTAGTGAAGATGATATCCTCATCTACAAAGATAAACTGTATATACCAAATAGTGCATATTTGAAGAAGCTAGTGATGGATGAAATACATCAAATGCCATACTCTGGACACCCAGGATATCAGGAGACTATAACAGCAGCAAGAAAGCAATACTTTTGTCATGGCATGAAGAAGGACATAGTTGAGTACATTGCTAGTTGTCAAAAGTGCCAACAAGTCAAGGCAGAGCACCAACATCCAGCAGGATTGTTGCAGCCCTTGCCCATTCCGGAGTGGAAGTGGGAAGTGATCTCTATGGATTTTATAACAGGTCTGCCCATGATAGTGAAGAAGCATGATTCAATCATGGTTGTGGTGGACAAGCTATCAAAGGTAGCTCATTTTATTCCAGTCAAGTCCACTCACAAGGCTAATGACATTGCAAATATTTTAATGAGAGAGATATTCAGGTTGCATGGATTTCCCAAGGCAATAATTTCTTATCGTGATACAAAGTTCACTTCCAATTTCTAGAAAGGATTATTTCAGGAATTGGGAACTAGATTGAATTTCAGTACAGCATATCATCCTCAAATAGATGGCCAAACTGAGAGGGTGAATCAGGTTCTTGAAGACATGCTGAGAATGTATGTGATGGATAAACCATCCAAGTGAGAAGATTACCTACACTTGGTAGAATTTGCATACAATAATGGACATCATGCATCATTGGGGATGAATCCATTTGAGTTCTTGTATGGCAAGGGATGCAGGACTCTAGTGAGTTGGGACAGCCCGGTGAACAAGGTAGTACTTGGGACCAGAGATGATCAAGGAAATGGAACAGGAAGTTGCTAAGATCAGGTAGAATTTAAAGGCAGCTCAGGACAGGCAAAAGAGTTATGCAGATTTGAAAAGAGTGCATAAGGAATTTCAGATTGGGGATCATGTTTATTTAAGAGTGAAACTAAGTAAGAGTTCTCTCAAGTTGGGGAGTTGTGCCAAGTTGGAACCAATATATTGTGGTCCATTTGAAGTCCTAGATAGGATAGGGCCAGTTGCATATAGAGTTGCATTGCTTGCTAACATAAGAGCTCATAATGTTTTCCATGTATCTTTGCTTAAGAACTATGTACATGATCCTAATCATATGATTGATTGGAATGTGATACAGGTGGAACCCGAGGGAGAGTTCCAAGTAGAGCTTATGCGCATTTTCGACAAGAAGGTCACTTTGCTCCGGAACAGAGCCATCGGGTAGATAAAGGTCCAATGGGAGCACCTTAATCCTGATGAGGCCACATGGGAGCTAGAGGATGCCATGAGAGAGGTATTCCCATTTTTATTCAGTTTTGAGAACACCTAGGACGGTGTTGTTCTAAGGGGGAGGGGAATGTAATACCCCAATTTTGACCCTTATGAAATATTGGCTTTTAATGTAAATATTGTATACATGCAATGTATGCTTCCCTAGCGTGGAGCTCAAGGCCAAGGCCCTGCTAGTGTATGTTCAGATTTTATTTAGAATAGACAAGCATTTGATATTTTGTTACCCATGTGCTACTAAGCCATGGAATATTCTAAATGGATGTAAATATTAATATTTCAATAAAATACCAAAACTGGCTATGGAAGCAACGAATGAGAAGCAGCCATGTGTATTCCACTAGGGAGTGGTGAGGGGGTTGTGGGGATGAACCATATGTTTCCAAATGTTATTTTGAGAACCCATTTGACTTTCCTTGCTGACATTTAATTCTGTTGTAAGAAAGTTGTTGAAGAATTCAGTCCATGGCTTCAATGGACCATGGGTAGCCCATAAATTCATATGGCAGGTATGGGATTTGTTTTTCTTGTACCACAAGTCACTCTACCTCATGGGAATTGGTTCTTTCTCATTCCCATTCCATTGTTGAACATCCCAGCATCAGTTTTCATCCATTACGAATGTCCGGCAGTGAAAAAAACCAGAAATCGCAACTTTGCAAGAACCCACGTTTTGAAGTGCCATAAACACCCAGAATTTGGTATTGACAATGAAATCCAATGGGGGATCCATATATATGAACCTTGGGGCGAAATTGAGAGTATTAGGTACCCCGAAATCCATTGGAAATCCCAGTTTTTATAGCCTAGAAAACCAGTGATGGGATTGAGTTATTTGATGATAGAATTGTGAGAAATCCAAGTGTGAATGACTGAGCAGAGGTTGGGAATGCTTGATAAACCCAGTAAAGGATGGAATCTCAAGGATTTAGAAGCTTGGACCTTTCTATGCCCATCCTGAAGAGCACTAGAGGGAAGGAACACCTGAGGGACTGTGCAACAGAGAAGGGGACCTTCCTTGTGTTGGGTGTGGTAGGTACTATGGGTGCCCTGACTATTTGAATTATCATGATATGCCTGTAGCTCTGTGGTTGAGCTCACTGGATTAGCATTTCCCTCCTTTGTCTTTTGTATGCTTGATAAACCCAACTGTGTGTTGGCTTAGCATAGTTGTTGAGTGAAACCATGGTTGTGAGTGAGTCCATTTAGTTCCTCCTTAGTGGATACACAACCCAACTCGGGGGTGATCTCTTAGCTGAAAGAATATTAGTTGGACAAAGATCTATGGTTGGGTGGAACATTGCTCTCACATAGCCAGTTGTTTGGACAGCTTCATCTCCAAGATAAGTGTTCTCTGTGTTTAAATTTTATGCATTCTGTGTTCTGCAATGTGTTAATTATGAATGATAATTATTCATGTTAATGGAATTGATATGAAGTCTGTGCATAGCATAAGAAGGGGATTGATTCCCTGCATATTGAATCATCATCCATTTGTGATAGATATGTTAATTCATTACAATTATGTGTGTGCAAATATGATTTAATTCTGCCGTGTTTATATTGAGTATGAATTTGCACACATAAGTTTTTATTTATTATGAATTTCTTAATAATGTATGGGGCTGAGTTGACCAAATAAGCCCGGTATGTTTGGTCATGTTTCCTCCCTTGCATTGGTTTGATGGAAAGGGACATGACAAATCCAATCGGTACCAGTAACCTAAACATTTTTCACAAAAAAATTAAAGGACTGAGAATTAGAGGGAAAAACAGTACCCGTGAAAGAGGGCACACGAAGACTCAGCAATGCACGCGGACCACCAGGGATCTCCTCAGGTTGTGTCGGAGGGGAGTAAGCGTTTGGATGGGGCTCTTGTTCTCCATCAGAATCCTGAGATGACACTCGTTGATTAGGTGATACCGACGCGGAATGGAAATCTCTCTCCGAACCCCCAAATTTCTGAGAAGGTAAGCCATTTAGGGTCCGCAGTGGCAGCTTACAGTCAACTACAGGGTGCCCATACTCGTGGCACCGAAACAGAACGTTTTCATAATCCAACTTCTGAGGAGTAAGCATTTGGATGGGGGAAAACATAAGCCCATTTCATCCACAAGACCATCCCTAACGTTGATATTCACCAAAACCCGGGCAACCTTCCATTGTTTTGTTTCTCTAAAAGATAAATCTGCTTCAAGAAAAGAGCCTAGAATATTGTTGATGTTCATGAAGTGTTCTTCAGACCAGTAGTGAAAAGGAAGACCCGGTAAGCGAACCCATAGAGGAATGGTTTCCATGCGTTCCCTACTAGCATCAAAAAGGGGGTCCAAAGGTTTGAGTAAGAAAGGTGCTTGGTCCAGGTTCCAGTTGCAGCTCAGGACCCAAAGGGCATGGTCCACCTGTGTGAAATGGAAAGCAAACCAGTTCCTAGACAGGGTCACAACTTCAGGAACATAACCAAGATGACCCAGCCAATGTTGCTTGCCCCATCTAACCACCATTCGCAACGCAAAATAACGACCATAAGCCCGCCCCACCAGTGTCAATTTTTCCATTTCAAAAACTTGATGGAAGCCAATGTCTTCACCCAGTGTGTAATTAACCCCCTTGCCTTTGTTTTTTAACCACTTCCGCCAAATTTTCTTCCTGGAACAGGTTTCCGCACCATCATCCTCCATCCCCTGCCTGAAACTCGAACTCGTATCCCTACACGCCGTAGGACTAGGGTAACCTCGTTGTTCTAGGGTTCCCAAATAATCCTCCAGAAACCCTAAGTCGCTTAGATGAGCCGAACCTAATGCAAAACCGTCAAGAGGATCCTGAGAGCCCTCACTAAACCTGTCGAAACCAGGAATGAGACCATCACTCGTACTGTCAAGCAAATCGAAATACCCTCCTGGTCTTAGTTGAGCATTAGGTAAGGAGAACAAAGGATGGTGAAAACCCGAGAAACCCCAGGTAGCTCCACCCAAAGCAGCGGCCAAAAATTCTGCATCATAACAGGAGGAAAAGGGATGCCCCGCAATCTGTACCGGGGGAGGGGAAAAGTTCAGGTATCCCACAGATGAATCCTTAGCAAAGAATGGTACCTTCTCCCGTATTCCCGGTTCACCCACAACGCTAAGCGATGAACGATCTTCCACCTCAACCCAAGGTCCTCCAGCTAGCGAGGCCCAAATGTCACAAGCTTCCAAATCATCACTGATGCAATCAACCACCTCTTCATAGCCCATGGTAATAGCTGCACAGATCAGTAAAAAAACACAAGAATGGGAAAAAAAGAGTAAAAAAGGTAAAAACGTCAGGGTCCTGTCAAACCCCAGCTAACGCCAATATCGAGGTCGATGGGTTGCGTCATCACCGCCACACCCTATACACCCGTCATCGTGCTAAAAGGGCCATCCAACAGTGGGATGCAGGCTACGCAGCCACCTACAACCCAAGTCGAGGCCTGTGAACCCTAGCCATCATCCTTCACCCTCCATGTACTCAAAGTGGAGAGATTATATGTCCCATCTCTTTTTATTATTTTAAATCTTTACTATTTCATACTAAATGTGAGTTTTTATAGGTCTTGCTAGTCTTCATAATATAAGGTACCTACAAATTTTTTATTGATTTCCATCCCTATCTTGACTGTAGGGTACCTTTCTTTTCTTGCCTTTTGTTGCAACCATTTATAACTGAATTGGTGTAGACCTATGTTAACACCTAAAAAGTGCTCACTAGCTCATTCCCTTACTCACATGACCCATTTGTCCACTTTTCCACCATCTGAGCCCCTAAAACCAACAAAAGGTCACCAAAAGACCTCAGTACACCCCTTTTTCCATTAAAAAAGATTATTTTTCCAAGAAAATCATAAAAAACCCTCAAAAAGGGTCCAAATTCCCAAAAATATTAAAAAGGGAATTAAAATATTATTTTTATTCAAAAAAGGAAAAAGGAGGGAAAAGTACCTAAACCATGTTGGTCAATACCATTTGGTTTCCACAAAACCACAAATGGTATTCCTCACCACCAAAACCTATAAAAAGGTGGTAGGGGCTCCTCATTTCCCATCCTTCCATTATCTCATCCTTATGCTGCTGAAATCTCCCATGAGCACTTTTAGCCATTGAAGCAACCTTGGAGAAAGAGACCTATTGGAGTTTGGAGCTACTCATCTTGGGAGTTGCTCAACATCAACCTTCACCATTGAAGGTAATATCGCAAGCACTTGCTTGCCCCCCACTTTTCAATACAAAAAATTATTTCTTATGTTTCTTGTTCTTGATTTTGAAATGTTTACATTATTTGCTTAGATTCTTGCTTAGATCCATGAAAAGTATTGTTTATTTAGTTTATTGTTTTTATTTCTATTGAAACTGCTGCTACTAGTTAGCAGGTGCCCATAGCACTAAGCTTGGTTGCAAAACCGAGCCAACAGTTTTTGGCGACTCCGCTTTGGTTTGAACTTTAGATCTCTAGCTTTGCCATTAAATCTTAGTTTTTATGAGTTTTTAACCAATAGATCCATAGATCTGCCATCTTAGACAGCAGATCCATTGCTGTTCTGAGATTTGGCCCCATAAACAGCCCGAAATTTTCAATTTTCGGGTTCGTTTCTCGGTTTCCGTGCACGGCTTCCGCCTCGCGGTTTTTTGACAGACAGTCGCGCGGTCCATCGCGACTTTTCTGCGTTTTCCCGCGCGGTCCATCGCGGCCTTTTTCCAGACAGTCGCGCGGTCCATCGCGACTTTTCTGCGTTTTTCCGCGCGGCCCATCGCGGCTTTTTGCCAGACAGTCGCGCGGTCCATCGCGACTGTGCGACAGAAACCCGCGCGGTCCATCGCGACTTTTGGCCCAAAACCCGCGCGGTCCATCGCAACTTTTGGTCCAAAACCTGCGCGGTCCATGTCATTTTTTGGCCGCGCAGCTCAATTTTCAAACGACCATATCTCCCTCTCCCGAACTCCGTTTGAAACGATTTTTTTTTTTCAAATTTGGTGTTTTCGATCAAGGAATCCAAATATGCTATTAGATTTAAGAAATTTTCCATAGAAATTTATCTAATATTGTATTTTAGTGTTATTTATCACTTCAGTTCACCCATTTTGGCTCATTTTTTACAGTATTGATTCTTCATATTTCACAGCCATAGAAATTTTTTTTTACTATTTAAAAGTGCATATCTAGAAATCTTTTTAAAAATTTTCAAGAAAGTGAAAGAAAGACTCATTATTGCATTTTCATCTAGATTCAAATTTTTTCCTGTTTACTTCTTTAAAATCTTGCCCTTAGCAATTTTTCTCAAAACAAAGAAATCCATTATTTCTTTTAAAAAGAAGTCTATTATTTGCTTTCATAAATCCAAGAAATCCTTTATTTTTTGAGTTATTTTTTGAAAAGCATTTAAATTCCTTTTTAGTGAAAAAGTCATAAATATTTGCTTTTTATTTTCGAAAAATCCTTTATTTTTTGAAAATTTCTTGTAAAAGCATTTAATTTTTTCAAGTTCAGTTTACAACACCTCACGTGCACTCACACGATCACTTAATTGAACTAAGCCTTAAAACGTACCTTAATCTGAACACACTTTTAACCCCACTTGGGGAACACTAAAAGAATTCTTGTAGCTAGGTAGTATTGGGGGGATAGGTGTTCCAATAACACCCCTCAGTTCATACATCTGAGACATAGAAGTTGTCCAATTAGGGAGCTAAAATCTCTTAGTACTTTTTGGCGCGGTCACAACCGGTTTGTGGGAAGGCCTCTCCCCTAGGAGGGTTGAAGTCGCGAGGATGGTTCCGGAAGCCTGAGTGGGATACCGAAACCCATTCAGTAACCGAAGGGCTACCATTCGCAGTTCTCGGGATATCCCTGTATTGGGATATTGCGATCAAAGGACCAAACGGCAGATTTACCTTTTCTCGACGCGTCATGAACGGAGTATCCTAGTAGCCTGTCTTTTTAGGATTGATTACCCGGTGTCCCTCCCGGTAGGGGGATATCTAGCCGTTGTCTCTACATTCATATTGTCTGACTTGGATTTCATCACCTTGCAGGGGATATCGTCTGTTTGAGTCACAATACTTTTAGATTAGGTGTTTGCATGATCTTTACCACCTTTTGAGTCTAGTTACACTTATTTTTTCTAGGAGCCGCTTGCATGTTGGTATTATGACCGGTTGTTGCATTCCTCCACTTATTGTAGCACAGCTGCTAGAATAAGTGCATTTTTTGAGGATTGATTTTTTGGCCTGTGAGCCTTCTTTTTTCACTCCCCTTTTTGCACCCTTGGTTGCATTAGGGTTTTGAGTCTTTTACATACATATATCACCACCTGATACTTAAAACAAATTTTTACATAAAAAACATATTCTCACCATTGAGAATTCTAGACGTTCTCGTCGTCTACAGGGCGAACTCCCAGAGTTTAGTCCACTTGGCTCTCCACGTCACGGACGCAGAGCATTATCCCTTGATTCGACACATCGTCGATCATCTAGACGGTCATCCGATTCTGACATACCCCACTTCACCTTTGATTTGGAGGTAGAATCCGAAAACCCCACAGAGTTACCACCTACCACAATTATGTCTGGAACACCAGAAGATCCACAATTTACATTAACCATAGGTCAGACATCCGCAGACCTTTCTGCGGGGATACCATCCATGACAACACCCACCCCCTTGGGTATGCCCAATATGGGTAACACTCCACATTTAGGAATGCCTAGCACAGGACCACAACCTGTCATGGGCATGCCCAACATGGGGGTCATACCCCCTTCGGTTTCCACAAACCCTATCCCAGGAATCCCTAGTACGATTCCTAACCCAAGTGTCACTCCTGTTGCACTTGGGAATGCTATCCCAGGAATCCCTAGTGCGATTCCTAACCCAAGTGTAACCCATGTTGCACTCGGTAGTGCTATACCAGGAATCCCTAGTGCGATTCCTAACCCAAGTGTAACCCAAGTTGCACTTGGGAGTGCTAACCCATATCAGGCCACACCTTTTGGAGGGCACATACCCTCCATACCTAGCATACCTATAGGCGCTACTGGACCCCTACACCATACCACAATGGCTAGGCAGGTCCCGGTTCCGGTCACCACATTCGCTAGTCTACCATACATGGCAAGTCTCAACCTGCCAGATTTAGCTAGGCTCACAAATGACCCCATCAGGCATGATCCTGCTTGGCCCCATATGCCCACTAAACTTCCCTCTGACATCCCTAAGTTCGAGGGTAAGGCTGGAGAAGACCCCCAAAATCACATCATGTCCTTCCACTTATGGTGTTCCTCAAACTCCATAGTGGATGACTCAATCCGCCTACGGCTTTTACAACGCACCTTCACTGGCTCCGCAGCCAAATGGTATATCGAGCAACCCCATGGGACGCATTCCACATTTACCTCCCTTGCCTCGACCTTTCTACAATTCTTCCAGCTACCTGTCCGCTACGATGCGGGCGTCGAGATCCTACTGTCTTGCAGACAGAACACGGCCACGCATATCACTGACCATATTCATGATTGGCGTCGGCGCCGAAGCCTATGCAAGATCAAATTAGACGACCGAATCTTTTTAGACTGGTTCCTTAAATCCCTCCTTCCTCTCATTGCGAAGGATGTAGCATCTGAAAGACCCCAGTCTGAGGAAGAGGCCATCCTCAAGGCCCAACAGTTTGATCTCATCTACGCCCAATCGGGTTACTTATACACGATCATACCGAACGCCCCACGAGGTGACTCTGCACGCGGTGACACACCGGGGGCATCACATGCCGCTGATGGCATTATTGGCCAAATTACACCGCAAGCAAAACCTTTCAGTATGGTGAGCACCATGCCCGCCCCAGACCTTTCTAGGGCTACATCTAGTTCCGGAGCGACGACTTCCTATGCTACAACAAACCAGACCCATCACGTTCATGGACCCTCTTGTCCACAACATTGTTATGGCCAAGCGCCATCAGCATATGTACCTCCTACATACTATGCTCAACCTACGGTTCAGACCCCCATGCAGTTCCCACAACAGCCCATGCATTACCCACAACCGGTTGCACCAGCTAACCTCACACCTCCACCAGCTCAGGGATACCAACAACCCCAACAGGCAACTGGACCACCTCCAGCTCCACCTGCATACTATCCACCGCAACCTGCTCCTGCACTTGCGGCTCCCCAGAATCCCCCCAATGCTCAAGGGCATGTGTACGCACAACAACATCAGCCCCAATACCAAAATAACCAGCGCAACCAAGGTGCGCAACAGAACCGTGGTATAGGTCATAACCACGGTAATAACCAACAACATCAGCAAGGTCCTCCACCTCCCAATCCTCCGCAGAATAACAATGCTGCTCCTCCCAACCGCAATCCGGATCGGAATCCTAAGCAGCCTAGAAATAATAACCTCAGAACAAACCACCCTTGTTCTATCTGCGGAGTCTATGGTCATTACACGCATTCTTGCCCACATTTGGAGCGAGCTCGGCAACTCTGGACCGACGATGCACATCGTCAAGGGCAAGCGGCTCCTCAGCCGCCACCCAACCCTCCACCACCTCAACATCAACCCTTGGTGCTGCAAAACCCCTTTCCAAACCAGGGTGTAGTGAACACTCAGCCGTTAGCCCCCCCTCAGGGCAACGTGCCACCACAGCAGATCACTTATGCAACCTCTGATCAATCCATGTTCGATTCAGGTACTCACCATTTGTTGATGATGTCGACTGCCGCTGCCAACCTCCAAACCCGTCGGAACCAATATGGCTCCACCTCTGAAGCCCCTCCCGCCGACAAAAACACTAACGTGAATCCCACAGATCAAACGTTACGTACACCTCCGGCTCCACTTGATGGCGCTTCCAAAGCACCTCGCTTCCCATTTCATCGCATCAACAATAATCCTAATGCTCACGCTGCGCCGAATTACAACATTGTCGACGACTTAGCCCAGTCTCCTGCAGCCATGTCTGCTTTAGAAGTTTTGAAAAACTGTCCTTCGCAGCGCAAAACTTTGCTCTCTGCCATTGGCGCCATGGACCCCAATGATTCACAGCTGATCGCATTCGATTCAGACCAGTCTGAACCACGCTTGCCTTCCTCTTTAGCATTCCAAGTTTCCGTTTCTGTTCGGAATCTTGTTATCCATCGGTGCATTATCGATGAAGGGGCCTCCACATGCGTCATGTCTACATTCGTTTGGCAGAAGTTGGGATCCCCTACTCTCCAGCAGTCCACCACTGCGTTGCGAGCCTATGACGGTCATTCGGCACAACCCCAGGGTCTCTTACCTAATGTCCCCATCCAGCTCACGGGCAAAACCGTGCTCATTGACATTGAGGTCATCAATGCACAACTTGACTATAACCTTCTACTTGGCCGTAGTTACATGTATGCCATGCGGGCTGTTGCCTCATCCGTTTATCGTACCATGCAGTTCCCCCATGAGGGACGCGTGGTCAAGGTGGACCAACTCACCTATTACGATCCCAAGGCCCCCACTGCACCTGAAAATGTTATCCCCATGGTTGAACAACCTGTTTGCGGTGCAAATACCTCATTCGTTTCCTCAGTCAGACCCGGACTGTACTCTGACGCGCCGATGACTTCTACATTCCAGGCCATACCACCACCGTCATCGGAGACCCATGTCGCTAACCTCTACACTCTGTCACAACAACCCGGTAACCAACCCTCCTTGTTTCCCAAACCACCATTGGTACCTAGTCACATTGGAGTTACACCCATCCACACAATCCCCTTTCTATTCCCTCCCTCGGGCGTAGTAAGCGCTCCGGTTATGGCTACCTTCAGTCTCCCCGGGTTAACATTGGGATTACCCGTGTGGTATATTTCGCCTCCCGTTTCCCCACCGACACCAAATGTCATCCTGCAACCGGTGCAACCCATTGTCACTTCTACCCAACCACCTCCCGGTATCACGACTCCTTCGTTGTCAACGAATCCCCCTCCATTCGTCAGGCCCACTGGGGGCAGAGGTCCACAACCATACACTGCGGTACCCCCACCCAAGGCAGTTAAACCTCCCCCCATATTTCGTGCTCCTCCAAAATGCTCGCTGTGTGATGAGTTAGGCCATCCAACCCATCAGTGTCCACAGTTACCTACATTGCAGGAACACATGCAAATGTTGGACGATGACCCCAACATCCCGGTGGTCAAACTAGATCCAAACCCTATGCCTCGTGATAAATCACTGCGTACCAACCACCCATGTGCAATATGCGGTATTTACGGCCACTACTCCCACAACTATCCTGACATCCCAGACTATAGAGCAGCTCTCTACGAGATGAACAATTTGGACCTAGAGACGGCACCCCCTACTATCGAGGAGATCTACCCTCCTGCATCATCCTCATCCGGAGAGATTAACACCATCTACATGATCTCTTCGACTACCACTACCTCATCACTCGATTTGACCACTCAAAGCTCCCGCAATGATGAACAGGTTCTCGAGACTCCTACTACCTTTGATTATCCTGGGGAAGACATACACCATCGTCCATACTTCCTCCTGGAAGAGACTTCATCCACCACCGCTACCCAATCCGCGGTTGAGTCCAAGGATTTCCTTCCTACTAAAATCGACTGGTTAACGGATCCCATGGCCGATATTTCTCCCGTCATCCACATTGACATCTCTGACCCACTTGGTGCCCTTCATACCATCACATTAGGAACCTCCCAGAATGAGATCAGAGAATACCAACAACTGTTCCAAGAATTCACTGATGTCTTTACTTGGTCAGATACCGAAATGCCTGGCCTTGACCCCACCATTTATACGATCTCCACTGGATACCCCTCTGTCCGGTCGGCCCCTTCCATTGATCCCTTTGACACACAGGTTCAACCCTTTCAAATCGACCAGGAAACCACATGTCCACAACATGGGGGCAGGCCCAAAACCTTGCCTACTCATCATCATCGTGATCCTCGTCGGAGATACTGGGGGCATCCACCCCACAAAGGGAATCCCCCATCATCATATCATCACTTCAGTATGCCACCACGACCCACAGCCTCATGGTATAACACCCCGCCAGCAGTTGCTCAATGCCCTATTGATCCCTCTCTGAGACAACATCTGCACCACATTGACACCTATGAGTTAGGGGGCATAATAGATTACCTCGACCCCGGGATAGGGGGCATGATCAATCATTTTGAACCTTCCCCATCATCTCTATCTCAACACCTCAATGAGCCCATCGTTCAAACCAACACATATGTGATCCATAATCACAAACCCCATGCACATAGCATGGGGGCAGGTCATTAACCCTGCTCACTTTTTCATATTCGTGATCTCAACCATTTTTGAGGTCACGTGTCACTTGTATATTTCAGTTGATTTGATACACCTAGTATTTTGCCCCCACGGGTCATCATTTCTCCCCACCACTGCATCCTTCGCTTGGTGAGATCACCTTTATTTGTAGCCATTTTTTAACCTAGTTCTTTCCTTTAACCATTCCGGAGTCCTTATGAGCTCCGTCTTTTGCACCATTTGCACTACCGGATTCATATTTCCGTGCCCATGATGATGCTTGAGATCATTTCTCGCTCTCACCAGGACCAATATCAACATTGTGTCCCGACACCTTGTCACCCCAGTTTGCGTACCACTTCAGCTGCTCTCCGTTTTTGATATATTTGATATCATCGGATTCATTTTTCCGAGCTTGTGATGTTGCTTGAGATCATTTCTCGCTCTCACGCCCATATTTTTTGGGCATTTATTCCCATGCCCCCTCGTCACCTCGGTTTGCGTGCCACATCAGTCGTCGTCCATTTTTTACGAATTCTTATATCGCCGGATTCAGTTTTCCGTGCTCGTGATGATGCTTGAGATCATTTCTCGCTCTCACCTTTAGATTTTTTGGGCATTTTTTCCCGTGCCCCCCTCGTCGCCTCGGTTTGCGTGCCACATCGGTCGTTCTCCATTTTCGACGTGCCTTATATCGTCGGATTCAGTTTTCCGCGCTCGTGATGATGCTTGAGATCATTTCTCGCTATCACCTTTAGATTTTTTGGGCATTTTTTCCACGCCCCCTCGTCACCTCGGTTTGCGTGCCACATCGCCCGTTCTCCGTTTTCGACGTGCCTTATATCGCCGGATTCAGTTTTCCGCGCTCGTGACGACGCTCGAGATCATTTCTCGCTCTCACCTCTATATTTTTCGGGCATTATTGCCTTGTGACCCCTTCGTCACCTCGATTTACGCGCAACATCGGCCTTTCTCCATTTTCAACAATCCTTAGGTCACCGGATCCAGTTTTCCGCACTGATGACGATGCTTGAGACCTTTTCTCGCCCTCATCAATCTTTTTTTGTTCGGTATAATTTTATCCCTTTTTCGGGCCGAGCAATCCCTTTTACGAAAAAGGAACTTAGGGAGTTTCTGTTAAGCTCTTTTCTGACTCCTAAAACAATGAAAAGATCGCCGAGCAATCTTGCTTCCTTTCATGCTCGCTAAACGTATCTGAAAGGGCGTCTACCTGGTATAAGTTTACCCATTTTCCGGACCTTTTAGACTAATTACGAAAAAGGTATACTCTAGTCACATCGGCTAGAAGAGTTCTCCATCCGCATCATTTTATCCTTTTTCGGGCCTTGGAGACTAAACTTACGAAAAAGAAACACCAACAGAGTCCACTTACCGTTTTCAGACTCTCTAAACATGAAAGCAACCATGAGCATGAGCCGTCCTGGGCTCGCAAAATCCACAGGACCGTACCATTTCAGAGCACACTTTTATCCCTTCTTGGAGCTCATTAAAACTACGAAGAAGGAATCAATGGTGCCTCTTGGCGCCACGACAGATCATATCTACTCACATAGCAGCTTCCCCATTTTGGTCGCCTTTGTTCAGAGTATTCTGCAGTATGTCACTCTAAAACTCCCTCGACAGCTACCATCAGCTTGTCCTCCCCCCCCAGAGTCAATATATACCATTCAGTCAAAGCAATGATCCCCACACCTACAAGTCAGTTTCCTACGCTGCCAGGTCAACCATGTCATCATGCTCTGAACAGAGGAAGTTTGAGTCTACCCATTTTTTGACCCAGTTATTTCCCATCCCCACAACTATGTCAGTCCTACCAGCAGTACTACATCACTTCAGTTCTACACCTCGTACTCCTATCAAGGAAACATCGTTGCCTTGTTAGTTGCTGGTCTCCCTCTGTCGACGACAACCACATTGATTCCAGAGGATAGACCTAGAGGTCCCTGTGTCTTGGACTCATTACCATTTATGATGAGTGCCTACGAATCATTTCGCGAGGAATCCTTACTGCCTCTCCAAATGGTTGTTTCTCACATGCTCGACTTCAACACCTTGATCGCATCGTTGAGACTCGCACAGGGTATTAGTCCATTCAGTTATTAGTCGAAGACCCCGGATACCTCCTAACTTCTCCACATTTGAGAGTCCTCCTATGGATAACACCAGTTGCACTTTTCCTATAGATATCCGGGTTGCGTATGGCGACAGTATTTAGATGTACCCCAGTTTTATACTCCCTCGAGTATACAGATACGAATACTCCCCAGATATGGCTCACAGTCATTGAGTCCATACGGTTGTTGGACACCTTCAGTTTCAGCAGTTCAACAGTTATTCCAGTGTATCGGTTATTGAGATCATCCATGATCATGAGTATATCCCACAATAATGTCCCCTCTGGACCATTATGATGTACCACTATATTTCTTTCCGTATTAGATCCCCCTTCTTGGGACTAATTGTTTTGTATATGTCTTGATACGAGCATGGGAATGCCCGCCTCGTCCTTTATCAGAGATTATACCTCATTCATATTGAGGCCATGTAATATTTTTTGTTTTTGCAGCTTCCAAGGGCCGCGGCTCCACTCTCCAACCGGTCTCTTCTCTCCCCTAAACCCCAGAAAAAGGACAAAAGAACTATGATGTCTATCGGTCATACGATGAGCTCCTGCCCTCACACATCAGGGGGCAATCTGTTAACACCTAAAAAGTGCTCACTAGCTCATTCCCTTACTCACATGACCCATTTGTCCACTTTTCCACCATCTGAGCCCCTAAAACCAACAAAAGGTCACCAAAAGACCTCAGTACACCCCTTTTTCCATTAAAAAAGATTATTTTTCCAAGAAAATCATAAAAAACCCTCAAAAAGGGTCCAAATTCCCAAAAATATTAAAAAGGGAATTAAAATATTATTTTTATTCAAAAAAGGAAAAAGGAGGGAAAAGTACCTAAACCATGTTGGTCAATACCATTTGGTTTCCACAAAACCACAAATGGTATTCCTCACCACCAAAACCTATAAAAAGGTGGTAGGGGCTCCTCATTTTCCATCCTTCCATTATCTCATCCTTATGCTGCTGAAATCTCCCATGAGCACTTTTAGCCATTGAAGCAACCTTGGAGAAAGAGACCTATTGGAGTTTGGAGCTACTCATCTTGGGAGTTGCTCAACATCAACCTTCACCATTGAAGGTAATATCGCAAGCACTTGCTTGCCCCCCACTTTTCAATACAAAAAATTATTTCTTATGTTTCTTGTTCTTGATTTTGAAATGTTTACATTATTTGCTTAGATTCTTGCTTAGATCCATGAAAAGTATTGTTTATTTAGTTTATTGTTTTTATTTCTATTGAAACTGCTGCTACTAGTTAGCAGGTGCCCATAGCACTAAGCTTGGTTGCAAAACCGAGCCAACAACCTATTTAATATGTTATTTGTAAGTCATCCTTTTTTAATTAGTTTATTTGCAAGTAAATCTGAGCATATAATCTATTATAAATTCATATAGCTAGAGAGGAGATTAGCCTAAGAAGCACTATGGGTGCTATGACTGAAATATGGACATCTTGACTACTTGACACAACCAATATGATATGTATATCACTTTGTTCAATGTATCTAATGCACTATTAGAAATCACAACCATATAAGTTTTGATGAATCCCTATACTTGTATAGTCCATATCATTTCTTCACATTGTGCAAGACATCTTAATTTGGATCCGTGAAGGTTGTTAATATAGAAATCTAGATACCCCGGATGCAGGTGACATAAGCAAACATAGCAAGGCTCAAATGGGCGAGAGTGGCATTGGTGGCCACGCACCCATCCCCCGTGGCACTGGAGGCCACGTACCCACCCCATCTGGAATTGTTGAGCTCACTAGAGGCGCCAAAGATATAGTGGGGGATTTTCATGATCATGAAGCGACGTCAAGTCGCTGGAAACATTAATTCCTAGTCCCTCGACGTCCCCTCATGCTTCCTGTCCAACACCATCCCATGGCCATTCGGCGTGTGAAGCTCTGCCAGTCTGCTAGCTGGCCTCACCATCCCTCCCTCAAACTCCTGTATCGGACTTCTTCGTCCATCATCTTCGCTCTGCTCCTGTGCTCCTATGCTCTCATCGCTCTGCTCCTGTGCTCTCATCGCTCAGCCCTTGAAATTTATTGCGCCTCTCACACCATGGGTAGACCCAAAGGCTCCAAATCTGGCAAGACGAAGGAAACCCCTGAAAGCAACCAGGGAAGGACTGGTTACAAGGCCGAAATCTCCATCCCTGTTTGTCTTCTAATTGACAATTGGGAAGCTTGTCTCATTGCAGACACTCTCAACAGCAGAGACCTAGAGCAGCATTGGGATCCATATTGGTTGGCTAAAAATATGTTGGGGGATTTAATGGAGTACATGCTCTCAAACTGGGCCTCTTCCAGGCACGCAACTCAGTCTCTCAGTGCTACCTTTCCAAATATGGCAGTTGTTCTGCATAATTTGGAGAGCGCATTCGACTGGGACTCCTATGTACCAACTCACCACCTTCGTTGTGATCTTGGTCCTAGAAGCACTGCTCTGATTCCCTCTCCTTCTCCCTCTGCAGTCAGACATGACAGCATTTGTCCCATGGCTCCTACCTTTGGCACCCATGCCACCTCCCCTGGCACCACTCATGGCCCTTTGGCACCCATGCCACCTCCCCTGGCACCACTCATGGCTTTGGTAATTTGGCCACTTCTCTTGGACTGGGAACTCTGGCCAACGCGAGGAGCTGCAGGGTCACCCCACTTGGAAACCTCGCCTCCTCTTCTGGTAAAGCCACTCATCAGGGTCTTATGATTTCTACACCTGGAAATGCTCAGAATTTCTCTGTTGGTTTCAACGTGGTTTAGCTTCGCAGCAGTAGCTCGCAGAAGGGAAAGGAACCTTCCCGCGTGTCCTTTCCCATCCCTTCCACTCTCAGGCCAATCTTGGCCAAACGCACAAGGAATGAGCCTGATGGTGGCTTCTCTGCGGTCAGAAAGACGTCTCCTTTTCCCACCAAGATTCCTGTGCACGACATACGGACTTCTGTGAAGAGTTCCATTCCTCCTGTGAAAATCACCCCGCCACCTGCTCGGAACAAGGACGACGACATCTGTTACAGTTGCCCCATTCTCGAAGAAATTCCTTCCAATGCTGAGGCTCCTGGTACTGATGGCTAGCAAGGTTCTTCTGTGGTTCCATCTCTGCTTCTGGTTTTTTGCTAATTATCAGACTATTTGCTTATCTTCAGCCTTCATTGCTCCGAATCCGCACCCTGGTATCAGGATTTCTTTTATCTTTTTCGGCATGTATGGCCTCAACAATGATGTATATGGTTCTCAAGGTTGGCATCTAATAAGACCACCTCGGTTTGTATTTTCATCTGTAACTTTACTACTTTCAGCTTAATAGAATTTGCAACTATTACAAAAAAAATTTATAGAAATCCAGATAGGTATTATTCATATCAATGACCACTTATATATTAATTCCATATTTAGATGTGTTTGCAATCCATATTTGTATGTATCACATTAAAATAGGTTTGTGTTGTTTTCCATATTCAATACACCTAGTTCACTATTTTGAATTAAGTTTTTAAATATAAATTTATATGGGTTTGTCTTATTTGATCCAATACACTATATTTTAATAAATTTCACACAAATACACTATATTTTTAGTAATTTTCATGTGACACTATATAAGTGATATTGGTTTTGTGGGTTTTTATTTGACATATATGTTTTCTGAATATGTATGTGCATGCAGCTTGATCCCAACTTCAAGAACATTTCTTTGGTACCAATTTCATGGTGTATTTTTTGTTTTGCAAGTGTGTGGTCCATGTTGAAGTAGAGTTCTATGATGACAAGGACATCAAAAATATGAGGTAATGAGGAAGCTAGGACTTGTGAGAATTAATGCTCATTCTTTTATATTTCAACTAATTGCACATTTTCAGTGGTGTTAAGGGGAGTAAATGATGTATAAACCATTGAAACCCTTATTTTTCCAAGACCCTAAACTTTGATTGCTATATAAACCCTTACAACCCCTATTAATCCCAAACCTTAAACCCTAACTACTATATAATCCCTTATTTCAAAAAAATTATAAGCCTGAGCCCTAAACGCTAATTGCTATAATGGTGCAATGTTGGTCCCACACCTTCATGTTGGAAGAGACAATAGAATCCTTAGTCGAGAGTGGAATTGATGACTTCATGTTGTTACTACACTATATGGATTTGTACCATGCACTATTTTTGTTGATGTCCTACTTGTGGATTCTTCTTTAGAAGGTTCAACATTGTTCTACATGCAAGTTTATGTTTATGTTTTTCTTTTTTGGCAGTCAATGTTATTGCACCACTAGTTGATCTAATTATAGCAATTTCTTGCTTTATTCTCATGGAAATGGTGCACATAATGTAAACTTTGTTTGAGAACAATTAATAAAATAAAATTAGGGTATAATTGAAAGTTATATCTGCTATTTATTATGGAAACAAGTAGGTCCAATTTTTTTGTGTTTAAAAGTTTTGGTTTGACAATGTTTAATGGAATTTTGTGAATGTATGTACATCCAATTCATTCCACTTTGGGTTGTAAGGGTACTTCATGTTCTTGAATGCACTTACCCCATATTTAGTGGCATTTAGCGTAGGGATGGATTCTATAGGCAATTTCTTTAAAAGGTGAAACATACATCTCCTTGTGATATGAACCATGTTGGAGGTATGAAACACCTTACCAACTAACCAACACTTGTTGATGTCTCTAATTTTTTTGTACTGCATTGCACTCAACAATCAATATCCCTCCTCCCTCATGGATTGTTGGATGCATTAACATGTTGCACCTGTCTCAATGATCCCAACCACATCAAATGCTCCATGAGGGGTGGCCCCAACTATATGACATGGTTTGCAAGGGGTGAAATGTGTCTCTATGGGATTTAAATTTCCTTGGGATATGGAATATCTATATTTCTATATTATTTTTGCACTTAAAAATCAAAATCTCATCTTCCATCATCGTTGGTTGCATACATTAACAAGTTGCACCTACCCCCTGGCCCTAACCATGTGAAATGTCCATGAGGGGTGAAAATTGTCTATGTAGGATTTGGACCTTGGTGGGTATGAAACACCTCTACTTTACCCCATTTACATTTTTAATTGTTGGTTATTGCATTATTTCCAATAATCAATATTCATATCCCCTAATGGTTGGTTGGATCCATGAATAGGTGCGAAGTCTTCAGTTCTTCAGGAAGTGAAGCCATGGGATGATGAAATAGATATGTAAAAGCTGGAGGAAACAATATGCAGCCTCAAGATGGAGGGATTGTTGCGGGGAGCCTCAAAACTGATCCCAGTCAAATATGGAATTAATAAGCTGCATATAATGATGACCATTCAGGATGACCTTGTATTTGTTGACAATCGTGTTGAGCATTATGTTACAACTAAACCAACCAATGAGTATATTCAGAGTTGTGATCAAGGAAACTTATAGGGGCGAAATTTAGCCCATGGGATATTTTTGACGTTTTTTCCAAAAAACGATTCACCAATTTCCCATTTTTTCAAAAATGATTTGCCGAAATTCCATGGGATGATTTTTTTCACTCTAAAATCGCCAAAATTGTACAAAAACTATATAAAGTCCTTAGAAATTTGAATATTTTTATGTAAAATTTGCTAAACATTTTATGGTTGCAAATTTAAGAATTAGTAAGATTCGCCAAGTTTTATACACTTTGAGAAAATAATGGATCCTTAAAATTTTCCTCGGCTGTGATATTGTTGCATTTAATAAGATTTGTAAGTTCCAATTTTAGTGCATCAGGCCATTTTCCTTGCTCTATTACATGTGCTTTCGCTTTGTTCTAATTTTAGGTTCTTTTGTTATGATGTGATATGTGTGATTCAAAATTGAGGAAACATGAAATTCACATCAAATTTGAATTGGTTGCTTCGAATGGTTAATAGCCCGAAGAGATTGTCTTCAGTGGAACCTGGGAAACAACCAATCACTAAATGTTTTTTTAAATCATTTTTTATGTAAGTCTGGCATGAGAATGGGTTTCTAAAAGCATGTTGAAGATTTGTTAATATAATTGTGCCCCAAAATTGTTGCCTTGTGCTAAAAGTTTTCAATATTTATGCATGAAAATTTCATATGTTCCTTTTGCTTCAATTTGATACAAACTTGCTCCAACTATGGTTATGCTACCTATTGTATTAGGGATTAGTGCCCAATATTTACTTATTTCCAAGTTTCGACTCTACAAATATTATAGTACTAGATAGTGGTTTATTAGTAGCTTAATAGTAGACAATATAAAAAAGCAAGACATTGTATTTTTTAGTAGCTTAATTTTATTGCTCTTCTCATAGTGGTTTATTGATAGTTTAATAGTAAGCAAGTAGGAAGTTATACTCAAATTATATTCTATATGTAATCTACTTGATTTAATTGCTCTTTACTCAATTTCTTAGGGAGAGAATGTGTGTGAAAGCACTACAAATATTATGTAGATGAATATTTTAGCAATGAGATATTCTCACATTCGTTTTCTATGAAAAAAAGATCACAGTCCAAAATTTTATTGAAAATTATGAACCATACTTTTCATAAGCATGAGAGCCTTACACATAGTTTTCGTTAGGTATAGCTTTTAATTACATATAATAATTCATCAAATAATTCTAAGTGGACTAGTTCTGCAAAAATACTTCTAATATCATTCACATTTTTATCTGTCGTAATGTCCAAATAGCTTCACGGTACTTCTTCTAAAGTTCTGCATGTAGAGTAGTAGCCTGCTCCAAGTATTTCATAAATAGCCAAAATAGCCCATGCATCATGGGTTGGAAGATTAGAAAAGGTTGGGTCCTGGATCCAATTCCTTTATAGTTTCTTTGTTATCCTCCCAAACTCTTGAGGTACCTTCTTAAAGTTGCAATCCCAACTTTGAGAGTTGGTCAACATGTCCATTTCTATCCCTGTAGATATGTTGAAAGGAGACTTCTTCAAATGTGTCAATCACCCTGCAAGTATCTTCATATAATGTGCTTAGGAATATATTCTTAAGAGATCTATTATTTTTGAACCAATCTATCACTAACAGAGATTCCCCAAAGACTTGTAGAGTTTTCACCCTTGCAAAAATAGCCATCTTAAGAATCATCAGGATTGCTGATAATTCTGCTTTGTTGTTTCTAGTGATTCCTATACCTATAGAAAATTTAAACCAGTGACTTTCGGATATGTATAATAATCCACTTGTACCTCCACAGATGGGCCTACCTTATGCAACACCATCGAAACAACACCATGCCCTAGTCATATCAATATGTACATCATCATTCCTTTTTTATGGATATCCTTTTGGAGCTATGGGAAGTGTTCCAATATAGAAAGACTTTTTGTGGCATAGATGTGAGGAGGAATATAAGTATTGTGAAATATAATTTTTTGTGGTAAATTTGAGCTCCCCATATCATAAGGACTAGTAAAGCTCTGTATGCCTGAAAAGCGGAGTTATTCAACCATCTCTGGAATACATATTTAATATCCTCCCCTCTCCATATAAATGAAGTACCTGTGACCAGAGAGGCATATTTCTACATGTCAATCATGTATGGGCATCTAAAAAATATATGATGTATAGATTCATTGGTTGATCTACAGAGAGAGCATATACTGGGTCCTATGCGTAGAAATCTGATAAGATGATCTCAAACTGACACTTTCCTTGCCAATGTGAGCCACATGAAAAGTATTGTCTTGAAAGGAAAGTTAAGCTTCCAAATTATGTTATTCCACCATTCTGTAGGTGGATGATATTCTTCCTCCCTAAGGGCCTGATAACCAAGTTTGGGCTTGTAGGTACCACCAGTGGAATTTTTTTTCCAAAGAATTGTATCATCCTCATCCATAATTATGATATAGCAATTTTTAAGAGATTTTACATATATGTCCTAGTATAATTTCTCTTCATTCATAAAACCTATTTTTTCAGAAGATATCCATTCTTGTTGAAGAAAAGTAGAATTATGTGTGTCTTGAATCTGGCATAAAAATATATATCCTATGTCGATAAGAGCTTCAATAATCACTTCTAGAAGTCTCTGTGCATCCTTGATACCAATCCATGGATCAATTCCTAGTCTGATACATATTCCATTACCTATCTTCTAGGATATCCAATCTCCAATAATATCAAAAGCTGAGAGCATTTCCTTTCACATAATAGATATATTTCTCGACACCTTTGGGATAGACTTGATCCATTCCATAACTGTCAATGGATACATATACTTCTAGTGTATTACTTCAACCCATAGTCCATTTCCTTTTACCATTCTCCTTATACATTTTGCAGCAAGGCCTTTTGAGAAGCTAAGATGAGGCTTAAGGCCCCATCCTCCAAGATATTTTCAAAGAGTGAATTTATTCTAAGAAATCCAATGAAAAGGTTTATCATTACCCTTCCTTCTCCAAATAAAACTAAAACATAGCTTTCTGATACAATTGAAAACACTCATGGGAATATGTGCAATGGTAACCCAATAAACAGGTAGACCTTCTAATATTGACTTCAATAATACCAGTCTATCGGATTTTGAATGCCATTTGTTTCACCAAAGATTCAACTTGTTCTCAAATTTGCAAATAAGCCAAGCCCAGTCCTTGTTGTTATGATCATTAGTCTTTATCACAAAACCTAAATACTTAAGACCCACAGATATATCAAATATCTCAAAATCAAATTGTAGTAGCTATCCAATCAGTTATGATAGATTCCATGTTCATAAAGGAAAGTGGATTTTCTAGGATTGAATATCATACCTATCGCTTATGACAAGAGGGAAAGTATGGCTTTTAATTTTTGAATCTCCCTTTTGGAACCATCAGAGAAAAGAAAAATATCGTCAACAAATAGAAGGTGGGTAATGTGTACTGATCCACAAAAACTGAATCCTTTGAGAGTTCCATTAGATCTAGATTTTGTAATAATTCTATTGACTCCTTCCATGATGAGTAAAAATAATAGGGGGGGGAGTGAGAAGCCTTTCCTCAACCCTCTTCCTGGTCTGAAGAAACGGGATGCAGATCCATTAACAAGCACATTAAATCTAACATATTGAACACATCAGAGAACCTAGTTTTCCATGGGAAACTCAAAACCAAAATGTGTGAGAACCAGTCTAAGAAAAGTCCAGTTGACTCTGTCATATGCCTTTGACAGGCCATCCTTTATGAACATTGTAGAAGAGTGCTTGATTTTGGTTGAATGTAGGACCCTCCTATGCTACTCCAATGGCATTGTGTATTTGTCTTCCCTATAGGAAGAAAATTGTTCTGGTGTAATGGATTTCAACGAGATGCCTATAATTATAGCAATTAGCTTATATACACAGTTGCATAAGGAAATAGGTATGGGCTCTTCCATTATTTTGACCTTGTCCACTTTAGGAATCAGAGTTGGGAATGTTGAGTTGAAAGTTGCCAATACTCTACCTCTTACCCTAGATTCTTTAACAACTAATATAAGATCTTCTCTAATTATCTCTAACATGCCTGAATAAAATTCTACTGGCCAACCATTTGGTCTATGGATTTTGTCATGGTGCATAGACATGATTTCCTGAGTGAGCTCATCTCTCGTGACTGGTTCTTTTAAAGAGATATTTTGTTCTTCGGATACAAAACTAGGAAAGTGTGCAATAATCTCAAGCATGGATGCAATAGGTGCTATGTGATCCTCTTTATATAAACTAGAGAAGTGGTTAAATCCTGCATAAGCAATATTATGGAATCCTGAAACCATCTCCTTTTTTTCATCTTCAATTTCCCATATAGAGTTAATATGGCTCATGTGCTTAATGTAATTATGATAATACTTTGTATTGATATCACCCTTTTGTAGCCAAATTTCTCTGCTCTTTGTTAAAGTTACAGCATCATGAGTCATTTTCCAAGTCAATCTTGTCAACCAATATTGAGACTCATGTGTCGAGGTAGTGCCTTAGGGAGCCTGATTTGGACTCAAGAAACTTGGAGTAGATTCTTGAGTTGGACTCAAGAATGACTAAGCCTTATGTGTAAAGGTTAAGCCTCATGTGTTGAGGTAAGTGCTTTCTATGTCAAAGTTATGATGTTGTATAGTCTTGCTTGATAAGGCTAAGGTCTTATGTGTCAAGATAGATCCTCATGTGTTGAGGTAATGCTTTGCGTGTCGAAGCATGAATGGTGTGTGATGTACTACTAACCATGGTTGAGCTATTAAGTCTCCTCTAGAGACTAGCCACCTTTAGAGTGAATTACTTTATGTCATGTCCCCAATTTTCCAATATCAAGGGCAGCAAAGAATCCACCAAACCCCCATGGATCCTAGTGAAGACCAAGGAATTAATTAATAAAAGAGGGGGATAACATTAGCCTAGGAAATTAATAACTAGGAAAATTTAATCCTATAGTCAAGTTTATTTAATTAATATTAGAAGTGAAGTAATGATTATTTTTATATTTAATTATTAATCATATATTTTGATGAGTTGTATGATGATGAGGACCCCATGAGGGAGCATTGAGAGATAACGCTAGTGTGATGAGTTGTCACACCAAAGGAGAAAGTGGAGAAAAGTAGCACAAATCAAGGTGTCAAGCAAAAAAGAAAGAAACTGACAAAAGCAGGGAGGTGAGGAAAATAGAAACATCCAGAAATCAAAGGAGGGCGTAGTTTCCTAAAAGGATAAAAGCCAAGTCAGTATGAAAAGAAAGAAACCTCATGAAAAGCAAGGAGGGTGCAGTGTCCAAAGAGGGATAAAAAGCAGTCAGTGTGAAAAAAAGGAAACATTTGGGAAAGCTAGGGAGGCGCAGTTTCCAAAAGGGAGAAAGCAAAAAAGTTTGGAAAAGAAAGAAGTTGCCTACTCAGACAAGGAGGGCGCATTAGATGAGGCCGAGGAGGTTGAATTTCTCAACAATTTACCCAATATATAAAATGATTAGGGCACACCACATTCACATATTTTGCTAGTTTGTTGTTTGTATGTGAGAAAGCTTAAGCTTCTCTAGGCTTTGGTGATGCACCCTTAGCCACTTATGGGAGATGTGCCCCATAGTTCCAGTTCCACTCTTCTGCACATGATCCAGTGCATCCATTGATACCAAATTTCATATCTAATCCATACATTTCATGTGAAGATCCATCCTTCAGAAGTTGATGCAAAGATCCATATGTCTTGAGGTGGTTTTGTAGAGTTTCACATAGAAAGAGTAATCAGTGGGAGAGCTTGAAAGAAGATAAAGAAGGCCAGTACGCATCCCATGAGAATCCAGCATCTCATATTCATCCTGCAAAGCTGATACAGTTACCACACATTCTCTTCTTACTTCTTTATGTACTCTCCTTCTTTTATCATTGTAAAACTTCCAAGACATATATTATCTATGATGTCTGAGGCCATGTCATTTAATGATTAGCTTAATGAACTTAGTTGTTATTTTCTGCTACTGTAAATTACATACCATAGCCACATTTAATAACATAAGAGTAATTAGAGAGCCTCCTTTGGCAGTTTAAGCCCTATCTTTCAAGACTAGTTCAATATACACTTTTAATTGACTAGTTTTCCAGTTTATGCATTATACAGAACTCAGAGTAACTATTTCTCTTTCTGAAGGTTTCTGTATTTTTTTTAAGTTAATTTATAATCCATTTCAATCCAAAAATCATATATTCGTGACTCTCTCCGGCTGTTTGAGTCCATAATTATCAAGACTAGCTCATTGGACACCCAAATTTAACTAGTTTTACCATTTTTTCAATTCAAAGCTATGTATGAGTCAGTTTTATGTTATGATGGTCATTCATGAATCCTGATACATTAATGAAGCATTTACATCCATTTACATGAGTATTTGCAGGCCTATCATCTTGTTTGGAAGAACTTGGAAAACTACTAGTTGAGCAGTCCAACATAGCACCCTTGCCTCTTTTGCTTCCAAATCCCACCAGAACCTCCCAAATTATCAGAAGCACTTGTCCAAAACCTAATTAGGAGATTAATAACTGATATATTCCATTTGTTTACATTCAGGTGTAAGCACTGAGCCTAGTATGCATATGTCCCTAGGAAGCCTCAAAGTAGACATGAGCTACAATTGTTGTTGAAATGTAAATTGCCCCAATGCTTTGTGCACAGGAATCAAAATTTGGACCTGAGCTTGATACCTCTACTGCTGCACATTCACCCATACATTTTTCAGATCCTAAATATCCCAAATTCATAACCCTGGAGTCATTTAGTTGTGGGCCATATACCAACTCTTTTCTAACTAGTTTTGCTAACTAGTTTCTGCTGGTGAAAAATTGTACTGTAAGTTTTAAAATTTGAGATAATATCATCTGATATTAGATCAGGGATATTACAATGGTATCATAGCTCTTTCCTTGGATCATCATGTGGAAAGTAACTCTTGGTGGAAAAAATATCTCAAAATGTTTTTCAAGTTGCAATTGTGGAACCAGTGGCAGACATGGAAGACAAAGGCTTCGAGTTGTATGAGGAAAAAGAAATTATTTACATTGACGGAGGATTACCAAGAGACACTACAAAAAAATAGCCCTTTAGGGGCGGTTTTGGCTTGCGGGGATCTTGGTAAAACCCCCCCTAAAAATATTTTCAGACCTTTGGAGGCGGTCTTTTAAAACCATCCCTAAATTTCATGGAAATTGGACTTTTGGGGGCGGTTTTTGGAAAACCCCCCCTAAAATCCCAATTCTCATAACTTTTGGGGGCGGTTTGTCAAAACCCCCCCTAAAAGTCATGAGAATTGAACTTTTGGAGGCAGTTTTTTTGGAACCCCCCTTAAAAGTCATGAGAATTGAACTTTTGGAGGCAGTTGTTTGAAAACCCCCCCTAAAAGCCCAATTCTCATAACTTTTGGGAGCGGTTTGTCAAAACCCCCCCCAAAAGTCATGAAAATTGAACTTTGGGAGGCAGTTTGTTTGGAACCCCCCTTAAAAGTCATGAGAATTGAACTTTTGGAGGCAGTTGTTTGAAAATCCCCCCTAAAATCCCAATACTCATAACTTGTAGGGGCGGTTTGTCAAAACCCCCACTAAAAGTCATGAGAATTGAACTTTTGAAGGCGTTTTTTTTTTTAACCCCCGTTAAAACTCATGAGAATTGAACTTTTGGAGGCGATTTTCTTGGCACCCCCCTTAAAATTCATGAGAATTGAACTTTTGGAGGTGGTTTATTGGATCCCCCCCCCAAAAAAAGTCATGAAAATTGAACTTTTGGAGGTAGTTATTTGGAACCCCCCCTTAGAAGTCATGAGAATTGAACTTTTGGAGGCAGGTTTTTGAAACCCCCCTTAAAAGTCATGAGAATTGAACTTTTGGAGGTAGTTTGTTGAACTCCCCCCTAAAAGTCATGCAAATTAAAAATTTGGAGGCATTTGTTTAAAAACCCCCCTTAAAAGTCACGATAATTGAACGTTTGGAGGCGGTTTTGTGAAACCCCCCTTAAAAGAAATGAGAATTCAACTTTTGGAGGCGGTTTATTGAAATCCCCCGTAAAAGTCATGCGAATTGAAATTTTCAAGGAAGTTTTTTGAAAACCCCCTAAAAGTCATTTATGTACGTGGGTTAGGTGTGTCACATGGGTCCAACAATGCATCTCATCAAAACACATCAAAGATGGTTCTCACACTCCAACTTTCCATGATCCATGGTCAAAATACAAACTCGTGTGCCATAACATTATCCTTTATGGCTAATGGGCCATGTGTAGGGCCCTAATCACCACATGATTCCTACACATGGAATATTTAGTTTGCAAGTGGGTATGGTGTCCATTTCAATATTTACAACATCATGGATGGTTCTTGAAGCCTAGTCCATGGTGTTAGATCAAAATCTATTTTATAATGAATGGTAGTTACCTCAAGGTCTTGTGACCTATGGGCGTTTCTCTATACCACCACATGGGCCATAGGCAAGGAATATTTAGCTTTTGAGTAACACATTGTCATTTTTTTTACTATTTTCATGTCATGGATGGTTCTAGGAGCCTATGTTATGGTCTAGGGCCAAAATGTAGGTTCTTGGGAAATAAAACTTTATTTTGAGACTTATGGACCATGCATAGGGACTTGAGTCATCATACATACCCTAGATAGGGAATATTTTGTTTATAGTCTAAGTTCTTGTGTTTATTTTTGCACTAATTTTGGTTTGATAAAATCCCATACAGTTATCATTCAAACCTTGATGTCAAATTCTTTGATCTAAAACCTTGGTTATAATTAACCCAAGGTCAACGTTTATTGTGTTAGTGTGTTGATTTGGTGCAGCAGGCATGTTAGTGATTGGGTTAGGGGGTAGTGGGTTAGGGTTATAGGGACACTGGCTCACGGGGGGGTCAGTTGGCAGGAAATATCCTATCATGTCCATTCATATTGGGGAATAAACTATGATACAAAAATGAGAAAATATATTGCCCTGTATTAAGAGGCCAACGGGGCTTAATTATGTTATACGACAATACAAATATTTAGGGTATATTTTATTACATTTTGTATAGAAGCGGTGGAGGAGAGGCAAGTGGAAAATTAGGGGACAAGGGCATAAGGTATTGATTTTGATGGACAAGGGATACTCAATCGGGATGTAGGATGGTTGATGCTAGTGCTCTATTAAAGGGTTTTCATGTTCCTCATGTGCTTGGTTGGTTAATGGATCTTCAAATTGTTAATGGAATTAAGGTAATGAAGGATTAGGATTTCTATCTTTTATGTGATTGTTATCAATTGGAAGTGTAGTTTAGGTGCATATTTCGTGTTCAGAAATCATGTGTTTTTTATGCCTTTCAATGTAGCTTTCCTCCTTGAGTCCATTTGAATTTTTTTTGCTCTAGAAATTTCCTTTTGTGTGATTTCTAAAATCAACCCATCCACTATAGAGCATCTAGGTTTGTGCATAGCAACCTTGTCCCTTTCTAATCTTCCTAAAGAAAGTCTCATGCAATCCTTGGTTGACCCCATTTTCCCATTGTATAAAACACTAGTCTCCAATTCCTTCATGAATCTTATATTTTACAAAAACTAAACACTTTGTTTTTCTAAAGTTACTCTTTATTTTCACCATGTACTGCATTGTTAAACTCTAGTAATCCCACCCTAGGGACACCACCTTTGAGCTAGATAAGAGATAGCCTAAATAGATAAAAAACGTTAGGTGGTGACAATGGCCTCCCTCTTAGTTGTCCATAAGCTATCATTGATTTTATGAATTCAATCTTAAGATGCTCGTTTATGTGCTAACATGGAAAAACAAGCATCTCTAAGATGATGGATATATTCTTAATGGTAGAAAAAATGGTGGAGGAGGTTGAAAGATACAACTATTGGTTAGGAAACAATGGCTTATATGATCATCTCCTTATTCTTATACAACTAGAAAATGATGATGGAAAACCTCCATTTCCTTTTAAATCTAATCATGATTGGTTGGCTAAGGAATATTTTAGAATTTTTATTACAAAAAATGGAAATTTTATTAACCTTGTTGATGAAAGTCAGTTATACTTCAATTTGTTGGAACATTAAACCATCTAGACCTTGTGTAAATTAATCATTTAATTAATTTAATTAGTGTTTAGAACCTTGTTCCAAGTTTATTTGGCATGATATAGCAACCTAGCACCTAGTCTAGTGTATTGAGTCCACCTTATCCACTTTTTGACCATCTTAGACTAGTGATGTGCCCTCATACTTGCTTTTACTGAGATTTTATGACCTAATGCGCCCTATATAGTTTTATTCTTCTTTTATCTTGCTTTTATGAGACAAAGATTGCTTTTAACAACTTTTCTCTTGGATTGAGTTGCCTAAGTTGCACTAGAGTGTCTTTAGGTAAGTTTTTAGCTTTTGCCACCAACCACTTCCATCTTTTTCTCCAAGAAATCCATCCTCTTGTTGATTTAATGTCACTCACGTTCCACCAAACATCTACTTTCCCATTCGTGACAAATTGCATAGAGTTGGTTTTAGCTTATTGTTTAGATTGGGGTTTTAGTGCTAAATAAGCCTGTTTTTTCAATGAGCCTCTCGAATTGCCTCTAGTGCATTAGAATTATCTCTATAAGATGTAATATATTTGCATTATTATTATTGAATTCCAATCATAATGTAATAGACATCAATAGAATTACATTCTACATGTTTATGCATCTATCTTTCTTCACAATTTTGCTAGTCTCTGATGAATTCTTAGTGAAGACTTCTTTGGATCAGATCTTTGGCTTGTTTTGAATTATAATATGGTATCAGAGTTGATGGAGCTCGGAGCTTAGATCCATATAAATATTCTAGTATAATTTTCAAAGTATGTTTTGCAGGTACATAGCTTCAACAATGGATTCGAATTTAATTCATCTTCTCACACCATTCAACTATGCTGAGTGGAAGCCAAAGCTGAGTGCATATCTCAAAAGGTAATGTCTCTATGAGATATCTATTGGAGTTGTTGAAGAACCAGAATCCTCAGAAGAGAATAATGATTGGTTTAATTACAGTGATAGATATTTTGGAGCAATGTGTTTGGCCATATCTTCACAAATGTGCTACCTCATTAATTCTACTAATACTCCAAGTGATCGTTGGTGCACATTAGATAGATAATTTGGATTGCAACCCGATGAGGAAGAGATCAGACATATGGAGAGAGATCCAACCATGAATACCTCCTCAAATCAGCTCATTAAATTCACATATGTCTCAAGCATAGACTTTTCTAATGAAGTTGTTCTTGAAGAAACTGCAGAATCTTCAACTTTTGCTCCTGAAATTGAAGAATATTGCTCCTCTGGTGCACATTCTCATGTTGATGATGAAGAAGAGATAATTAATGGAGTTGATTTTTTTGAATAGATGTCCATTCAAACCCCTTGGTTCTCTCATAATTCTTCTACTCTTAATTCTGGGCAAGAGTTTCCAGTGTGTGCTCTAGATTCTGAAGAGGTTTTTGACTCCTCTATCTCCCATGAGTTTACTGGTCTACAGGATGATGATCTACATGATATGTTGAAGGTTAGATCTTATTATGGATATGCTGCATTTTCACTCCTTGGTTCCATACTTTCTACGAATTCCTACATGATCATTTTCTCTTATTCTCAGAGGTTCAATGAAGAAGGAGGACACTACAAATTGCTTGGGTTCAATTCTCAGGCATGTCATGATGTTTTTTGTTCTAATTTCACCACTGTTGGTTCAAAGGATATGTCAAAGAACCATATACACATTCTTGGATCTGATTACAACTCTACTACATTGGAGTTTAAGTTTCAAGTCTCTACAATTGGTCCTCAACTAATCATGAATTCAATGGACCATCAATCAATCCTTGGATCTGATTTAACTTCCACTGTTCAGAAGTTTAAGTTTCAAAAGAATTTAGATCTGATTGGAGCTGATACTGCCTCTCATGGTTTGAATTTCAAGTTCCAGTATGGTCTGCTAATTCATGGATTTGTTCTCTGCATGTTTGGTTTCAAGAACAAGTTGAGAGAGACTCCATAATTGCTTGCATTCAAGAACAAGTTTTTGGAGCATGATCCACTTCTTCCAAAGAAGAATATACCTCCAGACATTTGATCAGACCACACCTACTGAAGTTTGGAGCTACTACAATAAAATTTTGGTGTGCATATGTCCATTTTTTTTAAGGGAGAGTTTTATTCCCATGAGGTTTTCCATGTTTCCTTAGTTTGCTTGGGCATAATAATTGTAATGGGGTGACCAAAAGCCTATGTTGCTTGGGCCCTAATATAATAATTTTCACTTCAAAGTCAAGCTTAAGGGGGGGTGTTGGAACATTAAACCATCTAGACCTTGGGTAAATTAATCATTTAATTAATTTACTTAGTGTTTAGAACCTTGTTCCAGGTTTATTTGGCATACTATAGCAACCTAGCACCTAGTCTAGTGTCTTGGGTCCACCTTATCCACTTTTTGACCATCTTAGACTAGCTAATAAACGATGCACCCTTATACTTGATTTTACTAAGCTTTTATGAGATAATGCGCCCTAGATATCTTTATTCTTATTTTATCCTGCTTTTATGAGACAAAGATTGCTTTTAGCAACTTTTCTCTTGGATTGAGTTGCCTAAGTTGCACTAGAGTATCTTTAGGCAATTTGTTAGCTTTTGCCACCAACCACTTCCATATTTTTCTCCAAGAAAGCCATCCTCTTGCTGATTTTATGTCACTCATGGTCCACCAAACATCTACTTGCCCATTCGTGACCACTTGCATAGAGTTAGTTTTAGCTTATTGTCTAGATTGGGGTTTTAGTGCTAAATAAGCCTTCTTTTTCAGTGAGCCTCTCGAATTGCCTATAGTGCATTCGAATTCTCTCTATAAGATGTAATATATTTGTATTCTTATTATTGAATACCAATCATAATGTAATGGAAATTAACAGAATTACATTCTACATGTTTCTGCATCTATCTTTCTTCACAATTTTGCTAGTCTCTGATGAATTCTTAGTGAAGACTTCTTTGGATCAGATATTTGGCTTGCTTTGAATTCTAATACAATTTTCCTCCAATCTCAAACAAGTTAAGAAGTTAGTATTAGGGAGATAAAAGATGAAAAAGGAAGAAAATCAAGTAGACCTAGAAAAGGTAGAAGAAACATAACCACTATTTTTGAAAATAATGTGAGAAGGTCTTCCAATGATGAAGAGTTGTTAGATGTAAAGACAATAGAGGATAATAATAAAAAGGACGTAAAATGGAAGCTCAAAAGTAGATCCATATAGTTGGAAGTGTAACATATCTAAACACTAACACATTGTTTTTTATTTTCTTCTATTTATATCAATAAGCAAACGTTTTTATACAAAAAAAACGTCTACTCCTACATTTTAACCCTTAAAATATTTTTGTAATGAATTATGTAATTTTCTTAGAAGTCCTGGCTTGATATGTTGCTAGACTGAGATGATGTGTTTTTCTACATTATGATTAGTAAGTTCAAAGAGTAAGAATATGTAGCCATTCTTATAATCTTTTATGCATGATTATAATTGTAGTTAGAAGTCCTGTCTAATATGTATTTAACTTATGCATGGCATACATCCAAATGAAAATAGGCTTTTAAGTTTATTCCTTGATTTTAATACATGCCGAAGGCAAGGTATATAGCGATCAATTGCTAGTCAAGCAAGTTTGAATTTTAATTACCTTCTAACAACTAAACAAATTTTGTTATAGTTTTCTAAAGTTTTATGGAAATAATATATTAAACTGAATATTTTAAATATTAAAAAATAATTTCTAAATTTCTAAAATATATATTTGTTGTTTTCTAATTGGATAACATCTATGATGTTACAATTTTTACATGGTTTTAATAGGATTTGTCAGAAATAAAAATTATTTAAATAGAATAAAAACAATAAAAAACCTTACCTTGACACCTATCCATGTCGTATCTTTTGGTTTCTGTGTTTTCATAGTAGTATTAATTGAAGTCACATGTTTGCATGTAGGTGTCCCAACCTGCGCATGAGCATTAAATTCTATCGCGAACGGCGATGCTCAGATAGGGCAGGGAGGGTTTGTCCCATCGACAAAATTTTCAAAGGAAGAGCCTGCTCTTTGATTATGTATATAAAGAATGTTAAAATTCCCACTTATCCTCTTTACAATCCTTCCATATTTTCTATCAAAACATAACATTATATGCCACTCCCTACCCATTCACATCACATGAGTTCACCATATGGCACAAGAATCAAAGTAGCACTAGTACAAAATGAGAGATAAATTACCAGGTGGCCAAAAAAATTGGTCACCATAGTTTTTTCAAGGGATAAATGACCAAACTTGAGCAACTTTAAGTGATCCAACTAAACATGACCAAGATAAATGACCAAGTTGGTAACATGATAAATATATGACCAGATAACAAGTAACTAAATTAAAAATCACCACATAACAATAACATTAAGAATATGAATTGGTAGTTCATTTGGTCATTTTTAGTTGTGTCACTCCCACAATGGAAAATTACAATTTTGACAGTGAATTTGTACAATTTACTAAATTTTAACACTACAGGTGGATTCAAAGACCCCTTACAATGAATTACAATTTTTTACCACTGTCATCGAGTGACACAATATACATGATCACTCATGTCTCCGAATCCATCCGCAGTGTTAAACTTTAGTAAATTGTAGACCCTCTCATGCATCGTAGCTCATAAATTGATACCAAATTAGTGTTACTAATCCCAACAACTTCCTAGCAAGACACCAAACTTATCATGATGTGTTGACTAGTGCCATTATCACCCATTGACGTACCCCATAGACATAATTTTGTAACCATGTATATCAACTAGGGTGACACCCTAGCTCCCACAACACCTCCCCATAAATACTATCTATATAAAAACTAGAACCACAACACTTATTATTTTTATTATTAATACAATTGAAACATAAAAATTCAATAATATATAATATATTAATATAAAAATATTATATTAGATAAACACACACACACACATAGATAACATATAAATATAAAACATTTATATAACAAAACCTCATTATTATATAACAATACAAAACAAATTTGATAAAATTATAATATATGACAATGTTATATATAACAAAAAAAATACAATATATTATAATAATAAAACGTACAAACAAACATAAAATATTGGTTTGGTTGTTGACCTAAAACCCAAATCCCACGACGATATGGTGCAGGCTCCCCGTGGGTATTCCACAGTTACGAGAGACATAGGCCATTCATGCCTTTATCTCCTTCACATTAAACCAAAATCCTACTATATGAATTAAATTTCCCTGCAAAACTAAGGCAACAAAGGTCACATGTCAAAGGCGAGGGGTTTGGTGGCCAGGGTTTTGTCGGCTTTCAAGTACCCAATTCCAAGTGAAAGAGAAGATGTTCATTGATGGTATTGATGAAAAATACTTGAACTAGGTCTGAGAGGTAAGTAATATATGGTCGAACTTCATTTTCTGCAAGTAAAGTTTTTCCATCGAAACGGTGTGGGGTGTTTTTTTTTCTTGATTAAACCCTATCTTATATCAATAAAGAGCGCTTGGATGTGACACCCAACATATATACCTCTGAAAATAACATTCCAAACCTTGTTATTGATCCTTTAATATACAACGCAGCCTATGCTGCTAAGACCAAGAGTTGTGGCCTTCCTTCCAGTGTTCCTACCTACAAGTGTCGGCATTCGAGAGGCTCTGGATAGATAAAAAAAACTAGTAGAAAACTATTCCCTTTGAAAAATTCCTTCAACATAATAACATGGGAAACCATGGCTTCTGAACACAAAAATTTTGGAAGAAGTAGAGCGCCACTCGTAGATTGTATAAATACTCTACCCATATCCTTATCCATACCTCGAAGAGCCTGCGATGCTTATGCCTCCCCCTCCACTAGCGCCCAATTCACCTTCAAATGCCTTGTGGACCCCAATAACTAGTGTAGTGTACAAATTATAATTGCAATTATTCCTTTATATATAATATATATAGTACTAGATATAAACATGGTTACTGAAAGACTTGGACATACTTATTTTGCCTTGTATTACTCTAATGAAGGAAAATGCCTACTATAAGTGAAGAAGTAAATAGGGCAAAGATCCATGGCTAATGCTCCAAATTGAACTACTGATTAGATCTGGGCTCCACTTATTTGCCCCTTATGTTTTTCCTTATAAATTAGTAGTGGTACTCTCTCACCATTAATAATGACTATGCATTGTGTACCAAGGTTGTGGCAAATTTGGTATAGTTTGTATAGTTCCCATATGTAACTATTTTTGTTTCTTTTAACTCTTAGGTGGCTAACATTTTACATTGGTGGTCAACCTCCTAGGCACGCAGCCCTTAGCATCATGGTACCGATGGTAAGGTATAACCCATAACTATATGGTTAAGCAACCATGGTAACAACTAGCCGATTAAAGTATTTCCTAGATAAAAGACACTTGGCATCGGATTGTACAAAAAACTCATATGGGGATTATTGTTGAACTTTCGGGATTTTAGGATGCATTCATTCTAGGGTTCGTCAGACTCCAACCTTATTTTCACTTGTCCAAAGCGAGTAGGTTTTTCTCTGGCTCATGTAACCTGCTCTAGGTTATGGGTTGGTGTACTCGATTTCCCCGAGATGTAACTAGAATTAGAGTTCTTCTCTACACAAGAATAAAACTCTACTATGCTAATTTTGCAGTTTACAAATAGCTTGGAGGGTTCAAATGCTCCATGCCAGAGCATCAATGAAGCGAATAAACCCTTCTGTGTCCATAAACTTGACTTGCTTCGCGTGTATCAGTTTCAGATGATTCCCTCCATCTAGATCACATGTTACTGAGGTAATTACCTAAGTGTTGAAAGATTATTTACTTCAATTGTTTCTCTTGCATGCTAATTGAATTGAACATAACTGGATTTATAATCATTTGTTGACAGGTAATCAAGGGCTTCTCGACTTGTCTATCACCGCATGCCACACAAATTTCTAGCTTGATGCTAGTTATGCCATCAAGGATGTACCAGCTAGCTTCCACAGTTCCTGGAAGGCTCCTCTTTGTTGGAGGTTGTTTGATTTCTTTTTCAAGGAAACTCCTGGAACTCGTCGGGTTCTAGGTATGTGTTCTTTCTGGAAAGGGGTTTGGGTTGTTAAATCCCTTAGAGGGTTTTCGCGATCTTACATTCTGTAGAAGTAAAGGGATACATTATTTTTCATTTCAGTATTGCCGCACTTCTCAGCTTGCAATGTATATGCAGTAGTTGAGCTACTGTAGTCATTTTGACTATCTTAGGGTACTTACCCCGTGTAAATTGTAACATACATATTATGGTTCTGTAATTTAATAATTTATAGTTTATGGGTACAATTTTGATGTGCAGAAATTTTATAAACAAATCTTTGCCATCTTCTTAAAGATTCTGGTGCTTCACAAGCCTAAATGGTTAGATGCAAATTCCTTATGGAACTTTTCTTTTGTATATATATGTATCTATGGTGTTAAGGTGAATAGGATGACCGCCATAGCTGTAGTTTGGCTCTGCACATACCTAAATTCATCCAGGGCTCACAGTATACCTTTATATTTGGAAGGGGTGTCCATGCCATTCGCTATAGATTCCAAAATAAATTCTTGCATTTTATATGGACCCAACTACCTTCTTTTTAGGAATGGTTGGCTCATGCAATCCTAGACACCATATGTTGACTGCATGTCTATTAACAACCTTTTTCGGGAGTTGGCTTCACACTGGGTATCAAAATCTTGAATGGCCCACCCTTGTATATACATTTAGCACCACCTTACGATATATCTATTTCTCAACTTAGGCCTATACATTTTCATTTGTTGAAGATTCCTATAGTCTTGGTTGTTTTCAGTTCTAAGGATTGTCTACTGTGTTCACAATGAGTCACTCCCAACTCTTGTGTACCCTTCCTAAGTGTCAGGTGGTTGTTTATTATGGTTTTCAAACTATAGGATTCTGGTTTCTTGATCTAGGTTCGATACCCATACCTCCCTTTAGATGTCGGTGGAGTAGCCCAAGGGTGGTAACCCCTGGTCAAACATCAAACCCTGTATGATTTCTCTACCATACTACTCGTGGAATCATGATATAGTGCCATTGCAAACCAGTAACTCTATTAGATTTTTTTTATTTGTTATGCTCGGGGTTTGAAACCTAAGAGCTCTATAATACATCTGTACATGCCCATAGGGATTTGCTGAGTGATGAGTTGGAATATATGTATATACTTTAGCTTCACTACACTTTAAGAGCTAGCAAGGACTAAACTAGCTCAATCCCAACTCGATATACCATAATATCTGTATAAGGGAATCCTACAAACCTCCTTACAAGTTACTTATTTCACTTTGGCAAGACACTTGTTTATTTATTTGAGCAAAATAAGTTTTTTTATATACATCCTAAATATAAATTCCGAGGGTTATGTGCAGTCTTCCCGTAGCTTCAATTTATTTATAGAACTTAACCAGAATATTTATACAACAATTACATCTTATGCGATTGTAAAGCTATGTTGTAAAACTATAAATAGGGTAGCGAAATCGGTCTTAAGAGGTGGATTCTTGCAGGTTTAATCCTAATGCTATGTGACTATCTCAGGAGAGAGGATATTCCGGTGAATGCTTTAGTGCATTTTACCTTCTTTATTTTCTGTAGATCAAATAAGTACATGTATGTCGAAACTGGGCACTGCTATGGATCAACATTCACTCTGCCTATAAAGAATATATTTATCAACCTGTTGAAGGTATAAGCTAAGCATTGGGCTAGGATTGTAACAGTTATTCAGTTCTCTGTTGTGTTGTTATAATGTGGAAAAATCTAAGATGGTTATGATCAGAATTTCTTGATTTCTAAGATAATGATCATTAAACATCTTTGATTATTCTCTTTACATGAATCATTGTATATTAATGGCTATAATGAAAATGAGCATTTGGAATGTTTTCATCTAGCATATGTGTATGGATCCGATATATGTAAGCCTCAAGGTATCATTTGAATCCTTTGTTGGATTAACATGCTATCTGTTTTACACTCGTCATTCTGCACCACTGTATGTTAACCAGGACTTTATAAACCTAAGACAAGCACTAGTCCTATTAGATGTGTCCACCCTTTATGAAATATACAAAACCTCTTCAGTTGTCTGACTAAATACTTGTTATTTGAGCCTTAGTTGCAAATGAACAACAAATATTAAGGAAATCCCCCTACTGTTGAAAAAGCACCAAATCTAAAATGAGGGAGGTAAATGATGAGGTGATAAAGGGAATTACCTCCATCTTTGCACCAAACTTTCCCTAAATCTAGAGATAACTCGATTAACTGGTGATCCTTGCCTTAAAATATTTCATCTTCAAATCTAGAAATGATTCGATTGTTGTCTTGTAAATTTGGAATACATTCCCCACTATTTCCATAAATATGAAGATGATTTCTTGAAATCCTACAGCTTCCAAATGTTCAATCTATGACCCAAAATATGCTCTTCCATCCGATACTCTGTTATTTGTCCCTCCTCTGATTTCCACCTACTAAGTGACTGCCTGGAAATTAGTAATCAATTTCTCAAATGATGAATTAAAATATAGAAGTAATCCTTCTTTAAGATAGTAATTCCAACACATATTCTGTAGCATTTATGCAAACCATACGATACCATTCAAACTCACATGCTCAGGTGTACATAGTGAGCAATTGAGAGATTAAATCTGCATCTGCAATGGTATTCATGGTATCTAATTTCACTCTCATATATAGCATGTCGCACACATGGACCATGACCCATGAAATAGACTAAACAATAAGCTCCGACTCGTATAGTTTAATCTCAATATATTTACATAAACCCTTCACAAAACCATCTGGATCACTCTCAAGGTTATTGCATCTTATAAAATTGATATTAATGACAGTTCTATTCACCATCAGGTATAACTTAGAGGGCAGCACTAGCTTCTGGAAACCCCAAAATATTAAGAAAATGACCACAATATGAAGTAAGTTTGCGTCCTATGTGATGGATATAAGGTTGTTTCTCCTTGTGACTCGGTTGTTCCTCAATTCTTTGCACCATAGTTACCGGATTCGGCCCTAGGCCTAACCGCACCCGAATCGGATTCTCAGATTCTTCATCGGATTCTTCCACCTCGTTTTGACTAATCTAAAGTTGTTTACGTAGGATAAATGTAGGATTATTAGGGTTAATCAAGGTTAGGGTTCTGAATCCCCGATTCCTAATTTTGGGATGAGTGTCGTACCCATATCGGATTCTTCAGTCGATTCCGATTGCACCTACGGTTCGCGTAACCTTGCAGTTTGCACACATTCATCTCCTTTGGATTGGTTTTGGAAATCAATTGAAGTTACATCAAGTGGGTGTGCTTGGTAGGTCTCCAAGTGCACACTTGTTGAGCAGTCGGGCATTGAATCATCTGGCTTAATGAGGTCTATTTCAAACAGGCTTCAAGATATTCACAGGAAGATTCAACTTGAATGCTAACACTTTTAACCTCATACAATGGCGGCAATGCAAGAATGTCATGATTCTTAAGTCAATGCTTTCGCCCATCGATCCAAGTACCAACATTAAATTCCACAGATTGAACTTCAGAATATATAAAATGGAAAATATATTAGACCTTTGTTGCACTCCTTGCCTTACACCTAAGCGTGCATTATTCTTTGCATGTGTACTTATATCCAGAGTTGCGTATCTAAGAGACAATCCCTTGATGACGATATTGAGCATGGTAGCGAATGCTACCCCGTGGATTCTTTTCCTCTACACACTTAAAACTTGCGTTGACACTTAAAGGCTAGAGTGTGTGCCATAATATACCAGCAGTAAACTCCTGCTAAGTATCGAGACAGTAAACTCTTGCTAAGTATCGAGCCAATAAACTCCTGTAAATAACCAGACAGTAAACTCCTACCATAGCACAATTAGTAAAGTATTAATTTCCAGTTCTATCATAAACTTAAGGCTGAACTTAAACTCTTGGGTGGCTTTTGTACTTTCAAGCTTCATAGTTTGTATATTCCACTTTTGGACTCTACTTTTGTCTGGTTTTGTAATACACTTCCACTGCCCCTTTTTTGCAGGGAATGCTAGTGAATTGTGATTTAAACTTATATATTAATAGTCAGGAGGTATTGTTTTGTTTTGTTTTGTTTCCATGGTTTTTCCCCTGAATACATAAATTCTGCATGTCTCAAAGTCTATAATACATATATGGTATACCTTATCTTTAGAGCTTAGCATGACTCCACTTCTATCCCATTTGTGATTTTTTTTACTCGTGGAGGTCAATTGGTGATGACAAGAAGATATTAAACAAGTTTCCATGAAGGTTATTGTTTCCTCTCAATCTCTTGTTTTTGTTGGCACCCATGGGTTTCAATTCATTATGAGATACTAAGTTATTTAGTATCCCTTACAAATTCAAATTTATTGCATCCCAGAAATCTCTTTTTGCAATTTAAGAGTTTAAAGTATGAAGATTTTTTAGTGATGAGAATTAATAGACAAATCTGTGTCCCACTTCATGTGATGTTCCTATGTTATTTGATATTGAGTTTTCAGGTTTTTTGATGTTGTGTTTTAGGTGTTATTATGATGATTGTAGAACTTGTTGCAACAACTGATGTTTTGGTCTTCTTATTATATTCAGAGCAAGGAAGTGGAGGTTGATGAACTAAACAAAACTTGGGAAAAAGATAAGAGACATTTTGAGAATTTGGATTTGGAGCTAAAGAACTTTTCAGACCACCTAGGTACTAGACAAAAAAATCTCAAGTTGTTCCTTTTTCCATTTATGCCTCCTATTGAGTAAGCCCCTCTTCAAAATTGTGCAGGAATGGTGAACAATACATTGCAGACACATGTACCAAGCTGGTGTGAGCCTACATGGAGATCATTAATGGAGCAGTGCTAGTCAGCTGATCCTGTAGCCAGACCTTCTTTCACATAAATAGCCAGTCGATTGCGTGCAATAGCCACATCATTTCATGTGAAGGGGCATGCTCATAATGCTCATATTCACCATGGTTAAAGCTAAAAATTTAAAAAAGAGCTGGCCTGCAATGGTAAATGATGGGTTCAATGCCTTATTTTATTGAAGGTGTGTTACACAATTTTTTTGTGATGCTAGTGTTATTTCCATATTGGTTATATCTTGTTTTCTAGACGTGTGTCAGGATAGGTAATCCAAAAAATCTTGTAGAGCAAGATCATCATAACTGAACTCCACATGTACTTATTGATTATAACGCAAAGCCTTGCATGCTTTTTGTTCATAAAGACCATTTGATTGTAGCTTTGGTATAGGAGACAGTGAACCTGCAATGTAGTATTTGACTTGTAAGGGACACTTTATGCCATATGCATCCAAGATTGATGCACAGTCAAAATAAAATCAACTTGTCTCAGTTTTGGAGGTTTTTAAAGGAAAATTTTTATATTGAAATGTAAATAAAAGAATGCCACTGTTTCCATCATGCAAAAATGGACTTATTAAAGCCTTGCTACTGTACATTGTGGAGTGTCCGTCGATATTTCCTTGGTAGGTTTCAATTGCAGCTATGCTGCAAAGAGATTGGAAATATCCGATGTATGCACATACATTTAGATATCTTTGCATCATGTTATGGATTTTAAACTTTCATACTGTGCAACAGTTTAAAGTTATTTTAGTTATGTTAAATTTCTTAAAGTTATTTTAGTTATGCTAAATTTCTTATTTTGGAAAAAAAGGTTTTGCAATAACCAGTGGGGCTTTCAGAACGTCCATATTTGGGTGAATATGGGAAAATCATGAATTAACTTGTTTAGATAATAGCTTATGACCTGACCAAGTTGGAAGCTTGTCTTCAATGTGTGGATTATGATGAATCAACCAGCTTCTTAATGAATCAACCAGCTTGTATCTAGAAATTTAGTCCCTATACTGAACATAGTACTATACTTTTTGGTCTTTAGAGATTTGATATTTAGAGAACCTCCATGCCTAATAGGATGGAGTTTCATTTGATCCCGGCTTTGCTAGCTCAAAATCAAATTTACTGTTGATCACCCTTCGGCCCCATAAAAGTTCAGAACCATAGCTCCTACTACTGCCTTCAACGTCTCAACATCCACTTCATCCTTTCCACTAGAGGAGGGTGATGAAGAAGTTTCTTTTGTTTTTTCACCTCCCTCAACATGTTTTTTCAATTCAGAACTACAAAATAAATCATCCAATTTCAGTGGTACCATCCCACTATTTTCACTGCCACCAAGCACTTCTGAAATAATCAGCATTTTGAGGTGGGAATCACCTATCAGCTTCAGAAGATGGTTGTTTAACTACTCTGTATTTGTTGTTACCAATGGGAATAACAACCTCATCAGCTTCTTTTTCATACTACTGGATGCAGATTCTTCCACATTTACTATTGCTTGTTTAAACGAAAACAAATTCTTCTCACATCCATTTTGACAATCTACTGAAAAATATCCGGTCGAATTCATTGACTTAGTTGGCCTAGAGATGCTTTTTCTGCCCCCAGAGCTGCATCCATGGAATCCTCTGGATTGTTTTGAAGGAAGGAAACTTTCATTCACCTCAGGAAAAAGTGATGACAGGAAACTCTTATCCTTGACAAACAGTTGGAAGTTTTTGAACTGGAGCATGTAATTTACTGCATCATTATCAAATCCTAAAATACATCCAAACTTAACCATTTCACATAACCCTGTGACAAGATCAGGATGCTCTAACAACAGGCCAGCTGAAATCACCTCTGCAAGATCAATTTCCAAGGACATCTTTTCCTTTTGGTTGTGTGGATCAGATATTTGTATCAAAATTCATTTTTTATGCATTTCCCATCTCACCAGATTTGTTGTTCTTGCTTTAACCATCTCTGCCATACCATTTTCTGATGGTAAAGAAAGTGAGTACTCATTGTAAAGGGTTCAGTAGCTTCATATACGGTAGACTCAATAAGAGTACTCACAATTTGATGCCTTTTATTAGATGACAATCTAAAAGTGGGGTGTTCCAGATATGCAAGAATAATTCTGTATAATCCTATGCTGACCATCCCCTTTCCCGTTGGAATCTTCTGCAAAGAGATGTTATTTGGAACAGAGATTTCAGTTTACTGTTGCTTGGGATATGTTCTAACTTCTTAGCTCCAATATGGATATAAATTGAGAACAATGTATCCAATGGTATCCAGGATTAGAAGGGTTAGGATGCCATGCAAATTTTGCCCTTGCAGAAGTTCTCATGAACAATTCTTTCAACTTCAAATCATCGGGAATGAAGGTTTCGTTTGGAGCACTTAATTGGATATCTACAATGCTTGTGTAAGATGGAAACCTAAAAGGTTGTCTTCCAAGACATCGCTTATTTTCCCAGACGAACTGATCTAGTGTTTTAAAATGTTTCTCCAAATTGAGCAGCACTCTGCTGCAGAAACTTGATGATCAGTGGATATCCAATCTAGCCACAAACTGCAATAATGATCAATTTTAGGATACAGAGTCACTCCAAGATAACTAGAAAAGAAAGGAAGTAATGCCTTTTCATATAATTTATCCAGGATTTCTAACCTATAATGAAAGAGCCCATTTTCATCATAAACTACACATAGGTTTGAATCCTTCCATTCACCCCCATGTCCACCATCTAGCGGAATCCAAAGTTTTACAGGGTTACTGTCAACAGGTTTCCAACGGAATCGATGAAGATATTTATAAAGCCTGGTTATGGCTTGCAATTCTGTGTGCATTTGGAGTTGTTCGGTGATCAAATCACATCCTTTCCCAAATTCAACAACCACCCCCACCTGTTCGAGGGTCTTCTTGAAGTCATTTATGTGATTACCATAGAATGAATTATCAATGAATGGAAGGTCTTTTAACTGAAAACCAACAGATTTCCATTCAGAATTGAACCAAAAAGAGATTCTGGGAGATTGGTACCCCTTATGAGTTCTTAGCCATTTTCCTTCAGCTATGATTCTTTTGAACGCTACAGGGAGTGTCTCAATACAGTTTACTGTCAAATGTTGTATCCACTCTAAGAGCAAAAATACTTTCTCCTTCTCAAGAGGCGAGAAAATTACAGGAAAGGCAACATCCAGTGGTCTTAGAAATGGAATATCGACTGCTCCAAGATCATTTCTGATAAATGACTCGAGATCATCTTCCCCTTTCAACCCATAAGCACAATGAGGTGGTTTTAGGTAAGCCCTTGAAAGGACAACTAACCCATGTTTATCCCATGGGTTGATTTCCAATAGCTTTTCCCACTTTCCTATGGATGTCAACATAATTTTTTCTTTGGGACTCTTCACTATATATCCAAAGTCATTAAGCACTGGCAACTCTGAGCATAATCTCTGAAAATATATGTTGTCAATATAATCATTAGTGTAGGAAAAATACAAAAACTGAACAACAGTAACAACAAACTTACTGCTCTTAGAAACCTTAGCTTGCTCTACAATTTGCTTACTAAAACTTGATACAGAAAGCTCAGTGATCTGAGGATAGCAATATAACCATCCACCCAATGTTGAAAGTCCTCAAGAATCCAAATTTCTCATGGCTATTTGAGTGGCATGTGGCATGAATTTGAAATTTGCAACACGTTCAAACTCCCCACTCAATCTCGCCAACCATGAAATGTATTCTACCTCAAAGGAAAAATATTGTTTATGGCCATTAGATATATCTGATAAACTAGCCCAATCCACAATGTTGTGATCATTAACAAACTTAAAGAGAGGAAAATTCCGGAGAGAAGTTGAAATGCCTCTTTCCCAATGTTCAAAAAGAAAGCACAGAAGTTGCACATATAAATCCTCTGATAAATCTGCAACCCAACCATAGCTACTAAGAATGCACTGGGAATATGACTGGTAAGGCACAAACCCCACCCCTAATAATTTCAGGACACATAAAAACTATTGTTCCTCCATGCAAGAATGCACTATGAATACCCCAGTCGACCACAGAGCACTAGGGCTCTTTAAACCATTTTTATATGCATTGTCTAGTATGTCTCTAAAGGCAGACAGTATTCTGCAAGCTTCTTTAGGCATACAATAAGCATTATGAGTCTCACATAAGATTACTTCTTCCTTCAGTTGCGCCTGAATGGCATCCCTTACAAGAGGGAATATCAATTGGTAGGTACTTGAAGAAATGGGCTCTAGACATGGGAGGAGCTTATTGCACACTACACAAAAGGGAAATGAAGGTAGAAGTAAAAGATGATGGAATGCAGTCGAGTATTCCTTGGTTCCACTTGCTGTCAAAGATGATGCTCTCCCTCGAAGAGACAAGTAAAAAATATGCTTGTAATGCTCATGGATAAATCTTCAAAGCTGTTCATACTCAAAATATGACTTAGTACTTTGGAAATAGACTCAACTCCCCCTATTGGTGTGCATTTCTCAGTCAATCTTTTTCCTTGTTAGCAATTCTGTCTTGGGCTCATGATCATAGCAGCTTCTGGTCACTGTCATTAATAGGTCACTACAAGGCATTTCAATTTCTCCTTGGGATTCTTTTATAAGAAATTTTCAAATCTGCCACTACACTTCTTTGTCAAAAACTCTTCAAATCTGTTTTTGGGTACACTACAGATTTGCTTGACATAATATTCTCTTAATTTGTCTTATCAATGAGTTTTGAAACCTTTTAAAATGTCACCAGTAGTAGTGCAAATAAATCTTAATGTCTTTCTTCCAACAGAGCCCTTTTCATAATGATAATCACTGTCTTTACATCATCATGCTACCTTATTGTAACTTCAACCATGAAGTCAATACTTGGTCCTCAATTGTTTATTTGATAGCATTTGCTCCTAGGCTTGTATCCAAGTCTATATGACTATAGCCTTAAATTTATTGTTTGGACATTTATGTCTGTAAGGAACAGAGTATGCACTTTTGCTTCATTACTGAGTTATTTTTTTCAATGTCATCAGTGTTGTCTTTCTTGCATTCTTTTACCATTGAATTCCTCAAGTTAATAGTTCATCAAAGTGACATCCAAAACTGTCCTCACAGGCTGTCACGGGCTCTGCAAGTTAGTGCTCACAGATTCCAAAAGCAGTTATTTTTTTTCTCATCACTAAAGTAGTTTAAACCTCCTCTCCAAAAATATAGCCAAGATTCCACAAATATAGTGAAAGGTGTCACTTTGTTTGTTAGATGGGAAGGAGTCAAAAGGATGATCATTTTTTCATAAAATAGGGATTCTAATGGGAGAAAGGGGGAATATGAAAAGAGAAGTGTGACAGAACAAGAGGGAGGGAGAGACTTGAAGATAAGGGAGAGGAAAGACAGTCTAGAAACAAGCATAACAAAAATCAGAAAACCTTCAATTCATGTTTTTAGTTTATGGGATTTAACAGGGGTGTAGTGGTCCAATTTCGACCTCTACGCTATGGTGTCAACATCCTTTGATTACGGCACAATGTTTCATATATGAGATATGGCCTTCCTTCGAGTCGACAATATCTCCATTATCAGTACATATATATTTAGGCACAATTCATAAGTTGTTTTATTTGTTTTATTTATATTTTCATTATTCTAAGGTGGTTTTTTGAGGGTTATCCATATTGATTATTTTGATGATTAATGGGTGTAGTTGTTGTCCACTTTTTTGAACTTCTATATTGTTTATTTCCAGGGTGGTAAAATATGCTCTTTAAGATATGATTTGACTGTGCCTTTTGCGCGGTATTTATCTATGCATGGCATCAGCAATCTGAAAAGATATCACATTGCAAGGGTCTACAGGAGGGATAACCCTTCTAAGGGATGTTACCGCGAATTCTATCAGTGTGATTTTGATATTGCTGGGCAGTATTCCCCAATGGTACTTGATTTTGAAGTGATGAAAGTATTGACTGAGATCTTAGATTAACTTAACATTGGGCACTACGAGGTAATTGTTGAAGGTTGATATGTGATTTGTTCAATTTAGGGTGAAGGATCTTATCTGTTGTATCCACGTTTTAAATGTTTTTTTGTGCAGTAACATCTTGTCAATATGTGCAGAGATTGATCAAGTTTTAATCTTACAGGTGAAGATGAACCATCAAAAATTGTTGGATGGAATGTTAGAGATATGTGGAGTACCTCAAGGAAAATTCAAAGTATATGCTCTGCAATTAATAAGCTGGATAAGCAGCCATGGGAGCAAGTTCGAAAAGAAATGGTAAGCAGCTTTCAAATTTGAAGGACTGGTCCTAATTTCCATTTGAAAGGTTTTTCTATAGCTTTGCCTTCCACATTAAAATTTAAAATTAAACTTGCCTTTCCTTTTCCCTCTAAAAGAAAACATTATTTTTATAATGTGTACATGCCATATTACGTGATTTGGTAATGTTAGAACAATTCCAAAATTTACATGCATAATTTTTATATGCTTATTTTAAATATAGTTGGGTGGTCGTAACAGTTAGAGCACGTGTTTTCTTCTAGGATGTCACATGTTCAAATCTAGATGTGGATGGGGTATGGAATGTATGCCTCCGTAGACTTTAGTAGTGAAATCGCTATGTGGAGGGGATCCCTTGCCCCACAAATGAGGGAGTCTCATACACCAATTTGGTGTCTCTCTTGGTGGTGACCTTAAAATTAGATTATTATTATTATTATTACTATCTCAACTTTATTTTATTTACACATAAGTACATGATGCTAATGTTAAAATAATGCAATATGGGTGTTAATATTGCTCATCTCCCTAATTATTAAAGGGTATTAACTCAATGGTAGAGCGCCTTCCTTACAAGCTGGAGGTTGGTGGTTCGATTCCTCCGTACCCTATTGATATTGCAATATTGGTATTTTTAATAAAATATATTTTATTATGATTTATTATGGCGATAGAGGGTGTTTCAAACCGTCTTTGTATGTTTCTACGATGGGGGTTCTAAGCCACTTTCATATGTCACTACAAGAGGGGTTCTAAGCCACCTTCATATGTCACTACGAGGGGGGTTCGCAATTGCCCTTGTATGTTACAATGAGGGGGGTTTAGAACCACCCTTGTAGGTACCTACGAGGGGGGTTTCAAACCGCCCCTATAGGCATCTATGAGGGGGGTTGCAAACCGCCCCTATAGGCATCTACGAGGGGGGTTCGAAATCGCCCCTATAGGCATCTACGAGGGGGGTTCCAAACCGCCCCTATAGGCCTCTATGAGGGGGGTTTTAAACTGCCTCTATAGGCCTCTACAAGGGGGGTTTTATGGGGTGGCAGGTGCGGGTGGGATACTTTTTGATCCTGGAGGAAATAAAATTGCAGCCTTCTCGTGGGGACTAGGTAGCAAAACAAATAACGAGACAGAATGGTTAGCTCTCATTCTCTCTTTAGATATGGCCTCCAATTACAGCATAGATAATCTCAAAATCTATGGAGACTCCAGGCATGTCATTCAGATCATGCGAAGAGGGTATGCCTCGCCAGGCTCAAAAGCCGACAGATACATGCAAAGAATTAAAACCAATTCTATCCTCTCAAAGGCATCCTTTTTCCACATTCATCGAGAGAACAATAGGATTACTGATATAGCGGCTGACCAAGGAATTTTGCTCAAAATCGGGCGCGTCAAGGATCTCAATGGAGTTTTGGGGTATCATTTCATCCCTTAAGTTTTAATGCCTAGGATCAACAATTTCATGGTTGGTTTTATGGTTAGGTCCATGGTCATGAGGGACCACCCTTTCCTTTGCACAAACTTTGGTTATGTTTCTCCCCCCCCCTCTAAATCTTCAGTCACACGTCTCCCCGATCGCCCCTCCATCTGTCACTTCGCTCCCTTCCGCATTGTCAGCTCCCACGGACCTCTATTAACTCCCCCACCCGCTCTCTCTATTCCTTCCTCTGCGATGGCTCGCCCTCCCCACTTACCTGATGTTCTGAGTCGCCTCTCCCTCGGCGAGCTTGACACCCCTCCCCCCCGTCATTTGCTGCTTCCAGCGTGTAACTTGGAAATCATGCAATCTGTGATGGCGGCCATAGCCGCTCTGAGCAGAACGTTGGTGGACATAAAATTTGCAGTTCGTAATACCTATGATGTGGTTTTCTCCAGTGTTAACCAAAATGCAGAGATGGCGGCGGATATTACACATGTATGCTCACAGCTCTCCTGTCAGGATTCCAGGATAGACGACCTGGAGAGGAATTTATTCGAATTAATGGGGAAAGTTGACAAGTTGCAGGAAGATATGGCCATTTTTACAGGAGCAACTCAGGGGAGTTGGGTGCACGAAACCCCTACGGTAAACCAGGAAATTAATCAGGTTATGGTGGACGTTTCTTCGGCTCGGCCAAAGAAGTATGGCTGGACTACAGTATAGCCCAGGTTTCAAAAAATTTGTTCATTTTGGTCAATGCATTTTTGTATAATCCTTAGCAGACAGTTTGTCAAGGTTTATTCCAGCTCTATGTTGGATAGTTACAGGAAAACAAAGCTCAGAGCTTGCAATGTAATGCAGATAGAATCTATAGTGTTAGTATGCCCAGACATTTTCTACACTATTAAAAATCTATTTGAAAGCATGTAATGAATAGCCGTGCACAGCTTTTATAAATATAATCTTTTACTCTGTTACTGTTAAAAAAAAAGGGGGGGGGTTTAAATTGTCCCTATAGGCCTCTACAAGGGGGGTTCCAAATCGCCCCTATAGTCCTCTATGAGGGGGGTTCCAAACCGCCCCTATAGGTTTGTATGAGGGGGGTTCACAACCACCCTCGGAGGTCTCTATGAAGGGGGTTCAAAACCGCCATCGTAGGTCTCTATGAAGGGGGTTCAAAACCGCCCCTGTAGGTCTCTATGAAGGGGTCTACGAGGGGGGTTTAAAACTGCCTCCGTAGACCTCTATGAGGGGGGTCACAAACCGCCCCCAAAACCCCCAAAAGTCACTTTTGGGGGCGGTTCCAATCTCGTCAAAAGCCGCCCTTGAAGGGAAAAACTTTTAACATTGGTGCCTTTAGGGGTGGTTTTTCCAAAACTGCCCCCAAAGCCAAACCCCCCCCGTAGGTCACTTTTGGGGGCGGAATACAACCCCCCCTAAAGGCCAAAAATGTAGTAGTGAGATGAGGATGCTTACATTTGTGACCATATGTACAGAGACCAATGGGATGAACCATCGATGGACAAAACTAAGAAATATTTGACAGAAATGATATATGCAAGTAAAAAATTTCCCTACCACTACCAGAGTATCTGACCTTGGGAGAAGAGATTGGGAAGGCCATTTCTTTTAAATATTAATTTTATTACAGATTTGAATTTGAGATAAAGGATGAATATTTGGATTCAATAGAGAGCATCAAACCACCCATGGAGGAACCAAGTTGTTCTACCTCTGTGAGTAAAGGAGAAGGAATAAAAAATCAGCCAACTACATCTTCTAGCATCATGACATTATTTGGATTTTCTTCAAGAAGATATTCCAAAGGGGGTAAGCATGAAGAATCCATTACCAGTTATGCTAAGTATCAGAAAAGTATGGATCATAGAGTAGATACTAATGGGTGCCAAGAAGAGGCATCTACTAACAGATGCTCAAATTCTGAAGAAGCATCTACTAATGGATGTTGTGAAGAGGTACCTACTTATGGGTGCCTAATTTTGGAGGAGACATCTTCTGATGGATGTCCATATCTCTATGTGGGTGTAACATAGAGATACCTCTTGATGAGGTTGCTACAAGTACAAGTTCCCCTAATACTAAAGAATATGAAATCCTTGCAGTCGAGGAATAAGTCACAAGATCGATCTCAATATCACCACATGAGCTTCAAGAGGTTGATCCACTGGTAGATGATGAGTAGGTTTATTCTCAACCTTCCCCTTTTGAAATGCTACTTAAGATGAATGAAAGAAATATCAAGGAGGCCTTACACACTCTCCATGACACAAATGTTTCAGTGTCACAATATTGTTGGAGAAATGCTTCATTGTAATATTCATCTTTCCTTGAAGCCATGGAGAAGATTCAGAGAGCAATGTTTACAATTAAAGATAATTTTTCAGATATGCTTTCTGACAAAAATTATTTGCATGAGCTTGTGCATATGTTGCTTGGAGCATCCTTGAAGGATGATGAGGATATCTGCAAGCTCAATGATGAGTTGATGGCCACCCAAGATTCTTTGAGAAGCACTCAAGGTGCCCTCTTAGAATCCAAGATCCAAACAGAGCAACTTCATCAAAAGTTGCAAAGATCACTCATACCATTCAGTCAGTCTCTTATGGTTGGTTGTATCTAGAGATCTATGGAGGAACCTCATGAGATGGTGGTTCATGAGGTGCATGATGACATGCATGTGCTTGAGGAAAATTTAGATGCAGATGAAGAGTTCCAAGAAAATACAGTTTCCCAGAGCGAAACTGAGTTTCTTCCTCGAGTAAGTCATTCCTCCACTAATGAATCAGAAGATCTCACGTGTGATGGACCATCCTGTGATGGAGTTGATGAATCCATTAGTTTGGTGGATGAGGTTTGTAGAGAGGAGATTTTGGTCCATGATCCCACATCAGACCCTTCTACTTCTTCCATGACATTTTTGGATGAAGTTTGGGTCAAAATTTTATTTTTGATGTTTCCTGAAAAGGAGCAGAAGACTCCCACATTAACTTCAGTTGATTCAATGGTAGCACCATTCCCTACCCAGCATTTGCAGAGGCATCTCATGACTATAGTTGATGCCACATCACATAAATATGCATGCGGTTCCCATTTGACTTCATCAAGTGGGACACAAGATGGTTGCAAGCATCCTTTGACCAGTGGTAGAGAGTTGAGCCATTGGAAATTTTCACATGGGGAAGCATCTTGCTTTCCATTTGGACCATTAGGTTGGAGTGTCTCTTCTATTCCTATTAGAGAGAATGGACACATGAGTAATATTCCTGCTTGCATCAATGGAGAGTTCTTTGATACATTTTACACCTTCAGTGAGCAGCATGGGCATCCATGGAATGTTGATGATGCCTACCCTTTTGGTGATTGGACATGGGACCTTCACCCTTGTCACTTGGACAACAATGTTTTGATCTTTGGTACTTGTGTGCATTGGGAACATGGATTACAATATGATTTTCATGTGCTTGGAGAGTTTGGAGTTAAGCAAGATGAAGGCCAAGCACATGTTCATTGCCAAAAAGATTTGCCTCATGGAGGAAGCTGCATATTTTTTAAGGAGGCACATGATTTCATCTCGATGGAGCCAACCACAATATCAATGGATGATTGTTTCCAAGATTTGGTTCACTTTCCTTCACCCCACATACATATGGAATCCAACACGCATAGGGATGAAGTTTGGGTAAAGGGGTTTTTCCTATGGGTGCCACATGAGGAGCAGGAAGCTCCCACATATTCCATTGATGACTTCAAGGTCAAGCCATGTGACCTAACAAGTGCACCATTCCCTTTCCAGTTTAATGAGCAGCAGCAGAGACATCTATCTAATGTCTCCATCAATAATATTGCATTCAGTTGGAGTGTTTGTTCATACATTGTTTGGGTGAATGGAGACATATTGGAGCTAAGCACCCCCAAGGGTGAGTTTTCTGTCTACAACAACAGAGGAGATTTGAATGACACGTCATACATATTTTTTGAGAAGTTGCATGGGAATCTATGGTTTATGGATGATGTTTTGAAGACATGGAACTATCACCTATGTCAATTTGCTAGCAGATATATGAGTCTATGTGTTGGTTTGCACATGGAGCATAAGGAGTTCCATACTTGGTTGGAGGGATTCATCAGAGGTCTGGTTTTGGATGGGAAGTAATAAACTTCCAGTATGGTGGAGTGATCCAGAAATCCTCCATGATGATATATTCTTCATGCTGATCTTGATGTTTGGAAGGATGCAGCTAAGATAGTGGTACCCTGGAATTCTTTGGAATGACAGTTTTCCACAAGTAACCATGCCACTGGGATACATGCAACACAAACAGTGGGATCCTGGAATTATTCTCATCTATCTTAGTTGGGTTGAAAATTTTGTTCAAAAGGAGTTAGTCATTGGTAGAATGACTATAATCAGAGTGGTGCATCAGAAACATGGTGGACTTTTGGTTAGAGTTGGAGTTGGTTTCTTGCTTGATGACAAGCAATATTGGGAGGGGAGGATTGTCATGTCCCCAATTTTCTAGTACCAAGGGAAGCAAAGAATCCACAAAACCCCCATGGATCCCAGTGAAGACCAAGGAATTAATTAATAAAAGGGGGGATAACATTAACCTAGGCAATTAATAACTAGGAAAAATTTATCCTATGGTTGTTTATTTAATTAATATTAGAAGTGAAGTAATTATTATTTTTATATTTAATTATTAATCATATATTTTGATGAGTTGGATGATGATGAGGACCCCATGAGGGTGCATGGAGAGGTAAGAATAGCATGATGAGTTGTCACACCAAAGGTGAAAGTGCAGAAAAGTAGCACAAAGCAAGGTGTCAAGAAAAAAAGAAAGAAACTGACACAAGCATGCAAGTGAGGAAAATAGAAACATCCAGAAAGAAAAGGAGGGCATAGTTTCCTAAACGGATAAAATCCAAGTCAGTATGAAAATCAAGGAGGGCACAGTTTGCAGAGAGGGATAAAAAGTAGTCACTGTAAAAAGAAGGAAACATTTGGAAAATCCAGGGAAGCGTAATCTCCAAAAGGGAGAAAGCAAGAAGTTTCCTACTCAGTCAAGGACGGTGCATTAGATGAGGCCAAGGAGGTTGACTTTCTCAACAATTCACCCAGTATATAAAATGAGGAGGACGCACCACATTCACATATTTTGCTAGTTTGTTGTTTGTATGTGAGAAAGCTTAAGCTTCTCTAGGCTTTGGTGATGCACCCTTAGCCACCTGTGGGAGATGTGCCCCATAGTTCCAGTTCCACTCTTCTTCATATGATCCAGTGCAGACATTGATACCAAATTAAATATCTAATCCAACCATTTCATGTGAATATCCATCCTTTAGAAGTTGATGCAAAGATCCAGATGTCTTGAGGTGGTTCTGTAGAGTTTCACAGAGAAAGAGTAATCAGTTGGAGAGCTTGCAAGAAGATACAAAAGGCCAATGCGCATCCCATGAGAATATAGAATCTTAGATTCATCCTATAGAGCTGAAATAGTGACCACACCTTCTCTTCTTACTTCTTTCTGTACTCTCCTTCTTTTATCATTGTAAAAATACAAGTACAGAGATTATCTATGATGTCTGAGGCTGTGCCATTTAATGATTAGATTAATGATATCAGTTATTATTTATTGATACTGTACATTACATACCATAGCCACATTGAATAACAGAAGAGGAATTAGAGATCCTCCTTTGAAATTTTGAGCCCTATCTTTCAAGACTAGTTCAATATACAATTTTAATTGACTAGTTTTCTAGTTTATACATTATACAGAGCTCAGAGTAACTATTTCTCTTTTTGAAGGTTTCTGTAGTTTTTTAACTTCCTATATAATCCATCCCAATCAAAAAATCATATATCCGTGACCCTCTCTGGCTGTTTGAGTCCACAATTATAAAGACTAGCTCATTGGACACCCGAAAATTTGACTAGTTTTACTATTTTTTCAATTCAGAGCTATGTATGAGTCATTTTTCTGTTCTAATGGTCATTCATGAATACTGAGACATTAATGAAGCATATACAACCATTTACCTGAGGATTCGAAGGCCTCTCAGCGTTTTTGGAAGAACTTGGAAAATTACTACTTGAGTAGTCCAACATAGTGCCCTTGCCTCTTTTGCTTCCAAATTCCACCAGAACATCCCAAATTCTCATAAGAACTTGTCCAACACCTAATTAAGAGATTAATACCTGAAATATTCCATTTGGTTACATTCAAGTGTAATCATTGAGCCTAGTATGCATATGCTGGAGTGCCCGGGAAGCCTCAAAGTAGACATCGGCTACAGTTGTTGTTGAAATGTAAATGGCCCTAGTACTTTGTGCATAGGACTCGGAAGTTTTCTATGAACCTGATACCTATGTTGCTTCACATTCACCCATACATTTTGCAGATCCTAAATATCCCAAATTCATAACCCTGGAGTCATTTAATTGTGCCATAGACTAACTCTTTTCTAACTAGTTTTGCTAACTAGTTTCTGCCGGTGAAAAATTGTATTGTAAGTTTTAAAATTTGAGATAATATCATCTGATCTTAGATCAGGGATATTACACTTTAGCATATGACCACTTGGAATGATAGTAGAACAAGATGATCACATCATTGGAAAAATATCCTTATTATATTTGATATGATAAATAAAGTAAAGATAGCACAAGTGAATCATGTAGATAAGACAAGAGATAAAGATAAGATGTGTTAATATAAGAGAGAACTCAAATTTTTCACTTCAGTGATCAAGAAAGACTTCAGTTAATTAAGAGAACTCAAATTGTTTACTTCAGTGATGTTAATAAGAAAGGCTTCAATTAATTAAGAGAGAACTCGATTTGTTTACTTCAATGATGTTAACACGAAAGACTTTAGTTAAAAGAGTTAACTAAGTGATAACAAAGAAGATATAGTTAACTAAGTTTTTGCATAACGAAACTTGATTTAACTAAGTATTTGCATGTTGACACTTGAGCTAAACTAAAAGACAACACTTGAGTGGTCTAGCATCCAGTTGAAGGGCGAGTTCATCCTGAAGTAGAAGATCTAATTAACTAAGTGGTCACATGATGACACTTGAGTTACAACACTTGAGTTGGTAACCTAACTAAGTGATCTATCATCCAGTTAGAAGGAAATTTCATCTTGAAGTCAAAAGGATATAAACTATGCCAAGATTGATATGTATGATACACTTGTAATGCATGATTTGATGATATCAAGGTGAAGAGCGAATCTCTCTTGAAGGAAGCGTGCATGTGACCAAAATTGTAAATTGGTCTTAGTGCAGAATCAACTGATGGGTTCTTCTATTATTATCTCTTCTCTCTTGCTCTGTGATTGCACCAAGGATGCTTGATATTTCTCTCTGATAATACACCAAGGGTGGTTGATGTAATATGCTCATTGTAAATACAATCTCTATTATCTATCAATATTCTAAGGAAGATTTTGTTGGGGTTTTCTCCCTCAAGTACTATAGGGTTTCCACAGGGTAAATATTGTGTCTCATGTGAATGATTATGCTTTCGATTATTCATCGATTTCAAGTTCTTCTATAATTCTACGTTAAGATAAAAAAAAAAATTGAACACTTTTTAGTTTAAGCGTATCTTGCTCATCCTGTAATAATTTTCTTTTTTTTGTCTCAAGTTCTAGAATGTGGAATTTATGAGTACTCAAATCAAAGGCTTCATGGGAATTAGAGTGATATGATTCCAATTGTTCCTCTATAGAGTAGAGTTCCTTAACATTTGATATCTTGCAATTCTCCACCCAGGGTAAAATGTGGGCCTTAAGTCTTTTTAGATTATTCTGGAAATGAACAACAATTGTACAATGTGCTTGTGTGGAGTATGGAATCCATGTTGACTAGACCAACTTTTTGAACCCTTATTCGTGTAACCAGGTGGCATTGAACTTAAATGGAGCTGGAGGTTTACTCAATTCTCCTCTAATTTCCATAAATACAAGGAAGTGATCGGAGTCACCTTCTCCTCCAACCTATTGTTTTATAAAGGAAACCAATAATAATATACCTTCATTGCTAAGAAATGCATCCAATCTTTTGGTTATCGCCTGATCACCTGCTCACATGTTCCTCCAGGAAGGCATGAGCTTTGTTGGGGGCATGTCGAAAAGAGAGATTTCTTCTACCAGATTCATGAAAAATCTGATGGTGGGTCTTTATGAGCCGATAATCCCTGAGTCTCTACTTCCCCACTGGAGTAGTTCAAATCTCCAGCCAGAATAATATTTTCAATAATATGGAACCCTACATCAAAAAGGTTCTCCCAGAATTCCATTCACCAAGAATGAGGACCGTAAATGTGTAAAATAGTGAATTCAAACCCTGGATCTCTAGAAGACATAACTGCTCCCAAACCAAATGAAATTCTTCACCTTGTAATATATGACAAAGATATAGTTTTCCAACCCGTGATCAGTCCACCAGACTTCCCTAGTGCATCAAGAAAAACAAACTCCCACCCAATCAACATACACTTCAACTCAAAAACTATAGAATCATGGTCAAAGTTGTTTTTTATGAGACAAATGGTACTTTATTATGTTATTCATATATCATTCTCTTTTGATTGTTTAAATATTTGTTTATTGAAATAATATATTATTATGTCATTTTTTAAGACTTTTTTTTGTTTTAATAGACTTTTGGTCATTATTAATATTACATTATTATGTCATTTATGTAATATTTTTTTTATTGTTTAAATATTTTTCTTTTTGATTGTTTAGATAGATTTTTGTTGGAATGATACATTATCATATTGCCATATGTATATTGCAATTGTTTAGTAGTCAACTTCTTCAAAATTTTGAAATATAAATTTCTATTTTCTAATTGGATTCAAATTTTGATATGATTATTTTTATGTGGTTTTAATTCTAATGGTTGGAAATAAAAAATAATTTAAAAACAAAATAACAAAAACAATATAAATTTTACGTCTATTTTTCGTTTCGTCTTGTTTGTTGTTCGTTATTTTCCTTAATCCCATCAATTTTAATACAGATTACACCTTAGAGCTGCCTTCAACTATATGTATCAGCTTCTAATAAACTCCAACGTACCTGCATATAACTCGACCAGAGCCCAAGCAATAAGATGATGGGCAATTTTACCATATACTTTGACATTTAATATGCACATTTGCAATTAAAAATAAATAAATTGATAAGGCCATTTTGTTAATATTTTATTATCTTATTACAAATCAAAATAAAAAAGCTTATCTAAATTTAATATTTTGGTTAAATGATTTAATTTAAACAAATATTGAAGGATATTTGTAATATATGTTTTAAATTCTTTTAAAATTAATATTAAATTTGTTAATCATATATTGAGAAATATTTATTTTATTATATCTACTTGTAAATATATAATCTTTAAACTTGAAAATGTTATTTTATTATACTTACTATATATATATATATATATATATATATATATATATATATTTTCCAAGGAAAAAAATATTTTATTCATATGAATAACATAGAGTGTCCAAAAAGGACTTACATCATATCTTATCTGTAAAAACAGCATAAGTGACTACATAAGGTCCTTAAAAACTATATATATATATATAAACTTGAAAATATCATCATCATTTAATAATATCAATATTATTTTTTCATAGTTTAAAAAAGACACTAAATTATTATATTAATATTACAAAACATCACTAAATAATATAATTATTTTACAAAATATCATCACTTCAAAGTTTAAATATAATGGAATGGTTTTAATAAAACAATTTTTGTATGATGAATTATTGACATGAAGCATTGGACGAGCCAAAGGGGGATGAGAGTTAGGGTTTCTGTAGACAAACTTCGGGGAAGTGTTCATACCATATCGTAGGTTTCCTGGAAGGTGGATCCTCTTGTCATGGAAGAATGGAGATAAAGAAGGGGGGATCAGACCCCTCTATAAAGGATCGCATGTCAACAAGGATGGAGGCGCGCAAGTATGATGTGGGGCAAGGACTAGGAGGATAGGGTTTGAACCAAGAAGTAGAGATGTAGTAAGGAGAACCGGGAGGGATTAATCTGAGGCATTGCATCGCTAAGGCGACAAAGATTCCAACCGTGCAAATCAAATCAGATAATCTACGAGAGAAATTTCAGTACATGAAGGATCATGCCTTGATCGAGAAGTTTATGGGTACCTGACCATTAGAAAAGGATTTGATTTGGTGGATCAAGATAACATGGAAACCAAAAGGACCCTATGATATACAACTAGGATTTAATGGTTTTTTCATGATAATGGTTTTTAATCTTGAATATAGGGATTGTATCTTCAAGGGATGGTGCATACTTGTACTACTTAGCAGGCTTGTTCCTTCGACCATGGCATGAGCGATTTTTCCCAGATAAATAAGATCTCACAATAGTGCCATTGTGGATCCATATGTACTCGCTCCCAGGTGAGTATTGGGAGCTAGAGATCTTAGTTGACATTGGGAACTCTTTAGGGGATTTTGTGAAGGTGTCGGAATAGACCAAATCAATGAGGTATACTTCATATGCCAGGATCTGTGTTTGTATAGACATATCCAAATACCTTCCAGAGGCCATAAATTTGTCATGGGATGATGAGGAATGTCTTTAGATGTTGGATTATGAGCATATCCTATACCGATGTAAACACTGCCATGAGCATGGTCATCTCACAACAGCTTCAAATCCTTCAACTCACAACAAATTCGAGGAGTTGAATCCAAAAAAATAAGTTAGCACCAAACAACACAAGGGAAAGAAGATGTGACTAGGAAGGCAACATGAGATGTAGCAAAAAACCCTAGGGGGGTTGAGCCGAGTTTGGATTCCAAGTAGGAAGCACATGAAGATGTAGCTATGGAAGAAGAAGAAGATGAAGATATGGAGATGGGGGAACTAGACTTAGATGGAATTGAGGAGGCGTGTGCTAACAATATGAAAGGCTATATCCCTTTTTTGAAGGTGCAATTGATCCATGAAGCTATCCTAAAACCCAAACCTCATTCCTCTTTGGGGATCATATATGTTGGAATATTCTCACCATCTTATTTTGTTATTGCATGCATTCCATGCATCCATGCATTAGCAGTTGAGTCTCCTATCACCTAGTCCTTACTTTGGTCCCCCTGAAGCTTGTTTTTGGCCATCATTATCCCTCCTATCCAATTAGAGCACCCTATTTACATCATTGGAGTTCCAATGCACCCTCATGCACAGATTTAGGAGAATACACAGTCAGTTCCATGATTTGGGGTGCCTTGTCCCTCTGATTGCTCAGTTAACTGACTGTATCTCCTAGATTGATTGCTACTTAGTGTAGGAGCACCCTCCTTGACCACTGACAACTAGTTATGTGCCTCTTTGGAGTCTCCTTCTCTATTTTGGTGCCCACATGGTTCATTTATGCTCATTTCTAGCTCAGTTGACTGATTATTCATCATCGGTGGCCACTGAACCTTATCAGGAGATGGTTCCAATGCAAACTAAGCGTAGACTTGATGTGAATTTGAATCCTCTTAGGTGTATCGAATTCATTCTACTGTAACTTTTTTTATTGCCAACTTACAGCTAATTAATGTATCAACAACTTTTTTTCAAGTGTGTTTCAGTTTTATGAGTGAATTGATCCATGTTTTTGTCTAATTCTTCTCAGTAATTACACTGTGAAATTGTGAGGTTTGTTCAAGCTCAGTGATCTACCCCTATGGAATTTCACATGGTATCAAAGCTTGTGAGAGATTTTTGAGTTGCAGCAGTTGCCGCAAATTATTGAGCATATGTTTTTCAGTAATGCACCAGAAGCCTCTGGATTTCCACAACAAATCCTGGTGCCATTGCATTGAATTCATGAAGAAATCCTTTGAGGTCTAGCCAGGTGTGAAGGATCCGGATAAAAGTGCCTATTGTCCTAAAGCAGTGTTCAATAGATTCAATAACAATCCTCCAGATATATTTCCATTGTTTTTGCAGGTTATTCAAAGTTTTTTTCTAGTGCAGCAGTTGCAGCAGTAGATTTAGAAACAATCCTCCATATATTTTTCCATTGTTTGTGCAAGTATTCTACAATAGATTCCATGAATCTGAAATCAATTCCTTCTCTCTCTCTCCATTAAACTATGATGAGTGGAAACCAAAGATGATAGCATATCTGAAGAGACAAGGTTGTTTTGATATGTGTATTGACGTTATGAGAGATTTTGCTGCCTATGAAGAGGAGAATGATTGGATAAATGACTGTTACAGAGCCTTTGGAGCAATGTGTATTGTTATGTCTCCTAGTATGCGCTGCCTCATTAATACTGCTAAATATCCAAGTGATCTATGGACCAATTTGGATGGAGAATATGGAAAGTAGAAGGAAGAGGATCATGCTAACCATTTGGAGAACAAGCTCAGTGATACCTCCTCAAGTGTTCTCTCTAATTATGTCTCAGCCTCAATCATATCTCCTGATGAAGTTGTTCAATATGAAGAAGAAGATGTAGATTCAACACATAAATTTCATGTTGAAGACATTCCTAAGTTCCGCTGTTGCTCTAGAAGTTGAAGACAGTTTCGAGTTGTCCCCTTCCCATGTAGCTGATGCAGATGAAAGTGATACAATTAATGAAGCTGATCCTTTTGGAGAGAATATCCATTCCTCACACATGTTCTCAATATATTCTATTTTGAATTCTGAGCAAGATAAGCCATTTCATGCTCTAGAATCTGAAGAGGTTATTAAATCCTCTCTTTCACATGAGCCTGCTCATGTGCATAATGAGGATCTACTGAATGTTTTGGAGGTTAAATCAAAGTTTGGAGGTGATGCATTCACTCTCCTTGATCACATGCTTCCTATGAACCTCTATTTGATCATTGACACATGCTCTCATAGTTTCACTGAAGATGGAGGACACTACCATTTGCTTGGGTTCAAGTCTCAAGCACAGTTTGTGATTTTGGTTTTGATCTCACCCCTGTTGGTTCAAAGGAGATCACAAGAAACCATCTATCAATTCTTGGAGCTGATTTGAATTCCAAGCCACCACCATCATGTCATGGTTCATTTGGTTATGATCTCACCTGTGTTGGTTCAAAGGAGATATCAAAGAACCATCTACACATTCTTGGAGTTGATCCTACCTTAGCTAGTTTGAATTACAGGTTCCGGTATGATCTATATATTTTTGGATTTGTTCTCACCATGTTTGGTTTGAAGAGAAAGTTCAGAAAGCCTCCATATTCGCTTGCATCCACTGAAGGAGAATGCAATCACATGTTTTTGGAGCATGATCCACTTCTTCCCAAGAGGAAGATACCTCCAGACATATGATCAAGCATCACACTTACTTGAGTTTGGAGCAATTAATATTTTGGTGTGTTTCAGTCTATCTTGAGGGTTTTTTTTCCCACTGGGTTTTCTCTCTTTCCTCACTTTTTCTAGATTGATTGTACGGGGTGACCTTTGGTCTCAATAACCAGGGCCCTATTTTTCATTTCTTTACTTATATTTGTCCTCATAGTATGGCTTAAGGGGGGGTGTTGGAATATTAGTACTTGAGTCTCCTAGCACCTAGTCCTTACTTTGGCCCCCCTGATCTTGTTTTTGCCATCATTAGCCCTCCTATCCACTCAAAGCACCTTGTTTACATCACTGGAGTTCCAATGTCCCCTCATGCAAAGATTTAGGAGACTGCACAGTTAGTTCCATGATTTGGGGCACCTTGTCCCCCTAATTGCTCAGTTAACCGACTGTAGCTCCTAGTTTGAATGATACTAAGTGTAGGAGCACCTTCCTTGACCACTGACAGCTAGTTATGTGCCTCCTTAGAGTCTACTTCCCTATTTTGGTGCCCACATAGTTCAGTTATGTTCAGTTCTACCTCAGTTGACTGATTATTCATCATCAATGGCCACTAAACGTTATCAGGAGATGGTTCCAATGCAAACTAAGCCTAGACTTTAGGTGAATTTGAATCCTCCTAGGTGTATCGAATTCATTCTATTGTAACTTATTTTGATTGCTAGATTACAGCTGATTAATGTATCAACATCTTTTTTTCATGTGTGTTTCTGTTTTATGAGTGAATTGATCCATGTTTTTTTCTAATTCTTCTCAGTAATTACATTGTGAAATTGTCAGGTTTGTTCAAGCTTAGTGATCTCCCCCTGTGGAATTTCACAATATCAAAGAATCAAAATGAAAACAAAAGAAAAAAGGGGAATAAGAAGCAACAAGGAAAGGTTTTCAATGGTAGGGGCCATGTTGTTCTATTTACGTTAATACCCTACCATCAAGGTGATGCTCACGACAATGAATAGCCTTACCCAATGAAGCTAATATCATGAAATATAAGGGGAGCAAATAGCCGCCCAAAAATAAGGCTTCCGAGGAGTAAAATAATGACGGAGAAGCCAAATATTTTGTTCATTCAAGAGACAAAATGCATGGAAGAGGTAATCAAAGAGATTGGATGGGAGGTTTGGCGAGGAAATAAAGTAGTAGCAGTAGATGTTCGAGGAGCGTTAGGAGGCCTAATGATTCTTTCAAATCTAAGGGAGATAAGCTTATTCAAATTTTTGGCCACTCAAAGGATGATATCAGCAGAGTTTCGTATGCTAGGCTCCTTAGCGAGTGGGGTGGTAACGAATGTGTATGGCCCTCAGTTCCTCCAACAGAAGCATGAATTTATGGGAGCTCTAGAAAAGCTACAGGGATGGGTGGATAAAAATCATTGGATTATTGGGGGAATTTTTAACATGCTAACATCCCTTTCGGAACAAAGGGGGACAACCGAAGGCTAGAAGCAATAAATCAGGACTTTGGGGCCTTAATAGAAAGGCTAAATTTGGTTGATATAGAAACATGGAATAACCTATTCACTTGGAACAATAAGAGAGGTGCAGAAAGGCATGTAGCCTCTATAATGGATATATTCATGGTATTTAATTCAATCATGGCCAATGGAGGAGACATCATGACCTTAATACTGCCATCGTCAGGTTCATATCACTGGCCTATTTTCCTGGTTTGGAGCCGGAGTGGAATCCAATTGAGACACCCTTTCCATTTTGAACAGTTATGGCTCTCCCACCCTAATTTTAAAAATACGGTTCAACAATGGTGGGAGGAGCTCAAGGTGCCAAGAGGGACATGCATGTACTAATTTCAACAAAAATTGAAAGCAATAAAGGAGTGATTGCAATCTAGAATAAGGAAGTATTCGGGAACATCTTCTAGGACAAGAAAGATCTGGAGAAGAGAATGGTGTTAGAAAAATAGGATCGTAGAGCAATAAAATAAACAAAATGCGGAAATAAAACACATAATATCAAATTACAAGAGAGAAACCAATATACGTGGTTCACCCAATATGAGTTATGTCCACAAAGAAATTGCCAGTCCTTTTATTAATTTATCCAACAAATGAAGGGATACAACCTGCAACACATATGTTGCAACTTCCTCTTCATTCTCTCACAGTCTCTCTCACACAATCACATAGATCTTTACAATACAATACTACACAACCACAATACAATGCCTTCCTTTTAAAGAGGGATTACCATGGTAAAATACCACAGGCTACCTAATAACATGGACTTGTAAATTACCTATTATTGACCAAGTCATGACTATGACATTACAACATTTTACAAGGCATTTGTTTTCAACTTTTTTGCTACGGAGGCGTTGCCCCCGAACCACCGCAAGGGGGGGGATGGACCCCCTGACAACTTTAGTGGGGGGGAATCCCCCCCCCAAACCCCCCCTTCAGGTACTAGGATCCAAAAAAAGCTGAAACATAACCTCTGAATCAGGAAGATTAAGCTCCACAACCAACAATGTCCCACTTGGAGACTGATCGCAACAACTCCACCGCTACTACATCTGCTGGACTATGCTCTAAACCTTGGACTTGGAAAATTTCTCATATTCACCTTCATGTTTGAAGGCCAACTAAAACTGAGCAGGAACTCATTTTTTCTTCAATTACTACCTTTGTCAACATGTCTACAAGATTCTGGCTAGTGTGTATCTTTTCCAACTTCAACAGTTCATCTTCTAGAACATATTGTATGAAATGGTACTTGAGCTGTATATGTTTAGTCTTAGAATGGAAAGCTGATTTATTTGCAAGATGAATGGCACTCTAGCTGTCACTGTACAACTTGTTATTCTCTTGCTTCAAATCTGACAGCAAATTCCTTGAATGGAGAATTTTCATTGTAGTGCTATGTTTTTTCAACAGAGCACAAGGTAAAATTCTCTGTTGCTTTTCTATGTATTAAACTTATTCTGACCTAGTTCAGTAAATTTTTAATAAAATTTTATGCTTTCAAGTGAAATGTAGTATATTGTTTGGTTTTTAAGAATCATAGGTTCATATATAAAACAAACTAACATATCAATATTTTCCTTCAATTTGTTTCAGCATAAAAAAATATGTTCATCATAATAATCAAGTAAATAACAAGGTATATGTATGTTTCAGAGTACATTTCAGCATAATAATCAAATAAAGTAAATAACAGGGAAATTACCTGATGTTGATGCTAGTAGACAGTAGATTGCACTTAGCCAACCAAAATGATGTCCACCCTGCCGACCAGCTATTATCTTGCTGGCCCTTGGAAATCAAAGGATTTCCAAGCCCCCGAGCTCACGAACTGATAATCCCGAGAGCAGTACTTCCGTGACCTCCACTCCTTTCTTCACTTAGATCTCTCTTCTCCTACCTTCAAATTTCCTCCCAATATCCTCTCTCAAAAAGCTCTCCCTCTAATCCTTTTACCCTTCCCTATATACCTTTCCTCCTTCATTTACCTTCAGGCTCACTCCACTGCCCTCCATTCCCCCGTATTCAAACTGAATAGAATAAAATATAATATCTTTAAATTCTGTTCTTCTCGAGCAGTTCAATAGTTAAGGCTAATTGGGTTGGTTTCAATGCTTTTAATGTACATTATTTAATGATTCTTGAAATGTGTAATTTAGGACCTCCATGAGATGGTGGATCGATTATTAACCCTATCCTCTATTTAATATGTTGATTAAGATAATAATTAAATTGTCATCATGTTGACTCTTTCAATTTCGAAGAGGTTGTTGGATTAAATTTCGAATCTATTTCGGATCACTTGTATGACATGGCGGTTCTTTTATTATTATTATATTTTAAGGAGTCCTATCTTAATTTACTTAGTTCCTTTTTAATAATTTAATACTACCTTTACGTAATTCATAAATCAAGTTTTCGAACAACATCTTTATAATTTTTAACTTATTATTTTTAATAATTCCACATATTCACTTATGATTTTTGTGTAATGGACACATTTATTATTAGTAATTTTAGTTTAATACTAAACCTAACAATACACCTACAAAATTAATTAATAATTATCCTAATTAATGTAGTAATAATAACTGATGGTAAATATCAATATCAACATTTATTTGTTAAGCTGCTAAGTACCCTAGCACTAATCTAGTACATTTTTATCAACAAACAATGTATGTTTAATGGTTTACTTAATCACAATTAACAATTAAACAATACAACTTTCCAAAGTTTATGTTTATCAATGACACTTTATATTAACACTTATCTTAATTTACTTATTACAATGTTTACATACAATTAATACATAGCTTAATTGACCTGTTTTACACATAACTAATAAATTAATATTCATTAATCGAATTCGATCAATGCATAATTAACATATTTACTTATGACAACTTATCAAATTATTCGATGTTAAGTATTTGTATATCGATACTAGCGTACAGGTGCAAAGTGTGCATGCGTGGCCAGCGTATGCACAGATCATAAATGTACTATAGAGAACCAATGTCCCACTATACATACCTACTAACTAAATAATAGTAATCTCTCCCAAGCATGCAAAACAAGCACATATATACTTTTACATCATGAGTTGTTTAACAATTAATCCTTTAAGATTTCACATCATTATCTTTATGTTTACATTAGTTTAATCAATTAAGTACAAGGAAGGGTTCCTACTACCACTAACTCAGAAGCCAGGTAAACCCAACCCTCAACAGTATTAACTAACATATCCTACCATCCTAACCTACGTCTGCATCCTCCCTATCCTTCCTCTGCTAGTACAATAGTGGATGTCGGACTCACCGACCTGACCACATAGAACCTGAGAGCAATAGCGTCGGCTGAACAGCGGACCTATCCTCTCCTAGCAGGCATCTGACCATCGTCATCACAACAACATGGGGAGCGTGTCTCAACACAGCCCTCCCACGACCTCGGATATCATGGAAACATAGGGTGGGAAACACATGCATCCCTCTCAACATATTGGACCTACACCCTTATCAACTCATACTTCGCTGCTATCGAGATTATCAGTTCGTGTCATCGTATCATCATTTTTGGCTGCTAAGGTTTTACTGTATGAACAAGTTCTTATCCCATATATCAGATCAAGTAACTGGCTATCCCATAACCCTTGTGTCCTGTAGGTTAGTATTTCACAAAATACACATTTCATAGAAAGTATTTCCCATCGATTGCCAATTGATCCATATTATCAACATCATTTTATTTCTTGTAACAGTTTTAGTTCATCATAGATGCATATGACATATAACACTTCAATAAATCATATCATAAGATGGTATCCACATACCGCATCATATATTTCACATCTCATTAATGAAAACATATAAACATATACTGTAATCGTACAATAAAGGAATCCTATGATAATCATGACATCGTAACCACATAACATAGTAACATCATAATCATAGTGAAATCATAAAACATAGTAACATCATATAATCGGGTCCATCATGTCATAATATAGTTTACTCAGTCGAGCTGAGTTCAACAGATAATAAGAAAATAAATTATAGTGTGTCTAACTGATAAATATGCCTAATCAAAATATGGGGCGTTACATACATCCACCCTTCGGGAAACTTCATCCCGAAGTTATGGTCAAAATAGTAAGGGAAAAATCTCGACACATGGTCTATGCGTCTTCCCAGGTAGTAGATCCCAGGCTATACTTATCTCACTGGACCTTAACTTGGTCCGCATGGCTACAGTTCTCACATTTGCTTCCAGAGATGTTCATCTTTATCTCAATAATGCCATTTTTTTTATTATAATTTTTTTTTTGTCTTATGTTTCTTTGCTTTCCTCGGGTTGGTTATGTGTTAGTGATTGATGCCATCCCAGTCATTTGGCTAAGAATTTTAGCGCAATATCCATACACACACACACACACACTAACTTCACAATAATTTGGTAGCTACATATTGTCATTCAATGTGATTATGACTCCATACATTTAGTATATCTTCTTACTCCCTTCAAAATATATATTAACTGCATGTAACAACATATCTATACTAAGATATACCACTCGTTATTGTTTATTAGTGTATTTGGTTTACCATTCCATAATTTCTAGCATCGTCACGTGATTTTATACATGTTATAGTTATTCAATGCTCTTGTCTTTCCATTGTTTGGGTGGCAATGAGCATTACCCATGTGTTGAATACATCATAATCTTGAATCTATATTGGGACATTTATACTATGCACATGAATGAATTTGGTGCAATATTTACATTACATTAAGGGTAATTATCCTTTAAAATTCACTACCCTTCACTATTATTGTGGCCTTCACTTTATTTCTTATTATATGTTACTCTTCATATATATATATATATATATATATATATATTTTCCTTTGAATTTTTTATAATAAATTTTATATGTAACTAAAACTCCTCAAACTAGGCTCCACTTTATTTAAATTAGGCTCCAATAAACTATATTATTAATTATAATATGGTTTGCTAATCATAAATTATTTACTTCCATATTATATAGAGAGAGAGATTCACTTGTAGTAAACTTATAATATACCTTTATTAATCACTTATCACCATTTTCCAATTTCTTTAAAACTTATTACTTCATCACTTTAACACACCCATAATAATTTTTAGTAATTATTTATTACATTTTTTATTTAGCATAAGTACCCAAACATAATTATATGTCCCCTACTTTTAACGGATATTATTTCATATTTAACGATTTTATTACTGGGCCGCCCAATTTTACTCTTCTCTTTCTTCTTTTCTTTTTTTTTATATCTCATACATTATTTTAATTATTATTATTGTTAAAAATATATACTATTATTCATTTATATTTATTTATTTATTTTTAAACATTTATAGTGTATGTATATATATATGATAGTCCAGTTGTAGCGAAGAACTGATTTTCCAGCTATTCTTATTGTCGAGACTAGTAACTGAACTCACACAATATCAGCAGATAGTGAGAAATAGCTGTCTTGCTATACATGGATTCCCGATTTTGGTACAAGGAAGGCAGGACTTATATATATTAGAGTATGGTGGAAATTGGAACAGCTTGCTTGCTTGGATGCGTGCGTGGCTAAACATTGCTATTTACTTTCTCTGCTTTTATATATATATATTACAAAGTAAAAAGAAATATTTTACATAGTGAGGATATTTTTACTTATTTTTATTTAAAAAACAATAACAAAACAAAACTCATAATTTAATATCAGTTTTATAATTGATAGATGTATACAAATATATATAATTGATTGCATGTTCAAGCTTCCCCTTTCAAATTGCTATTTCAGATTATATTTTATGTAATCACATAAGTATGAAATATTTTTAAATAAAAACCTATTGTGTACTTGCTCTCTACTCGTTAGGGCCACCATTAACACGTCACGTGAAACCCCTTCACCCAGGATGAAAACCCATTTTTGAAGTTTAATTTATTTTTTGAAAACTTCATTAATTTTTGTTAATAAATCTATTTATTTTTGGAAGAGATTTAAGAGTGGAGTTAAAAAAATATATTTATTTTAACAAGGGATTAAGCAATAATATCAGTCACCATGGTTTATTATTGAGGTTTTTTATATTAGTTATTATTTACGTAAATATTTCCATATACCAGATTTTCATTTGAGTAGCTGGCTGCAAGGATTTCCACTCTGAGTACGTTATTAATTTTGAAGATTTCTTTACCAATCCAAACAAAATATAATACCTTTATTTTATAAAAAGCAGTTAATTAATATTCCAATTTTCCATTTCAAAATTGTTGTTTTCAAACCATAATCAATAAAATTATAAATCTAACTTTTGTTTTAAATGGAGACTTTGTGGAATAGGGCCGCTATTCCATGATGTTGTTGTAGCTGTCGATGATGGCAGTGACAAGGCAAGCATGGAAGTTAATGCTGCTGTAATTGGTTGCTAAAAGACTAAGTCTATTTTTATTAATTGGAAGATCGATACTGTGTTCAGACTGATTAGGGAATGAAGTTATTATTTTTTTTCTCTTAAGGTTTGTAACTTGAGCACTTTAATAATGAAGGGTAATCATTTCTACAAAACGTTTTTAGGACGGGTGATACAAACCGATGAAATATCAATAAAAAAAATGGTTTGAAGTGTGGAATTCTTACGAAATTCCAACACTAGTCGCAGCTAAGGCCGAGCCACCACAATTTTCCAAGATGTGTGATCAAGTTGTTGCTTAAGAGCTATAATTACTTTTATGACAGATCTTGGCTCAAGATTCTCACGTTCAGCTCATCAGTCACACCATGAACGCAATGGATGTCCTCTCACAGTCTCACTTTACGAGTAAAGCAAAAGTTGATCTTACCTGATGTGTTGTATCCCACCAGCATCGAAAGGATCTCCAAGTTTACGCTCTCGAGGTAATTAATAACATTGAACAGAAAATATGTTGTATCCCACCAGCATCGAAAGGATCTCCAAGTTGATACTCTCAAGGTAATTAATAACATTGGACAAATAATTAAGTCAGTTATTCATTAAATTAACGCAAACTATTATTTAAGTTAGGTTTATATGGCCACAAACCATCATCTTATTAATTCAATGCGCACCAATCAATGATGTCACATGATGTGGTATGACAGGTTTAATATTACTGAGCTCAAACAACTTTTATTTACCTCTGTTGCTCACCTGCCATCCATCAAAGTTGCCAATTCAATGCAGGCAAGAGACACCTATCCTACCACTGAGTTAACCCTATCCTATGACCAGCAACACCCACGTGAATGTGGCATACATGCATGCCACACGGACTTTTCATGGTCACGCGGTAGTAACCCACCATCCCCATCCAGAGGTCGGACTAAGCCAAAACAAGTCACCCTTCCCGACGAGTTTGTTTTGCACGGTAAAATTTTTGATCCAATACTCACGATCACCTAGTTGAGGATGGATGCCAGACACATTGTGCTTTCAGGTAGTGGCAGTCCTCAACAGGAGGTGGTGGTCGCGCATAGACAAGACAGTCTCATTAACAGTAGTCACATTGCAAGAAGGAAGGCCAGTGTCTGTCGATCATAGCCCAGTTGTCTTAGCTGATAGCCACCGATCATAGTCAATCAGCCATTGTCGAAAGGAGAAGATCCCATATTTGGACGAGGCTTACCCCTACGAAACCATAGTTCCTACCCATCATATGCTCTATGGCTCATTCATAGTATGGATTCGGCTTTTAAAGAGATAAAAGAGTGACAGAAACCATGTTCCCATGCCATGCTCCCGTAGAGTTTCCTTCCAATGAACCAACAGTCAATTCCAAATGGTTTCCCTTCAGTTCCTAGCTCAAGCATGTGGATTTTTTTTTTATCCATTCTGAATTTGTCTTATGGTCACCCTATGAATACACAGCTTTCCCACATTGCACCATCTACATGTCCTACTATGAGGTCTTCCCACACCTATTGCATATGCACCTCTTGAAAATATTAATCCATGTTTACTATGCAAACCCCGTTGGAGTTGAGATCCATTGATTAGTTCTTTGTGCGGATTGTTATGCATGAGTTTACAATAATTTTATGCAAACAGTGATTAATGTTAGGTTTTGGCATACTAGACCTGTTACTTACGTTTTCTATTAGTGAAGTCATTCCTTGGAAGCAGGGCTTATGTGTGAAACCCTGTATTTTGAAGTGGTTAGGTATGGAGACATTGGTATCTTTGGGGGGGGCGTTGGGAGCACGAGGTTGTCCTTGGCACGGTCGATACTCAACTAGAAGGTAACACATTTTTCTTTTTCTTTTTCTTTGCTTATTATTTAATTTCTTAGCCAGAGATATGGAATTCGTTGTTTAAGTTGCAAAATGCATGGAATTTCCTGGGCCCTTGCCATTCCTCCATGCCGCCAAGTTTCATGCCTTGTACTCTTATCTATATGCTTGAAATATAAATTTACCCTGGCCTAATTCTAGCGAATCTAGGTTTCATATATTTGATTTCGTTGTAGACTTATATAGCGATATGAATTACAGCCCCCCCCCCCCTTTTTTCTTTTTTCTTTTTTTTAACATTGTTTTAATCATTGAGCAATTGGAAATTTGTTTATAAAAACCAAGCATTTTTATTTTTACATTTTTACATAAATTTTGTTTTCCTTAGTTTCTTCGGATATTGCTAAAGGATGAAAGAGTCTTGGACCTATTGTCAGAGTTGTTTCCCAGATTTCAAATATCTAGTCTTGTGCGTTAATGGGATTCAGTGTTGCTAAAGGAATACAGAGAACTAAAACTAGAACCTAATTTCTATGAAAATGAATGGAAACAATAAAATGGTTTAGGAAACATATGGTTTGGTACATGCAATTGATAGGGCCACACAATGCTGCATTTTACACTGGGAATGGGTTATCAGACAGTACTAATCAGGGATGCCTAGACCACCTCTATTGGGCTTGAAACAACAACTAGGTTACTAGTGCGAGATTTGTGTGCTTTTAATAATGAATAATTCATTATCTTTAGTGATATTTTGGCAAATATTTCATTCTTCATTATCACAATTTCTCTGTAATAGTGATTTTAGTATCTATATCGAATCTCCCATCTTCCTGTGAACTTTTCCTTGAGTATCCAAGTTTGTGTTATATATATTTCATAGAAAATTTACTGGAGGCAAATATGGGTATTTAGTTAGATTTCACGAGTGTCATATCTTACATTGATTCAAGCTAATTGAGCTAATTGTATTTAAGCTAATAAAAATAATGACTTAATAAAACACTACTGCATTTATCAATACTACTATTGTCTACTCTTGCTTCCTGCTACTCAATAAATCAATCCGAGTATAGAGGATTTTGAACTGCCTAGAAGTGCCTTAGATATCAAACATTCTACCTGAATCCACTAAAGCTGATCATGCAGCCATAGATTCCTTTCGAAATCCAACATGGGTCTAGGCATATTTTATATATATATAGAGAGAGAGATTCTTAGACACATTGATTTTGAATAGAGTCGACTTCATTAATTTTATTTTTTTTAATTTATTTAAACTAATTACTTGAATAGAGTGAAATGCATAAATCCTGTAAATACATACTCTTTTAAATTTCTACCTTTTGCCCTTTTACCGTTTAAAATTTAGTGACAGCAATCTTGTTTGTATACAAATAGGCCATTTCAATAATATGCCTATGTTGTAACACTATTACAAAGCTCTTCCTTTTGTTTTCCAGAAAATATACTAAAATAATTTTCTTTTGTTGTTTTCCTTTGGGTTTTAGCTAAATTTCTTTTGTTTCCAGGTTTTCATAAAACCCACGAAAGTGTGTAAGTAATATATATATATATATATATATATATATATATATATATATATATATATTGGTGAATGTCCATTTCTTTCATAATTGATTTTTTTTCTTCCCAACTAAATTCTTATTTCTTGCAGGGAAAGTAGATGCTACAATGATTTCGGAAAAGGTTTGGGGCTGTCCAACTTACATATCGTAATCTCTTTAAAGTTATTTGTTAATTTTGTTTCTTTTCTATATGGAAGAGGCCCGTAAGGTCTGAGTGTTCGAGTTGTGCTCTGATACCATTTGTAGTGCTATGTTTTTTCAACAGAGCACAAGGTCAAATTCTCTGTTACTTTTCTATGTATTAAACTTATTCTGACCTAGTTCAGTAAATTTTTAATAAAATGTTATGCTTTCAAGTGAAATTTAGTATACTGTTTGGTTTTTAACAATCATAGGTTCATATATAAAACAAACTAACATATCAAGATTTTCCTTCAATTTGTTTCAGCATAAAAAAATATGTTCATCATAATAATCAAGTAAATGACAAGGTATATGTATGTTTCAAAGTATGTTTCAGCATAATAATCAAATAAAAATAAATAACAAGGAAATAACCTGATGCTGATGCTAGTAGACCGTAGATTGCATTTAGTCAACCAAAATGATGTCCACCCTGCCGACCAGCTATTATCTTGCTGGCCCTTGGAAATCAAAGGATTTCCAAGCCCCTGAGCTCACGAAATGATAATCCTGAGAGCATTACTTCCGTGATCTCCACTCCTTTCTTCACTTAGATCTCTCTTCTCCTACCTTCAAATTTCCTCCCAATATCCTCTCTCAAAAAGCTCTTCCTCTAATCCTTTTACCCTTCCCTATATACCTTTCCTCCTTCATTTACCTTTAGGCTCACTCCATCGCCCTCCATTCCCCCGTATTCAAACTGAATAGAATAAAATATAATATCTTTAAATTCTGTTCTTCTCGAGCATTTCAATAGTTAAGGCTAATTGGGTTGGTTTCAATGCTTTTAATGTACATCATTTAATGATTCTTGAAATGTGTAATTTAGGACCTCCATGAGACGGTGGATCGATTATTAACCCTATCCTCTATTTAATATGTTGATTAAGATAATAATTAAATTGTCATCATGTTAGACTCTTTCAATTTCGAAGAGGTTGTTGGATTAAATTTCAAATCTATTTCGGATCACTTGTATGACATGGCAGTTCTTTTATTATTATTATATTTTAAGGAGTCCTATCTTAATTTACTTAGTTCCTTTTTAATAATTTAATACTACCTTTACATAATTCATAAATCAAGTTTTCGAACAACATCTTTATAATTTTTAACTTATTATTTTTAATAATTTCCACATATTTCACTTATGATTTTTGTGTAATGGACACATTTATTATTAGTAATTTTAGTTTAATACTAAACATAACAATACACCTACAATATTAATTAATAATTATCCTAATTAATGTAGTAATAATAACTGATGGTAAATATCAATATCAGCATTTATTTGTTTAAACTGCTAAGTACCCTAGCACTAATCTAGTACATTTTTATCAACAAAACAATGTATGTTTAATGGTTTAATGATCCGAATTTTAGGGGGCATATGGTCTAAATTCTGATGTATAAGCCATAAAAATATTAAATAGAGAGGCCACCCTCTCTCATCCATGGTATTTAGTAGCACATAATTTTGGCCCATGGTATAGCCTGAGAACACATTGTAATAATGCTATATAAAGGCCTAGCAAGCCTTCTCATGATAACAAGTTACTCATTTGATTTCTCTCCTATTTTCTATTGTTCATTGTGAGATTATTTAGATCTGAGTGAGTTATTGGTAATTAGTTTTAGAGGTGGGGCTCATCTTTGAGCCTCACCTCCCATTCACTTTATGTGTTTTTGTTCATGCTTATTCTTATGCAATATTAGGGTTTTCATGTGAGTTTTATGACAGATTTGCATGCTTAATCTCCTCCTCTCTCGGCATTCAAGCCTTCCGGGTCTCAGCCCCCAAGATCCGGATTAGTGGTATCAGAGCGGGTACGCTTTCCATTGGGACAATATTTTGAAGGATTATGCAGGTTCAACGGAGGTTCCACAACCTCTACAACAACCCATGCTTCTCTACAAACCCTTGGCATCTCTATACTCAACACTCTCACATTCAGCAAACTTTGAACAGGTTCCATGGACTGCACAGGAGGTTTCAGAGGCTCTACCATAGCTCATCGGAAAGGTATTTCTGTCAGCTCAAATGGGTATTTCACAGAATTTCATTTTGTTTCCCAGTTTGTGAGATATGCTTGTTTGAAGTAGTAGCATATGTTTGTGCATAATGCGGCCCGGACGTACAGCAACTTTAAACAAGTACTACTGACTCCACAGAATGTCTCAGAGGCTCTACCATAGCTCATTAGAAATTTTTTTCCGTCTGCTAAAATGGGTATTTCACGGAATTTCATTTCGTTTCCTAGTTTGTGAGATATTCTTGTTTGAAGTAACACATGTTTGTACACAATGCGACCGGACGTACAAACACTTTAAACAAGTGCTACAGACTCCACATAACGTTTCATAGGCTCTATCATAGCTCATTGAGAAGCTCTTTCTGTCAGCTAAAATGGGTATTTCACGGTTTTTTTATTTGGCTTTCTGGTTTGAGAGATATCATCGATTGAAGCAACATATGTCTGCAAAATAGTGTGCGCGCGTCTATTGAGTTTCAACAAACATTTTCTCACTGTCTGGGCCACCCCAGACCAAGTATGTTATATGGATGGAAATGTCTCTTCAAGACCTCAAATGGGTCTTCAACAGAATTCAATTTCACTACATGCATCAAAAGCTATGAATGAATTTGCACCAAGACATCAACTGCACTAAAGATCATGAATTTTCAATTTTTTAAAATCTTAAATGTAATCATGGTTATGGGTTAACCACACAAAACCCATGGTTATGGGTCAACCACACAAAACCCACAATTGTGTATTGTAATCATGGTTGTGGGTCAACCACACAAAACCCACGGTTATGGGTTAACCACACAAAACCCTTCTCTTCAGTGGAAATAAGTTTGTCATTGCCACCATGGTTATGGGTCAACCACATAAAACCCACGGTTATGGGTCAACCACACAAAACCCACGGTTCCGAGTCAACCACACAAAACTCTTCTCTTCATTGGAATCAAGCTTGCCATTTCCATCATGGTTATGGGTCACCCTCGCAAAACCCACGATTATGGGTCAACCACACAAAACCCTTCTCTTCATTGGTAGCTAGCACATTGTAATCATGGATCTCTTTTTAGCATGAAATGATGGGGACCATCATTTTCTAAGGGGGGAGGAATGATCCGAATTTTAGGGGGCATATGGTCTAAATTCTGATGTATAAGCCATAAAAGTATTAAATAGAGAGGCCACCCTCTCTCATCCATGGTATTTAGTAGCACATAGTTTTGGCCCATGGTATAGCCTCAAAACACATTGTAATAATGCTATATAAATGCCTAGCAAGCCTTCTCATGATAACAAGTTACTCATTTGGTTTCTCTCCTATTTTCTATTGTTCATTGTGAGATTATTTAGATCTGAGTGAGTTACTGGTAATTAGTTTTAGAGGTGGGGATCATCTTTGAGCCTCACCTCCCATTCACTTTATGTGTTTTTGTTCATGCTTATTCTTATGCAATATTAGGGTTTTCATGTGAGTTTTATGACAGATTTGCATGCTTAATCTCCTCCTCTCTCGGCATTCAAGCCTTCCGGGTCTCAGCCCCTAAGATCCAGATCATTTACTTAATCAAAATTAATAGTTAAACAATACAACTTTCCAAAGTTTATGTTTATCAATGACACTTTATATTGACAACACTTATCTTAATTTACTTTCTACAATGTTTACATACAATTAATACATAGCTTAATTGACTTGTTTTATGCATAACTAATAAGTTAATATTCATTAATCGAATTCGATCAATACATAATTAACATATTTACTTATGACAACTTATCAAATTATTCAATGTTAAGTATTTGTATATCGATACTAGCGTACATGTGCAAAGTGTGCATGCGTGGCCAGCGTATGCACAGATCATAAATGTACTATAGACAACCAGTGTCCCATTGTACATACCTACTAACTAAATAATAGTAATCTCCCCCAAGCATGCAAAACAAGCACATATATATTTTTACATCTTGAGTTGTTTAACAATTAATCCTTTAAGATTTCACATCATTATCTTTATGTTTACATTAATTTAATCAATTAAGTACAAGGAAGGGTTCCTACTACCACTAACTCAGAATCCAAGTAAACCCAACTATCAACAGTACTAACTAACATATCCTCCCATCCTAACCTACGTCTGCATCCTCCCTATCCTTCCTCTACTAGTACAAAAGTGGATGTTGGACTCACCGACCTGACCACATAGAACCTAAGAGCGATAGCATCGGCTAAACAGCGGACTTATCCTCTCCTAGTAGACATCCGACCATCATCATCACAACAACATGGGGAGCGTGTCTCAGCACGGCCCTCCCACGACCTCGAGTATCATGGAAACATAGGGTGGGAAACACATCCATCCCTCTCAACATACTGGGCCTACGCCCTTATCAACTCATACTTCGCTGCTATCGAGATTATCAGTTCGTGTCATCGTATCATCATTTTTGGCTGCTAAGGTTTTACTATATGAACAAATTCTTATGCCATATATCAGATCAAGTAACTGGCTATCCCATAGCCCTTGTGTCCTGTAGATTAGTATTTCACAAAATACACATTTCATAGAAAGTATTTCCCATTGATCGCCAATTGATCCATATTATCAACATCATTTTATTTCTTGTAACAGTTTTAGTTCATCATAGATGCATATGACATATAACACTTTCATAAATCATATCATAAGATGGTATCCACATACCGTATCATATATTTCACATCTCATTAATGAAAACATATAAACATATACTGTAATCGTACAATAAAGGAATCCTATGATAATCATGACATCATAACCACATAACATAGTAACATCATAATCATAGTGAAATCATAAAACATAGTAACATCATATAATCGGGTCCATCATGTCGTAATATAGTTTACTCAGTCGAACTGAGTTCAACAGATAATAAGAAAGTAAATTATAGTGTGTCTAACTGATAAATATGCCTATTCAAAATATGGGGCGTTACATGCATCCCCTCTTCATTCATGTGGCCAAGCCTATGATGCCACAATGTTGTATTTGTTCATGTGGGAGTTAAAGAGATAGAAGAGTCAGTCTTATGAGGACATAAATAAAATGTACCTATCATGTCCCATTTTGTTATCGCCAACGTTCCTTTAGTGATGTTCCACCACATTTCTCCAAACGTAGATAAACAATTAACATCTCCCAACTACCCTATTGAGATTAGATTTCTTTCGTAGCATGAATATTCCTTAGATCTTTCAACAACCATTCATTTTTCAAAGAACTCAGCTTTCCATTCTAAGACTAAACATATACAGCTCAAGTACCATTTCATACGATATGTTCTAGAAGATGAATTGTTGAAGTTGAAAAGATACACACTAGCCATAATTCTACGGACATGTTGACAAAGGTAGTAACTAGAGAAAAACTAAGTTCTTGCTTAGTTTCAGTTGGCCTTCAACCATGAAGGTGAAGATGAGAAATTTTCCAGGTCCAAGGTTTGGAGCAGGTGCAATAGCGGTGGAGTTGCTGTGATCAGTATCCAAGTGGGAGGTTGTTGGTTGTGGATCCTGATCTTCCTGATTCAGAGGAACTTACGGCAGAAGAGGATTGGTTTTTAGCTCAAATTGAAATGAGGAATAACCAGGAGGAGACACTATGGAAGCAGAAGTCGAGGAATCAGTGACTAAAGGAGGGAGGGTGCAACACAAAATTCTTCCATAGATTGATGATTCAACATCAACAGAGGAACATAATTGTAATGCTAAAAAGAGGAAATGGTCAAAGGGTGGAAACTCATGTAGAGATAAACAAGGAATTGGTGAAGTACTTTAAAGAGATCATGGAGGAACCAATTCAGAACCATGTGGTGGACATTGCTTAGGTTACTCATCACATTATTGCTTTGGTTACCCAAGCATAGAATGAGATGTTGATGCGTCCGGTGGAAATGGGGGAAGTTGAGGAGGCTGTCAAACAAATGGAAGATGGAAATGCCCCAAGTCCAGATGGGTTTATGACAAAATTTATCCACCATTTTTGGGATATGATAAACGCTGAAGTAGTACAGATTGTAGAGAACTTGAGAATGACAGGGGGAGTGCTTGCTGCGTTTAATGCAACATTCTTGAATCTTATACTGAAGAGTGATGGAATGGATGTTCCAAGTAAATTCTATCCAATCTCCTTATGTAATGTGATTTATAATATCATAACCAAAGTGATAGACAACATAATCAGACCTCTGCTTCCTGCATTGATCTCTCTGGAGTTGTCGGGCTTTGTAGAGGAGTGCCAGCGTTTAGATGGGATTATTTTGGTCCATGAGGTAATTCACTCCCTAAAAATGACCAAAAAACCAGGGATGCTGATTAAGTAAGATTTGGTCAAATCCTATGACAAGATCAATTGGCGGTTTATGGGATCAATGTTGAGGGATGATGGCTTTGGAGAACAATGGACGAGTTGGATTATAAATATATCTTCATTGGTCTTCTTCTCCATTATGGTAAATGGAACTCCTTCTCAAACATTCAGGCCATTGAGGGGGATCCATCAGGAAGATATGCTCTCACCTTTCTTGTTCATCCTGATGGTTGAAGGCTTGGGATGAACTATTAGGGCTATGGAAAGAAACTAGGCAGCTAAACAAACTCATCAACAGTTTGTGGGCGACACTATTTTAATGGGTCATGCATCAATATAGGAGGCCAAATCAATTGATAAAGGGTTGAATTTATTCCTGACGGCTCCAGATCTATCCATTAATAAAGAAAAATCCCACCTTTTCTTCTTCAACATGTCGACGGTGACACTACAAAATATCTTGCACATATTAGGATTCCAGGGGAGCTCCCTTCCATCCAAGTATTTGGGGACCTCTCTCTTAGATTCATTTAATCGAAAGATCTTGTGGACAGAGCTTGTCGAAAAAAGGAAACAAAATTTAGCAAGTTGAGTGCTACACCCCTTTAATTTGACAAGTAGAGTGGTTTTAGTGAAGGTAGTTCTCCAATCCATGCCACTCTAACTCTTCTCAGCCATGACAACCCCTAAGGTTGTGTTAAAGGAGATTAGGAATCTGTAGAGGAATTTTATATGGGGTGGATCCAATGACAAATAGAAATGGGCCTTAGTGGTCTGAGATACTTTGCGTTTGCCAAAATTGAAAGGTGGCCTTGGAATTAATGATCCAGAAAAGAGTAGTGAGGTGCCAGGGGAAAAATTTGGTGGTGGTGGTGGGTGATTTATGAATCTAAACCGTGGGATCAATTGTGTCATTGCAAATATGCTCAGTGATGGGATATGCAAGAGTTAATCTAATTCTCGGAGGATGGAGAGGGGTTGCATATATGGAAGACTACCAAGCCAGGGAAGGCACTGATTATAAATCATAGTTTTTAGGAAATACGGAAGGGGAGACAACATATTTTTGGTGAGATTTGTGGCAACAGCTCCCGGCTCTGAATAATAGAGTCAACCTCCCTGAGACATTGGTATTTTTTTAGGATAGGAAATAGATTAAGGTCAAGTATTTATGGTAGGAAGGGAGGGCAGAGGAGGTTTTTCGAAGCTAGAACCCAAGAGAATGGTGGAGAAGCACCTATAAAAGGGAGGATTCTTAGAGTATTTGGGAGGAGCTACAGGAAAGATGTATCCAGGATACCAGTCCAAAGGAACTTTTTCTCTTTGAAGGAAGCATATAATATGTGGGAGGTATTTAGGGACTTGTCAGAGCAGATTGAGTGGAAAAAGATATGGGTTTCCAATCTTTGGCCGAAACTGGCAACCTTTCTTTGGTTAATGGTTTGGAGGAAAATTTTTACGAGAGAGAAACTTAAGAAGAGGGGGATGTTAGGAAAAACATGATGTTGCCTCTGTTCTGGGGATAAGGAAACCATGGATCAACTATTAGATTCTTGCACTTTCACCTCTTTCCTCTAGGACAAAGGGGCTAAGAGATTCTGTAAGTCTTCTCGAGTGCGAGATAGACCATATCTCTTGATATAGGAGTAATGAGATAATCTCTTTAGTAATCCAATTATGAACATGATTTGGAAAATTTTCCTAGGGTTCCTAGTCTGGAACATATGGAAAGAAATAAATCAATGCATCTTCAGGGGAAAGGCTAATACAAAAGGATGAATTTGGACAATCATACACAACCAAATTTAGAAAATGCTTAGGATGAACCCGTGGGGAGAATAGGATCTCCAGGAAAATGAGAGGGAGCGAGTAATCCTATAAGTGTGGGGAATTAATACTCTCCCCGGATGTATTGGTGGTATTCCAAGATCCAAGATTCTAAGTCCAAGACCATATGTGTGGTCTGCCCCTAAGGATGGTTGCTTTAAATTAAATTTTGATGGAGCATCAAAGGGTAAACATAGCCCAACTAGGTTTGGTGGGGTCTTCTGTAATAATATGGGAGAAATTCTATGGGCGGTGATGGGATTTGTATTCTCGGAAAAAAAACAATGCAATGGGTTATCAAGTGCGGTAAAAAGAAGTATTGATCCACTGGTGGTGGAGGGAGATTCTGAAGTGATCCTCAAGATGGCAGAAAGATTCAAATGGGCCAACAAATCTCAAAGGTATTGGACAATTGGAACCTAGAGTTTAGGCTGGAGAAATTAGCCTTATTATTACGATAGGAACACAGATGCACCTTCATCCATATCAGAAGAAATGGGAATGAGTTGGCGGGATTCCTAGCAAACAAAGGCGTTGAAGATTGAGTTACTCTCAGTGAAGGAAGTTTGGAGGATTTGGGGGATTGGGACTTTCATTTTCAATGTAGAAGTCTAGCCTCCCATGATATGAGAACTTTAGAGGCGGTTGTTAATATAGAATCCCCGAGACAAGTGGATCCACGAGCTCGACAGGTGGAAGTTTCCTTGTGATTGAGGGTTAAGGAGGGGGCACATGCAAAGCCTTGGAGGATTAATGAGGAAAGGTGATATTAGAAAACAACATACTTACCCAGAGGGACTGAAGGGGTGCTAGTATGGGTGTAGAAGGAAACTTTAGTTTGATGCATGGGGAATGATTTCTGATTAGGTTGAAGGATTATCCATGGGTACGAGCCTCAGGACAAGCCCCAAGAGTTCGATCAGGGATTTCATTATCATTTATGGGGCATCTAATTTAAATCCAAACAGGGAGCGAGGCTGTTGGTGCAATGTTGTTATGCTTGTATGTTGTCTCTGGTGGAAATATCAGTGGAAGGAGGGTTGTAAAGCTAGAGAACACTCAACTCCGGGGTGGTGGGACGATAGAAACCCGTGGAAGAAAAGATGGTTGTGATGCCAAGGGGAAAAAGGAGGAGGGTCTACAGAGGGCCATCTAGGAGCAGGTGAATGAAACCCATGTTACTCTCAATTTCAAGGAGCTTATTTCGTTGGCAATTCAACAGGAGATTGAGGGGGCCGAGAAAGATATGTGGGAAGACCTATGGGAATAGTGGATTGGATCCAAGATCCCAGGATTATGAGGGCTCGCATGGTGCTGTATGAGTGGTTGGTGGCAATTACTGGGTTGTGAAAGGCCTCCTAGCTCGTGTCATGCTGGATCGGGATGAGAAAGTGAAAGGGGATGAAGAAGCAGTGCAATACTGGAAGGAGCATAACGAGGATGCCAGTATCATGCATAGAAATATAGGCATCATAACAAGGAAGTTGGGCATTCAGTTCGTTCCCATATCCCAAGAAGAAGGGAGTACATCGACATCACTAAACCATGCTAGTAATGAAGGCCCTTCAACACCAATTCAATCTAGGAAAGATGGACCACCTAGCGGCCCCCAGGTCTCATAAGTTTCCTAGTCCTTTGGAGTTTTGTTTGTTTAATGGTTTCTTGTCTACTGCATAGTGGTTAGTCGAATGGTCAGGTTGGTAGGAAAAAGGTGTCAACAGTCAATGGTAGTTAGTGGTTTTAGATATGGTTAGATAGTTAAATGGAGTCCTCTTATGGTTCTTTCTCTCAGACATAAAGACATATGATAAGCCTTGTTTTTCCTCTCGTGGGAGGGGTGTTTTTGGCTTCTTGATAGATGGAAGGTTTAGTGAACATAGTTGTTAGTCATGCTATTCTCATAGCTCTAGTTTTGTGGAGAATATATTGTTATGTAAAGTTTCTGTAGTAATATAATGTGAAACTAACTTACCAAAAAAATTTATATGATGAACAATTATACTTTTTGGACAATGATTTTTTGGGGGGAAAAGCATCATAAATGAAACTTCTATTCTATTCTTTCATTTTGTATATCTTATTGGTTAATGTGTAGGTCTTTTAAATTCTATATTTGTTGATTTGATCATTTTGATACTAAATGATAGGTAATTGTAACATCCACTTTGTTAAATATATATATATATAATTCTGATTCTAATTCTGATTGTATATGAAAAACAAACACATTTAGATCTAACATAGTATTTCAATTATTAATTCAAATTACATTATCTTTCATTGAGAACAAGTTTATATGCTCATGTTTTACTTCATAGGTGCTCTCATTTAATGTTAGGAGCACTTTCAACAATACATGTTAATAACCCTTTCATTTGTGAGATGATTCTATGTGGTTACCTACTATTGAGTAGATGTTGATTTCAGAACATACGATGAATCTAGGAATATGGTTAATGCGATTAATATACAAATAAATATTCGTGGAGTCTACGCACAAAGGGAGTGCCATGGTTATAAACCACTTGTATGTATCATAATTCTATTTAAACTATTTATATGCTATTGGTTAATTGTTAATAAACTTGTTAATAGTTATTGGAATCATAATTCTATTTATACTATTTATATGCTATTTGTTAATGGTTAATGAACTTGTTAATAGTTATTGGAACTTTTTTATGGGAATGTTGAAAACATAAATGTGTTGACTAATTTTTTTTATCTAAAAGCTTCAATATTTCTAGACGACATATATAAGTAGCTTTGCTATTAATTTCACTTGTTTATGTAATATATATATATTCAAAATGGTCATTGTTTTTTTAACTTTTTGGAGTTTATTTTCTTGTTCTTATTAATCTTTTATATATATATATATATATTCAAAATGGTCATTGTTTTTTTAACTTTTTGGAGTTTATTTTCTTGTTCTTATTAATCTTTTATGTATTTTTTAATTTACAAGACATAGTCTAAGTTCTATGTAGTTCTTGTTTGTTTATATAATTATAAAATACTAAAAGTTTCAGGAGTTAAGTTTAAGTGGTCTAAGTGTGAAGTGAGATCTCTCCCTTCAGCTATGGGTACAGGGGGTTTTCTTGATTCCTTTCAGGTTAGGCTTGTTTATCATCCACAAAAATGTTTTCTTTTCAATAATGAAAAAGCATTAACTTGATATTTCTTTTGAAAAAAAAGGTCATCAACATGTCTTGTTCAACATTGAATTGAGCATTTCAATATGTATCTCCTCTGACAGATCATCAAGCAAAGGACCTTATGACAGTAATACAAAATAAGAACCAGTCTCTAATAAAAAAGATAATACTATAAGCTATATCCACCTCAAAAACCCATAACTAGAAAAGAAAATCAAACCCAGAATCAATAAGTCGATCCTCAATATACTCCTCATAGTAGAGAATGCCATTCCTAGACCCAATCGCTTCCTTTGAAAGTAGATTAGCTTCATGGTTTAATTCCCTATAGATGTGAGAAAATGATATCATGTCAAAAGCTTTAGCTAAAGCCCAAGTCCTTTGTATCCAGTTATCCAGATGTATGGCAGAAAGGGAACAACATCCTAAAGCCCATTCAATAACCACATGAGAATCTTCAAAAAATGTGATGTGAAAAATGCCCCTCTTCAAAGCCATCCTCATCAAGCGCCATAAAGCTAGGATTTCCACCTTTTGATTACTGCCTTCCCCCGCACCCATTCTTAAAGTTAATTTATGATATTTCTTGATAAAAAGAACCATGCTAGCACCACACTTGCCATCCTTATTTGCCCCATCAAAGAATCCAAAGGATGTATCAATATCAGTTTCAAGAAATTTTAAGATCCTCTTCTTTGGTTATGAAATAGTGTTAGGATAATCTTCTAAGACACCAATCACTTTATAACAGATGCTAGAAACCAAAGGATTTTGTCCCTAAAAAATGCATTGATTCCTACTTTTCCAAACTTCCCAAATAAAAAAAAAAGAGGAAGAGTTTTATACTTTGTCTTTGCAGTGAACCATTTAAGCATGCATTCTTGGAAGGTTAATTCATACCAAACATCAGATTGAGATAGCTTACTTTGCGATTATGTCCAAATAGATTGAAGGAAATGGTAGTGCATAAATAGATGAGTGATACTTTCGTCCTCTGATCTTCATAATATACAAACACCGGGACCATAAAAAACCCTCTTATGCAGGTTTTGCCAAGTGAGGATCTTATCTTCAAGACAATTCCAAAGGAAACATTTAACTTTTGTTGGAATATTCCATCTCCATATCTTGCGTTGCCACCATTTTGTTGCAGGAGAAACATAATCATGCATAATAGACTCATATACCAACTTGACGAACAACATCCCATTTGCATTCATCCAAACCCATACTAGCTCATCTCTTTCATCTGAAAGAAAGATACCAACACCCTGCAAAATGTTGACATAATTATTCCATTCTGCCGCAACACCAACAATGAGACCCAGTTCATCTGCATTTTCCCAATATGGCGTATTATCATAACACCCATGCCTATAAACATCCACCAAAACCTGTAAATTTTTAGAATGAAGTTGTGCCAGGACTGCCTGAGAGAGTTTGTAATTTTCTCCCGCCCCTACAAAGGGATCAATAACAAGAAATATTTGAAACCCCCTACCTACCTTCTAGCTTAAGAAACGACTGATGTCTTGTATCTCATCTGCTTCATTTGTTATACTTATCAATGGATCACCTACTACTTTTTTTACTAGCAGTCATGGACTTAAGCAAGGTTGCCCACTATCACCTTTGCTTTTTATCTCGGTCATTGAGGGGCTGAGTAGAATCATTGGTGAAGCCAAAAGCTCTCTAAAAATTAAAGGTATTAAAGTCACTAATTCCTTATCTATTACTCACTTACTATTTGTTGACGATGTTTTGATATTTGGATATGGATAAGTAAATGAATGGTCCCTTTATAAAGATATCTTTAATACCTTTTGCAATGCCACAGGTATGAAAATAAGTGTTAAAAAATCCAGTTTTCTCTATAATGTTAATGATACAGGAATTTGTGAGCAAATACAAAGTCTATTCCCATACAAAATGGACAAGTTGGATGTGGGTTTCAAGTATCTCGGTTTTTATATAAATCCAAATAGGTACATAAATGAATATTAAAATTGGCTCATTCATAAAATTGGCAAGAGGATCAATAATTGAACATTTTGATGGCTGTTCATTAGGGGTAGACTAATACTTCTGAAATCAGTGTTGCGGAGCATTCCTATTTATTGGCTTGCATTGATGAAGGCCCCCGTTTCTACCATCAATGAAATAAAAAAAAAAAGAGATTAAAAGATTTTTTACTTTATCTAGTCTGAAAATCCAAATATCCATAAATTTCATTTAATAAATTGAGAAAGTCTATCATAACCAAAGAAGATGGGTGGCTAAGGTATCAAACATTTAAAGTGGTTAGTATTGCATTACACACTAAGAGCTTGTGAAAGAGCTTATTTGGTGGGCGATTATGCAGTAATCATCCACGATAATGTTGAAATTTTGAGTAAAAATTAAAACTAATTTTCTATACTACTTTATCATCCATAAATTAAAAAAGTTATAAAAAATAAAGGTTGAAATTAAAGTAAAACCTAAAACTATTTGCTTTGGTTAAAAGCTCATCTTCATTATTTATAAAACTAAATTATCTCATCTTCATTATTTATAAAACTAAATTATAATAAATTTTACTTTCTTCAATTTCTCTTTATAAAAAATAAAAAATAAATACAAAACCGAGAGAACTCAGAGCAGCCATAGATTTAGGAAACCAATAAACTATAACTAAAAACAACGCCACGTTTTTTAGAAGCAGCCTATGAACTCATCCCAGCCACATAATTGGTTTGACAACACAAAAACAAATGCAATTACAAAACCAACAGTAGTCTGTTTTAGCAACCAAAAACAACCATTGCTCTGCTAACTAAACCATGAGTACTCTGTCATGTATCCACCCTAGTGGCCATGCTTTGTTTTCGCTTTACCCTCAGTGTTATCCAAGTGGTAAAATTATATTGCTACACAAGAATCGGAAGAAGCATATAGGTGTTTCCAGAGAGAGATCTTCGGCGAACAAAGGAACAGGGGAAGGATTATTTGTCAAGCCTTTGGATGTTCTGTATCCTCAACTCCCATGCAGAATTTGTAAAGGTAAGTTTCAGTTTTAGTGCAGTCTTTGATATATTAGTCTCTCAGTAATTATACTCATGCTTATTCTGGTATTTTGAAGGGTGGGAGATGTGGGTCATGCAAATTCCGTCTGAATTATTAATTTTTCTTAGGCTCGTAAGCTTCTTACCGGAGTTGATGCCTTCCTACATTGGGTGCAGGTAGAGGTAGAGTTGCTTGTGATAAATGTGACGGGAAGGGCAGCCTGGGAAGAGGGGGATATCACAAGAAGAACCCTGTTGATCTGAACAGAATTATAGGTATGTTTTTACTGGCCAAAATTCATGGTCATCAAGTGTTTTTTTATTAATTATAATTGTTTTTTTCCCAATAAATGTTTCTAGAAACATGCACCGAGGGGCTGCCCCAGAACCAACAGTCTTAGGTACAAGATCTGAGGGGTAACTAGCCCAAACCCATATATAACTGGGTCTGATATGCAACTGACGGTTGGTTGCATATCCGCAGTGCCAATATTTTATATAGTGGACAATTCTGTAAACTCTAGGTATGCATCCTCGAGATTAACAACCTTGAAGCGCATATCAGACCTGGGTTTAGATCAGTCTGTTCTACTGTTCATATTCAATGCACCGTTACACATGCATACGAGTTGATGGATAACCCCACACCCACTTGAGTTGTAGATTACACCTCACTTTACTCAGTGCGCCTATTCTATCAAAACTGCCCGAGGCTTCGTCATCCTTTTCATGGTTCATGCCATACAGGTGGGTTAAGCCACTAGAAGACGACTTATAACTCCACTGAAATGGTTTATTCATTAATTGTTGTTGAATCTTCTGTGCTGTTCCCAATGGTATCATCAAAAACATATTTGTCTGCACTTTTCTTGGGCTGTCTATAATGGCATATGTTTATATATTGTTTATCAATGTGTTATAAAACTATATGTGTTGGGGGGGTTTGCTTAGGTTCCAAATGGACAGCCTTAGAGACCACTTTTGGATGGAGGCATTTCATCGTACATACAAGGCAGAGGGTATCGGCCAAATATTGGTTCTTGGAGATGGTGGCTAGTTGTGGTAACTAGCCCAAACCAATCTAAACCTGGGTTTGATATGGAACTAAAGGTTGCAGGTCTCTAGTTTTAATATTTGATATGGTTGAAATTTGTGTAAACTCTAGTTATGCATCCTCAAGCTTCGCAACATTGAGGTGCATATCAGACCCAGGTTTAGATTGGTTTGTTCTAGTGTCCATATTGAATGTACCCAATGCATCGTTATATGGGCACACAATCACTCAGATCCACATGAGTTGTAGAATGCACCTCGCTTCACTTAACTCAACTATTTTACCAAAAATGGCCTGTACTTCCATCCAGCCTCATCCTTTTGAAGCTCATGCCATATAGGCGGGTTAAACCACTAGAAGATGTCTTATCACTCCATTGAAATGGTCTATTCATTAATTCCTGTTGAATCAACCGGGCTGTTTCCAATGGTAGCATCAAAAACATATTTTTTTGCACCTTTCTTAGGCTGTCTATAATAGCATATGTGTATATGTTGTTTATCAATGAATTATAAACTGATATGTGTTAAGGGATTTGCTTAGGTTCCAAATGGACAGCCTTAGAGACCACTTTTGGATGGAGGCATTTCATTGTACATACAAAGCAGAGGGGATCGGCCAAAGATTGGTTCTTGGAGATGGTGGCCACTTGTGACAAAAACACCCATTTCTGGATCAACTCTAAAAATCTTAAGGTGACATTTTTCCCCTCCCTTACCCGATGATATGACCTTCAAAAGGAATAGTAAATGTTAAAATCGAAAAGGGGTTTCTGCAGGGTCATTTTGAGTTGATGCATAATCTGGTTAGAGTCATTAGACCATATTGAAATAGAGATAATTTTAAGGAATTATACTTTTTATTTAACTTGCCATTATTTGTGAATCATGGCTAAGCAAATATCAACATCTCTGGCTAAGCAAATATCAACATCTCTAAAATTTTAGAAATGGCACAGGAGGAATGTATAACTTTTAGCCACATTTTTTTGTATTTATATAAAAAAATGATTGTGAGTTATGCATATCTTCCTTTGTAGTTTGAGGTTGTTGTGTTATGCATCTGGATGTCTTCCCTATTAATTGTATAATTTTGATTTAGAAAACGTTTTGGTGAAAAACGGCCAATTAGTGAATATTAGCCAATGAAATCATCCTCGGATAAGCAGCTCCATTTAACTATGAGTGGCAGGATAGAGGTAGATGGAGCATGGGTTGGCTTCAAAGGGATGAGTTGGTGTGCAGTAATGAAAAGACAAAAGAAGTTGCCCTCTGCAAAGCTTGCAAAGGAGAAGGCAGACTAACATGCAGAGCTTGTGTTGCACAGAATGGTTCAGCTAATAAAGTTGATATTGTTGAGGTCTGATATTGTACAAGAACGATATCGGTATTTGATAACATGTCTTTAAATGCAAACCTTTTTTAGAAAGCTTACCTCCGAATAGAGATTGAGCTTAATTTGTAGTCTCTATCAGTATTTTACTATTTTCTTCAGTTGAAAGTATTTCTCTCAAGTTTTTGAATTTTCAAACTGTATAGAATTTTTAAGAAATAATGCATGTAACCAAATAGATCTAATGTGAAAAGGATTACAAGCCCATGCTCTAAGTCAGTATTCAATAATATTCAGCAGAGATTTGAACACGGCATTCTATTAGTTTGTGAGAGTTCAATGCAATTCACATAAGCCCTTATATAGGCCCTGTTTTTGCCAATATTCAGATGAGACTTCAAGTATATGCTTTGAAATTGTAAGTGGGCATTTTCAGTTGTCAAACATGTATGCAGAACATTGGCATGTATTTCTGTACTGTAAAAGCAGGGGAGGAATCAAAGTTTTTGATATTATCCTTGTTGTCTCTCAATTGATGGCAGTTGATTTTCAGACATTGGGCACATTTTGCTTTCCTTATGAAAGCCATAGGATAAGATAAAATACTTAATCTTTCTATGAAATAAAAGAATTCTAAAACTGTTCAAAAGTTTTAGTTTTTCATTGTATATGCAAAATCTCATGTGTGGAATATTTTCTTAAAAATCCTATTAATATGGGGAGTGATACGTTGACAAAGCTCAACTTTAACTGATTAATTTTTCCCGTGGAATCAGGTTTATCTGGTGTAGACAGCATAATGACATGGGATATTCAAGTTATCCTCTTAGTTCATATCAAGTTTTGAGGTTTATGTATGTCTTGTAATGGCATTTACTGTTTCAGAAAGGACATTATATCGGTGTCACGAAAATCCCTATATCAGATGCAATATATTTCATCAGTATTGAAAGTAGAGATATTTATGTAACTACTACCCTAAAACGGATTTCACACGTAGTGCATATTGTATATGTGTAGATAAAATAGGGTTAGAGCCTGCCCATCATTGACAGATGACTTCAGATAATTTCAACTGGTTTGTACTTGTAGATTAATTTATTTGCAACTTTCAATTGCACTGTGCTAAGTGATTCCAATGAGAATAATCCAATTATCTTAAAGTTCCTACTTCTGGAGTTTATTCTGTAGATATATCTATCCTTTACTCAAAGATACTACTCAGTGTAGAATAAGCCTTTTTCATCTGTTCTGCAATCCTTTGGTGTCATCTTTTACACCATACCTTTTATTAGTCTTTGTTGAGTTTTAGAATGTGATGTAGGTACTCTCTGCATCCTCTCTATTTTTCAAGAAATGAATTGTATCGTTCCATGAGAAAAACTACGTACTGATAGATCAGCAGATTCTTTTGCATTGGTAAAAAAATTGCTTGCTAACAAAAAAAAGTTCCTCATAGAATATAATGCATCTATTCACAAATTGTACCTTCAAAATATCATCATTTTTCAATAAATTTTATTTAATTTCTCAAAAACTGATAGGAAAGAACTGCTTCATCATTAACTGTTAAATCCAAAGTCGTTTCCAGTTCAAACACTTATTTTGCAATATCTCAATACTGATTGCTTGCAATAGTTCATCGATTTAATTATTCATGCCATTTCCTAGATTCATAAACCACTTTAGAGACATATCTTCTAGACCAAGCTTTGTCCGAGCTCACATTAGACCAGTAACCCACACAAAAGCTACAATAAACAAAAGGGCAAAGCAAAGAGCACAAAGAGAAAACAAACTGTAGCATAACTAGCATGAGAAGGAAAGAAAACGTGAATAGCAGTATCCACGGCAGCTAAAAATTATAGTTAGTTAAACATTGAAATAGGTGTGGAGTTAAATTAGGATGACCCCAATCTATCAATTCTTGCATGTATATTGCATAAATAGAACACAACCACCGAACTCCCTCATTGCACTATTAAAAAATAAACCTTTCCCCCTGTTAAGCCTGGGCCAATGGTACAGGTTTTGGCATTTTAAGATATGTTTCAAATCATATTATGTTTTTAATTTATCTCCATTGTCATAGAAAATGAATGTGTAACCTAACCTTTTGAATTTTACTAATATTAGAATAAATCTGCACTCTCTGTGAAACAAAATCCTAATAGAAGCTAACTAAACGACTCTCAAAACTGCTGACTGTGTTTACTCAAACTCAGGACATTAACCTCACAAGTACAAACACTAAAGTGGAAAATCAGAAAAGCAAACTACTTTGTTTAAATCTGCATTTAAAACAGAGTTTTTGAAATTTATGAAGAAAGAAGAATTTAAACACTCAATCACACGTATCTATTAATCATAAAACAGAAATTAAGGAAATCTGCTAATCACTAGCAAAAGAGAAAACTGAATGAAATAATCACTCATCCACATTTCCTTCTTTATAGATGAGAGGCAGTGGTAAAAATAGACTACATCAAACTAATAATAGCCTAGGGAAATTTTCCCAAGTCTGCATGGGAACCTTCATCTAAAAATTAGCACCTAGCCAAGAATAGAGCTCAACCAAGCATAGATCACTCCAATTGGAGTAGACAACACATGAAGGCATGCATCTCTCCTTGATATTGGTGCCCTCCACCTAGAATAGATAATCTCATGCCAAAAGGTACTTAATCTAAGTCTATTCTAATTCTAGAACAGCAGTTAAGTTGTTAACTCACTGATAATAGTATAAACCAATCTAAAACTGAAAGGGCATCAGCTCTAATTTATAACAGAAGCTATATATAAAACTACTCTGGTGCATGCATTCCTACACCATGCATGTGGCCTCTACGTCACTGTCCATATAATTTGTTGTTGTGCCTCATTAATGCTGCTGTAGTCCACTCTCAAGGCTCCTCTCACTTTGTGCATAGACCCTGAGGCTATCTCCATTGCAGCATGTCATCTCTTTTGGAGGAAGAAGAATGACTGAGTATTCATAGGTAAAAGCTAATAATCCCTCTTTGTGAGCAAAGTATAGTCAACCAAATCAAGTCTCTCCCATTTTGTCTTGAACTTCCCCTTTGCTAGGATTTCATCATCACAGTGGCCATCTTTAAATCTGAAGAAATCTAACCCTAGATCCCTACTCCCTTCTATACTATGAAGTCTCTTTAGAATCTTCAAGATTTAAATTCCTCATTAGAGTCATTTTGAGGTCTAAAATGGGTGTCCTAAGGAAAAGAATGAAATAATGGTTGAAATAATAAATTAAGGTTTACTCAAATTTTGAGTGGGAGCACTCGTTGGATGCGGAATTCAATTCTGCATTCCGCATCCAACAATTACCCACACTGCATACTTTTGATAGACCCCACTCCATGAAAAATGATAAATACATAAAAAAACGTATTTCTCATTAAAAAAACGCTTTTAATGTATTTCTCGTTTTTCGTGTGGTGGGGTCCATCAAAAGTATGTGGTGTGTGTACTCATTGGATGCGGAATTGAATTGTGCATCCAACGAGTGCTCCTTCTCGAAATTTGAGTAAAACCATAGGGAGATAAGTTGAATCTACGAATTAAAAAAATAGTTTGTTTAATGACAAGTATGTCAACTCAACAATTATTGTTGACTAATTTTCTTGAAATTCTATTGGTTCTTGTATTCCAACTCATCAATGGCTCTTTTTCTTATGAGGCCTATTTTAGACCCCAAATTGACTCTAATGTGTACAAGGAAAACTTCATTGGCAACCTGCCAACCTCCTTCATCCTTCATGTCAACTCAACTAGTCAAAATCTTCTTACACCACAACATGAGTTGTTCAGAACTTCTTGCAATGATAAACTCATCTGTATACAAGGCCAAGATAAGTGGATTAGATCTATCAAAGAGGAGTTTAAATCTAAACTAAACTTGGAAAATCCTAACTTGAGTAAAATCCCATAGATCCTAAATTACCAAACTTGTGGTGCATGCATTAGTACATACAAGATCGCTTTCAATCTGAATTCATGGGTATCTCACCCATGAACCTCAAAACCTCTAGCAACTAAAGCAAAAATCTCAACAAGATCAACACCCTTGTTTTGAGAGAATGCAACTAGAGCAAGAGTCTCATAAAGATCAACTCCCTCTTTCTAAGAGAATCCTTCGGCAATAACCCTATCTTGGTAGTCTTCAATACTCCCATCAATGGTGTGCATAGAAATAATTATCGAGTCCATAGTAGGTTTTGAAACTGTGTCCACGAAGCTAAAAGGCAATTCATCATGGCATCCTGCCATACTTGCTCTACTGGATCAGCAAGTAGCATATAAAGACTACCATCTCATACTCCTCTAGCCAAAAGTCAACCAAGTTCAAGCTATGTTTTCCAATGATCACTTGTTAACCATCAAACTCAGCCATACACTGTAAATTTGTCATGCAAGAAACTAAAAGAAGACTCTTCATCAAACGAGTAACATAAAAGACGTCATCTAGCTCAAAAACATCATCTAAAGGCATGAGGAAGGAGACAAATCTAGTTCCAATCACTGGACAAGTGGCATCATTAACCAACTCCACTTGTATGTCATCCTCCTATTCTTGTAATCTGCCAAAAGCCTTCTTATTCAAGTTCATGTCTGGATGCTCCATTGTCCACATACCACCCTATACCAACAATAGTGTTAGTAGAAAGGCACAATATCATGGAGAAATTTGTCTCAAGTCTAGATGCTAACTCATCTGCTTGTATTGAAGTTTTTTCATTCCCTGCAAGCCTTTGTTGTTGTTTCATAGATTTTTTCTTCTTAGGATGTTAATATGCATAGAGGCGGCCCATCTTGTGGCTCTTGAAACACTTTACATGACTCAAGTCTTTCTTCCCCTAGTACAAAGACTCAGATTCCTCCCCCTTGCTCTTCTCCGCTCCGGGGTTACCGGGAGCTTCCTAGGAGGGCCTGCTCCTGCTCCTGAATCGTGCTCCGGACAGAAGCGTGTTGAATCGCCGGCGCCCTGGAGCACGCTCCCAAAATCCAGGAGTGCGCTTCGGGGGGCTTGGGCATGCTCCCTGCCACTTTGGGGGCGCGATGCTCTTGACGACGCTCCCATCACACTCCTATCATGCTCCCATCACTCTCCCATCACGCTCCCATCATGCTCTCGTCACTCTCCAGTCACAGGGCAGCTTTGGTGGTGCAAAGAGGAAGGAAAAACTTTAGTGTTTTGGTCTTCAATGATCATAGTTCATACCTTTCAGTTTTCATACTTTAGTTAAATTATCATTTTAGAATTTATGCAGATGGCCTATTTTGTAAACATAACTATTTGGTCATGTTGACAGTTGGTTGATAATCTATTAAATATTTCATTCCATAAGTTAATGATCTACTTCTTATTATATGGTTTTAAAATTTGTATGTTTGTAATTACTAGATGGTTTGTATTTGTAACTTTGTAATTGTTAGTAGCTAGATGGTTGATGCTTGAATGATTAATCATTAATGTACTATGGTAGTATGTAGTAATGTACCATGAATATTCATCAAGTAGACATGTTTCACATATTTTGCAACTAATTTGGCATTCTACATGGTTTTTTAATATAAATGTATTTTTAATATATATATATATATATATATATATATATATATACATGCTCCCGAGACGCTCCGCTCCCTAACTTTTTTGGAAAATGGTGCTTCCGAGTTCTCGCTCCTGCCTCGTTCCCATGCCCTGGCAACCTTGCTCCGCTTGGGTCCTCCTTTCTTGGCTCCTCTCCTCATCTTCCCAATGAGGGCTAGGTTCTCAATCTCCTCCTCTTTGGATGAAACAATGTCTAGTCTAGTCTCTTCTTGGTTGAAATCATCCCAAAGATTCCAAAAGTGGAAAGCTTCTCACAAGCACAAACACCTTGAACAAATGGGTCCCAAGATGAAGAGAACCCATTTATCACTATGTGCACCAACTTATCATCTCCACCTTGACTCCAACAACACTAAGTTGATCTTGAAGCTCAGTGATCTTCGGAAAGCAAATAACCACTATGTTTGTATCACCCATGTGTGTGATAGTGTGCTTTTTCTTCGTCAACTTCTTGTAGGAAACATTCACACTTTGGTACAAAGTGATCAAGGCACCGAACCTCTCATTCGTTGTGTTACCATTCAAACTACTAGTCTAGGATTTGTGGCACAATGTGGTGCAATAAGCTAGCGAATGGTAAGCATGGGAAAGATCTAAACGCAATGTCACCTCAGCTTAGTCTCTCAACTACTTTAGGTAACTCCTAAACCCAAGGGAGAGCCCTATCAAGATACTTGCAATCACCAACAAACACATACCTTTCTACAACCTTTATGACAGAGATTAGTGCCTTTATATGGAGTCAAGTAATGAGATAAGAAGACTATTAGATCTACTGAGGAGTTAGTGCAAACAACTAATTGCCCAAAATAACAGATATCAATGATTTCCAACGCAATTTCACTTTTACCAATGAATTTCAAATAACCCAAGGGACACCTTAGAAGAGTGCATCCTCAAGAGGAGATGGAAAAGTAGGGCAAAGTGAGGCCCTAGGAGGCCTCAGAAGGAAAACGCTATCTAGGATTTTGAAGATATGAAGATTTCACATTTCTCATAGTAGGTTGGAAGATGAGGACGCCCTTCTGAATCAATGGATAAATCACTTAGGGCGAAATTGAGGGTTGGACCAGATTAAGCAAATTTCGAATATTTTTAGGTTTTTGAATTTATGTAAATTTTTAGGGCTTTTTTGACAATATATGATTTTAAAGGTTTTTATACATAAAATGAGGACGCCCTTCAAGATCCGTGGATAAATCCACTAGGGCGAATTTGTAGGGAGAAGCAAAATTACAAACTCATGACTATTTTTGGAGTTATGAATTTTCTAATTTTTAGGGTTTTGGAATTTTTCAGATTTTTAGGTCTTTTTATGCATAAAATTGCAGCCACAAATATAATACAATAAATGCTGAAAAATAGAGTAAAAATGACAAGAAAGGGGATATGATTTTTGTCTCAATCCCTAGGGAATTGAGAGATCTATGGTTAACGTCCCTCTCTTAAGATGTTCCTCTAGCACTTGCAAGCTAGGGCATCACCTAACAACCTCTAGGGTTCGGTAGGTGAGCCTAACTAAGGCAAATGGAAAAGTCCAAGGCACGAAAAGCAATAGGAAACCCTTATGCAAGACGTTTCCTTCATACAAAGTTGATAAAATATTGGTAAAAAACTCTAATTCAGAGAAAATGTAGCATAAAATGACCATTCAACCCACATAGTAACATTATTCACCAACATTCAACAAGAGATGAGCAAAGAAGACACCTTTAGGTCACACTTGTGCATGTGTTTTTCCAACAAGTCTAGCATCAACCATAGCATGTGCAAAAAAGAAGCCCTAGACCATTCATCCATCCACCATCAAGCAAAGAAGATCATCCCAAGAGAAGAGAGCATTACCAAAGAGACTCAAAGAGTAGGAGAAAAATAAATAATTTCATATTAGAACCCTTGTCTTATGATTTTACAATGAGTGGAGGATGTCTATTTATAATATTTCATCCTCAAATATTTAATTTTGAGCCTACAAGTCTTAAAAGTAAAATAATAATATTTTTAGGGTAAATTTTGCATAATTAAGGAATTTTACCCCAAAATAGACAAAATTAGTAAAAATAAGCTAAAATAAGCCGAGAAAGGCTTCACTGGATGAAGTAGTGAGCCAAGGGAGGACGTCATGCCCCATCTAAGCCCAAAATAATGCTTGTACCTCAACGCCCCCCTTCCAGGGCTTGTAGGCTCATCTGCTGGAAGGACAACGTCACAGTCTAGTAGTACTAGAGTAGGGGTTTTTGGATGTTGAATATAGTTCCAAGTGGGTGTAGAAGGTGTGCTAATAGGGGATAACGACCCTTTACAACAAGCAATCACCTTTGCATAAATAAAACCGGGGTGGTCATGTGCCCCAGTGGGTCACCCCCAAAAGCCTTGGAACACCAATCCATGGCCCTAAATCTCTGCAGGGTGGGGACATCTACTCACCGAAGGGGCAGTCAGCAAAGCCACTAAGCCAAGTACTCCTAAGAGTGAAACCAAGGGGGTTGGCCATGACCAATTCAGGGGGTAAACATACCCCAATCCAAATGTCCATACAATAAAACCCACTTTGGCTTGTACAATAAAATATTTTGACCCCTTGCTCTAGGCTTAGCGTTGCTGGAATGCTGCAGCAGCTCTGGTGCGTAACACGTTGTATGCTTTTCTACAATGTGAGGGATCAAATTGTCCTTCACCAATCTAGGATGACACTTCACATTGGTCACCTTTTAGTGTGTTCAGCCACTAGAGTGACATCAGTAAGAGTTGCAACCTTCATCTTCACAATACTTCAATGGTCAACCTCCTCCAGTAGCATATGCAATCTGCACTTCCAAAGTGTGAACTTAGAAAATCCTATTAGACAGTCACACTCTCCGACATTAAGACAAGTCATCTCTACAACCCTTGAAATAAATAGATCAACACAAAAGAAATCAAATCTGCAACCAATCTCAGGTGCAAATCACTTATTCATAGGCTAAAACCTATGTTTTAAAAATCGGTGAAATCGGTTTCGGTTTCGGTCGATTCACCGATTTATCACCCGACCGGTTCAAACCGGTCTCTGAATCGGTTCGGTATCGGACCGGTCCGACCCACCGATTTACGTAAAAAATTGGCCGAATCGGTGGGGCCCGTGTCGCATTAAAACAAATATTTTTTTAAAGTTTATCTTTATTTTTTAAAACTAATATGGCAATTCTAACCTACACTACTTCCCAACCCAACCCAACCCTACCATTCCTATTGCATTTACCGTTTTACTTTTCCCATGAAACCTTCAACTGCGGCCAGCAAGAGTCTCCAGAGAAGTTAGCAGCGAGTGTCGAGTGGACTGTGCAGTGTGCCGTGGAGTGGTGGGGACTCGTGGAGTGGGTGGTGGAGTCTGGACTGTGCGGCGGACTGTGGAATGGTGGGGACTCGTGGAGTGGTGCAGTGTGGAAGCCGCGGAGAGAGTCACTACACACAACAGTGTGGTGGGGACTTAGGAGAAGACGTTGTGGGGAGAGTCGATTGTGGTCTCCCACACTTCCACACCCACACAAAATTTACACAGGTGACAGAATTTACAATTTACATTGCAAACACAAAATTTTAATTTTTTAACATAAACTTTATCAATTAAATTTTAAACAGAAATTTTAGCTTACCATTTTAAGTTTTAAGTTTTTAACATAGAAATTTTAAATTTTAACTTACAAACATAAATTAAAAATTAATGGTTTCTTATTATGTTTGGAATTTTCTTTTGTCTTTGCATGTCAACTTCCAGCTCAGAATCAAGATCCGCACTCTATACTCATGGCCCCAAAAGCAAAAGATCCTGCATGGATCCATGCAGATGTTGTTCAGGGCGACATATATTGCAAGTATTGCAAGAAATTGATTAAGGATGATGGGATTTTTCGGCTTAAACAACACTTGGCAGCCATCAAAGGCCAAGTTAAGGCATGTGAAGCCCCACTAGATGTTATTGGACACATTAGAGTTGAGATGCAAGCACATTTTAAGAAGTTTGAAGAGGAAAAGGCTAAGCAAAGAGAGATAGAGGAAGAAGTAGGGAGGAAGAGGAGGCTTGCTGAAATGATGGGTGGGACCTATGCCCCTGGTTCAAAAGAAGGCTCTTCATCTATCCCTTCTACCACTCTTAGGGATCCTTTCCAGCATGTTCCACCCTCTGAGACTACACAAGATAAGGGCAAAGCCAAAAATAGGGGTAGCATTGAAAGCTATTTCACACTGCCCACCACTTATGCCAGTGTCAATGCTTCTCAGATGCAACATCCAACGCAAATTCAACCCACCTTAGATGACCACTAGAAGAACCAGTACAAAGAAGTTTCCCATGAGTACATTGCAAGATGGTGGTATGATGTTGATCTCCCATTCAATGTTGCCCACTCTTCTTATTACCAACCTATGTGGGATGCCGTTGTAGCTGCTAGTAAGGGCTTCAAAGGCCCTGGTATGCATGACTTGAGGGGATCTCTTGGGATCTCTTTTGCAAAAAGAGATCGTTTCCATAGAAGAATACCTAAAGGATTTCAAAGCTTCATGGGTAAACACAGGATGCACTATCATGTCGGATGGATGGAAAGGTCAGAAGGGCCGACACCTTATAAACTTTCTTGTCTCTTGCCCACAGGGAACCATGTTTTTGAGATCATGTGATGCATCTGATTAGGTGAAAGATGCAAATCTATTATTTCATCTTTTGGATCAGATTGTTGAGGAGGTGGGGGCAGCTAATGTTGTGCAAATCATCACAGGCAATGCCTCTAACTATGTTCTTGCTGGTAAGATGTTAGAGGAAAAGCATAAAACCATATTCTGGACCCCATGTGCGGCACATTGCATAGACCTCATGCTTGAGGATGTATGCAAACAGGACTGGATCAAGCTCACTGTGGAGTATGCCAAAAGCATCACCAAGTACATCTACAACCACGGTTGGGTATTGAGCTTGATGAGGAGACACACACGGGGCAAGGAACTTGTTAGGCCCGCAGTTACTAGATTTGCAACTCACTTCCTCACGTTGCAATCTCTCATTTCCCAAGAACAGAACTTGGAGAATATGTTTTCAAGTGATGAATGGAATTCATCTAATTGGGCTCGCACACAAGATGGAAGAGACATTAAGAAGAAAATTAAAAGCTCTTCATTTTGGAAAAAAGCAGCAGAGGTTGTGGCAATTACTGAGCCACTTGTTAAGGTGTTGCGGTTGGTGGATGGGGAAAAATTGGCCATGGGATACGTTTATGAAGCTATGGATCAGGAAAATGAGCAAATAAAGGCAGCATACAAAGATAGAGTTTCCAAGTATGGGCCTATTTGGGAGATCATTGATAGGAGATGGAACAATCAACTCCATCGCCCTATACATGCAGTTGGGTATTTCTTGAACCCGAGGTTTCATTATAGAGATGACATTGATGCAAATCCGAGTGGGGAGATATTGGATGGATTGTATACTTGCCTTGAGCGCATGGTCCCAAATGAGGCGACCCAATTGGAGATACATCGACAGATCACCTCTTTCAATGCCTCCACAGGTCCCTTTGGCAAAAATGTGGCTAAGATTTCAATAGACGAGGGCCAACCAGGTAAACAATTCCATTGTTTTATTAAATTATGTTATTTAACTTTAAAGTTTAAATTGTAAATACCTCGATTCTTAATTTCTTAGCCAAATTCACAATCTAATTTGTTGAATTAACTGCCTTGACTCTTCGCATTTGCAGCACAATGGTGGAAGGCATTTGGTGGTCAATGTAAACAATTGCAAAAGTTTGCAATTCAGGTCTTGAGTCAAACCTGCAGCGCTTCTGGGTGTGAGCGCAATTGGTCTTTGTTTGAGCGGATTCACACGAAGAAGAGAAAGCGTTTAGACCAGAAATGGGTAAATGATCTAGTCTTCGTGCAGTACAACCTGCGACTCAAACACAACCAATTGATGAACAAAAGACCTGATACGGATCCCATTATGTTAGATGATATAGATCCAACCTCAGATTGGGTAGTGGAGACCGCAGAGCCAAAGTTTGGTGATGATCTGGATGTTGAGTTGGAGGACTTGCTGCAACCTCATATAGATTCAGATCCTCTATTGCCGATGCCATCAGTACATACAGGTGTCGATCCCGATATTTCAGGCACAACAGGCACTAGTGGATCAGGACCTTGTACTTATAGGCGACGACGACGTAGGGATTCAGCCAGTACTACTACTGCAGTAGTAGATGACGGTGCGCCTAAGCCTGAGGAGCCTGAGATTGAGCCAGATGTTGATGCCTTTGCTAGTCCTTCAGCTTCTGGTTCTTTTTGTTCTAGTTCTACTTCTACTCCTAGCCGTAGCAGTGGTGATGAGTTTGATCATGATGATTGATCAGCGACGATGTATGACAGACACAGTTGACGATGTTATGTAGTTGACTATATAACATGTTATTTTTTGGACTCTACTGGCCATATAGCCTATAGGCCTCATGGGTTATGTATTTTGTTTCAATTCCAGTCTCCTAGATATGTATTGCACAGTACACTTTGTGCCATTTTGATATATTGACTCTTATATGGTATATACATGAGCAAACATTGGATATTTTGTTTCTAATGCTATGGAATCATGAATTAGAATCTTGAAAATGTTGTTTTTCTTAAACATTTAAAATTTTTATGTATTTTTGAGCAAACCGATTCATTACATTCAAATCAACCGATTTATGACCGATTCATTACCGATTCCGATTCCGATTTCGAGTTGACCCTCGACCGATTCCGAGTCCGATTTCGATTTTTCAAACATTGGAGCCTAAAACAACCTTCCAATCACTAGACGATTCTAGGAATCTCACCCAACAACCTATCACAGGTCCTAGTGCTTCTCAGAGGCACATATCAGCATCGCCCACTGAAGCCAAGGCATCACTCCTGTTGAGATTATCTAGCAACTCCCTCTCACGGGTAGCAGCCTAATCCATACATAAATCTGGAAAATCTCAGTTAACAAAGCTCTAGATACCATGTTGAGTGTTACTAATTCATAGGACAGATCTATACTATGAAATGAAATCCCAACAGACATTTGATTAAACACCTCTCAAAACTGTTGACTGTGTTTACTCAAACTCAATACAGGATCCTCACTAGTACAAAAACTGTATATAAGAGGAAAATCAGAAAAGCAAATTACTCTGTTTAGATCTGCATATATAACAAAGCTCTAGTAATTTATGACAGCAAAAGAAATCTGAACTCCCAATCACATGATTCTATTAACTCATAAAACTGAAATTACAGCAATCTGCCAATCACTAGCAAAAGAGAATACTGAATGAAATAATCACGCATCCACATCGCTTTCTTTATTAGATAAGAAGCAGAGGTAAAAATAGATCGCATCAAACTGATAATAGCATAGGGAAATGTGCCCAATTATGTGTGGGAACCTTCATCTAAAAACTAGCGCCTAGCTAAGAATTGAGCTCAACCAAGGATAGATCACCCCAACTGGAGTAGACAATACATGAAGGCATGTGCCTCTCCTTGATATCAAGGCCCTCCTACTATAATAGATAATCTCACACCAAAATGTACCTAATCTAAGTCTATTCTAAATCTGCAGCAGCAGTTAACTCACTGCTAATAATAGAACCTAATCTAAAACTGAAACGGCGTCATTTATTATTTTATAACAACTACCATATTTAGAACTACTCTAAGTCTAGTGCATGCATACATACACTCTCTACCTCACTGTCCATAGAATCTGATGCTGCACTTAATTAATGCTGCTGCTATCCACATTTAAGACACCTCTCATGCTGTGCACAGACCTGGAGGCTAGGATCTGCAGTAGCCTGCTATCTCCGCTGTAGTGCACTATCTCTGCTGGAGGAAGAACAATGACTGAGCAATCACAGGTAAAAGCTAACACAACTATACCTAGCCACAAAAAAAATGGTTGCCAGAAAGGCTTTGTGATCACTCCCAAATTTATATGACTTCACCCATAGGAAGAGAACTCGTAGCCACAGATTTAATAAGCCAACCCAAATACTAAAACAAATTATAATTACAAAAGAACAGCAGTCTGTTTTGGCAACTCAAAATGGTCATTTCGCTGCTTACTAAACCATGAGTACTCTGTCCTTTATCCACCGTAGAGGCAATGCTTTGTTTTCTCTTTAACCTCGATTTTATTCAAGTGGTAAAATTCTATTGATACACGAGAATTGGAAGAAGCATATAGATGGATCCAAAGTGAGATCTTCAATGAACAAGGAAGCCAGGGAAGGATCATTTGTGAAGACTTTGGATGCTCTGTATCCTCAACTCCCTTGCAGAATTTGTAGAGGTAAGTTTCAGTTTTAATGTGAGCTTTGATGTTTCAGCATCTAAGTGGTTATGCTTATGTTTATTCTGGTTTTTTAGAGGGATGGGAGATGTGAGTCATGCAAATTCTGTCTGAATTATTATTTTTCTTATGGCCATAAGCCCCTTACCAAAGTTTAAGGCTTTGTACATTGGGTACAGGTACATGTAAAGTTGTTTGTGATAAATGTGATGGGAAGGAAAGCCTAGCAAGAGGAGGATCTCACAGGAATTACCCTGTTGATCTTGACAGAATTATAGGTATGTTTTCACTGGCCAAAAGTCATGTTAATCGAAGTGTGTTTTCTTTTAAATTATTATTTTCTTTTGTAAGTATTTCAAGAAACATGCTCCAAGGGGCTGTACCACAATGGGAAAATTTAACTTCCTTTGGCTTAGGTACCTAGTCTGAGTGGTAACCAGCCAAACCCATCTGAACTTGGATTTGAGATGCACCTCAAGGTTGTGAAGCTCAAGGTTCCATATCTCTAGTTCCAATATTTGATACATCGGACATTAAGTGAACTTGAGATATGCATACTCTAGCTTTGCAACCTTGAGGTACATATCCCTGGTTTAGGTTGCTCTTTGCTAGTGTCCATACTTAATGCGCCCAATGAACCATTACATGTGCACATGAATAGTTGATGGATCACCCCACACCCACTCATGTTGTGGAATGCACCTCACTTTTCTTTGTGCAACTATTTAAATTATTATTTTCTTTTGTAAGTATTTCAAGAAACATGCTCCAAGGGGCTGCACCACAATGGGCAAATTTAACTTCCTTTGGCTTAGGTACCTAGTCTGAGTGGTAACCAGCCAAACCCATCTGAACTTGGGTTTGATATGCACCTCAAGGTTGTGAAGCTCAAGGTTCCATATCTCTAGTTCCGATATTTGATACATTGGACATTAAGTGAACTTGAGATATGCATACTCTAGCTTTGCAACCTTGAGGTGCATATCCCTGTTTTAGGTTGGTCTTTGCTAGTGTCCATACTTAATGCGCCCAATGAACCATTACATGTGCACATGAATAGTTGATGGATCACCCCACACCCACTCATGTTGTGGAATGCACCTCACTTTTCTTTGTGCAACTATTTTACCAAAACCGTTCCAGACCTCCACCCAGCCTCATCCTTTTGAAACTCATGCCATATTAGGTGTTGTAAACCACTAGAAGGTGGCTTAACAAGTTAGTGACTCCATTGAAATGGTTTACTGTAGAATCAACCTGCCTGTTTCCATTGGCAGCATTAAAAGCATATTTTTATGCAGCTTTCTTGCGTTGTTTATAATGGCATATGTATATATATATTGTATATCAATGTTTTATATTGTGTGTGGAATTTGCTTTGGTTCCAAATAGACAGTCTTCGAGACCACTTTTGGATAGAGGCATTTCATTGCACATACAAAGCAGAGGGGATTAGCCAAAGATTGTTTCTTGGAGATGGTGGTTGTGACAAAACATCCATTTCTGGATCAACTTTAAGAATCTTAAGTTGCCCCATTTTCTCCTTGTATACCAGATGGTGAGACCTACAAAACAAGAATAGTATGATTCCGGAATCTTGGTTTCTGGAAGGGCATTTTGAGTTGGTGCATAATATGGTTAGACCAAGTTGAAATAAGAACAATTTTAAGGAATCATACTTTTTCTTATAATGCACATTAGTTGTGAATCATGGCTATGCATATATATGCATATATGAACATCTATAAAAATTTACTAATAGAGTAGGAGGAATTTATAACTTATTTTAGCATTCATGTGAAAAAATGATTGTAAGTTGTAACTTAAGCATATCTTACTTCGAAGTTTGAGATTGTTTTATGCATCTTATGGAAACATCAAGATTTCTTCCTTCTGAATTGTACAATTTTGATTTTAAAAACTAATCTTTTTATAAAATAGAAGCATTTAGAGTCTGTTCAAAAGATTTAGGTTTTCATTTTATCTGTAAAATCTCATGTATGGAATATTTTCTTAAGTATCCGATCAATGTGGGGACTGATATCATGACAAATATAAAATCTCACAGATTAACTTTTTCCATGGAATCAGGTTCATTTGGTGTAGGCAACATAATGACATGGGAACTTCAAGATATCCTCTTAGCACTCATCAGGGTTTGTGATTTATGTATGTCTTCTAATTGGCATTAATTGTTTCAAAAAGGATATCATATTGGTGTCATGAAAATCCCTATATATTTCATCACCACTGAAAGTAGAAATATTTATGTAAAAAACTACCAGCTTAATCCGGGTCACTAGTAGTGGATGTTGTAAATGTGTAGACCAAATAGGATTAGAACCTGCCCATCATTGACAGATAATTTCAACTGATTTGTAGATTGATTTAATTGCAACTTTCACTGCACTCTGGTAAGTGATTCCAATACATTCTACTTGAACACAGAGGAGGCATTCTCATTTCGGAAGTTATGAAATATCTGTATTAAATTGTTTTCTTGAAATCAGGGTTATGGTGTTAGATCCTCCAGTTCTGTATGTAAATTTTCTGGTTCTCTACCAGAAAAAACCTTTAATGTTTTTGGATACATAAGGCCCAATTGAATATGGTGAGGGACTATATAAGTAGACATAGTTTCTCTTTTCAAGCAAAATGCATAGGCTGCATATAAAAGAATCTCTGAGCACTCTCAAGACAGAACAATGTATATTTTGGTTTTTTTTCTCGGAAACATCAAATATAAGGTTTTTTCTTCTTAAAAAAAAAAAAAAAATGATTCTACTACAAATAATCCAATTAAATTAAGGTTTCTACTTTCTTTTGAAGTTTACTCTGATTGAATCGGAAAGAATATAATCTATCTCCTATGTTAAATAATACCACTAGGTGTAGAGTAACCCTTCTTCGTGTGTTCTGCAATCCGTTGGTTTCATCTTACTTTTTTCCTTTCATTGGTCTTGGTTTAGTTTTAGAATGTGACGTAGGTACTCTCTGCGTCTTCTATTTATTTTGCAAGAACTGGATATCGTTGTATTATTCCATTTAGAAGATTCATTTATTGATAGATCAACTTATTCTTGTGCATTAAGTAAAACAAATGCTTACCAATATAAAAAAATCACACATTATAATGCATCTATTTACAATTGTGCCTACAAAAAATTACTATTTTTAAACAAATATTATTTTAATTATCAGCAATTGAAAGGAAAGGTAATATCGACTTCACCGTTGAGTAATATACTTTAAGGGGTTTCCACTTCAAACACATTTTTTTGCAATATATCAGTAAAATGACTTTGCAATAGTTCATTGATTCAATTATTTAACATGCCATTTCCTAGACTCATAAACCATTGCATATAAATATCTTCTAGACTAAACTTCGTTCAAGCTCACATTAAACTAGTACCCTGGACAAAAGTCCACAGTAAACATTAAAGGAAAATCAAAAGTCCACAGTAAACATTAAAGGAAAATCAAAGAATGCAAAGAGAAAACGAAATGTAGCAACACTGAAATGAAAGAGAATGTGAATGGCACTATCCATGGAAGCCAAGGACTACAGTTAGTAACATTGAAATATGTGGATTTAAATCTATTATGATTCAATATATATAATTTTGGCATGTATATTGCATAATTAGGAGAACACAAACATCCACCTTCCTTATTGTACATAAAAAATACTAGTATATATATTCATATTAACTTTGGCTCTATCAAGCGTCGAGAGAGATCAGATTCCTTGAGGTGCAAACTCTTTTTAGAGTCTTAAACTTGAGGAAATGTTTGCACATCAAGGGATTTGATCCCTCTTGACGCTTGATAGAGTAAAGTTAATATGGATCTATGTTGGTTCCAATAACAGTGATTGCATCAAAACGATGTTGCTTAAAAACCAAAATTACAAAATTGAAATCATCTCATCCAAAAAAATTTTAAAAAAATTATATGATCAAAATGGTGAATTGTAATAAAGTAATTTAATCATGTCCACTGATAATAAATGAGAAAGAATGTAATGACATTTAATGCTGAATTACATATACATTACAGAGTAATCAATCTCAATATGTCTTCTTCTGCTTTTATGAAAGCCACTCCTGCTCCCTTTGCCATTTTCTCATATTGGTCATTTGTGAAAGGAGGTTGATTTACACCATTCACCCTTAATTCGAGATATTGTTGTAAATGTGAGACCTTGTCTCTTTGTTTCCAATATTTATAGTTGTTTTCTTTAATGTTAATCATCGTGACCTATGGATTGTCAAACCCCAAGCAAGTTTCAATCGAATTTTTTCTCATCTACATCATTGTAACATTTTCTTCTGTGAAATTTAATGATGAACTACATGTATATTTAATTGAATGATATCATACAAAATGCAATATTATTCAAATCAATGCATCTTAACAATACTATTAGATCATATTGCATTTTTCAATGCACACATTTCAAATTAGAGGAATGATAGATCATAATCAAATCTCTATCTAAATACATAGATCAATTGATCATAGATGTACCTCATTGTAAGCAATGCATCTAATAATACTAAGAAATAACATTCTTGAAATCAAATCAATGCAACAAACATTGATTACTAAATTCCCACATTAAAATATTAGATGTCAATATATAGTCAAATTAGGGTTTCATCTATTTAACTATGGTGATTCTATCTATTCGGCTAACTATGATAATTGAATCAAATTAGGGTTTTGACTATTTAACTGAATGATATCATACCAAATGGCTAGAACAAATGGATCAATCATGGGGTTTTTGGCTCCACCAATGACCTAAATCATAGATGTCATTCTACTCAGCTAACTATGGTGATTCTATCTACTCAACTATATGTTGAATCGGATTAGGGCTTTGACTATTTAATTGAATGATATCATACCAAATGTAATATCACTAAAATCAATGAATATTAACAATACTATTAGATCATATTGCATTTCCCAATCCATAGATTTCAAATTAGAGGGATGTTATATTATAACTTAAATCTCCATATAAAAACATTGATCAAAGAGAGTACCTCAGTGTAACTAAATTAGATTAGGGTTTTTACTATTTAACTCAATGATATCATATAAAATGGTCAGAACTAAATGATTCCATTGAGTTTTTTTGGCTTCAACAATGACTTGATAATATGCAAAACTCTTGTTTTTCGATTGTTGAGTGTTGTTTTTGCTAATTAGATTAGGGTTTCAACTATTTAATTGTGGTGATTCTATCTATAATTGTAGGTGGTCCTTTAGATCCTTTTTAAATTTGTATAGATGGAAGATACATAGCCACAATTACTTCAAGTAAAAGATTTCATATACAAAATTAGATTACTAAATTACCACATTATAATATTAGTTACCTATATACAATCAAAATAAGAACTAAATTTTGACTATTTAACTGTGGTGATTCTATCTACTCAGCTAACTATGGTGACTAAATTAGATTAGGTGACTAAATTAGATATTTAACTGTGGTAATTGTATCTACTTGGCTAACTGTGGTAATTGTATCTACTTGGCTAACTATGGTAATTGGATTAGATTAGGGTTTCAACTATTTAAGTGGATAGGTGTCGGTGTTATTCTCTCTACTTACTTTTTCTACAATGGAAATCTATCTGCAAAAGTTTGAGTTTCAAAGAAAAGTTGACACTTGTACGAATGATATTATGGTAGTTTTCAACATCGTCTAATTACTCTCGAGGGTTTTTAGGGTATTTGGCAACAAAAAAAACTGAAACTATATGATTTGGTTTCAGGCTACTTCAGTAACAAGTGTTTTAAAGGTATTTCGCAACAAGAAACCGAAATTATATTATTTGGTTTCAGATTTTACTTCGATAACAACACAGAGCCGTAAAATATATTCTTTAGCGAGGGCTTCTACTAAGAGTGGCGAGCTATGGCCCTATCACTACGAAGATGGGCATCATTGGCTATTTTGATGGCACAGAACATGGCAAGTGTGGGGCGGGTGGATATATATATATATATATATATATATATATATATATATATATATCTCCTGAGGAACATTTCGAATTTGCACTGGGTTGTAGTGTTACGAACATAAAAGAATAAATAAATACAATAATCATAATTAAAAGATTTATGTAGAAAGACATACCCTTCCATGAAGAGGTGTTAAAAGGCCTATATATGGCCAAGCATTGTATTGTACATAATCATCTTCAATATATCAATTATTCAATATGTAGGTTATTTCAGAAATCGTGGGATTATTCAGAATTATTTGAAAATATTACAGTGGTATCAAAGCCTCGTTGGCTGATCCCGGGTTTGGCCATATATTTTTTTGGCTTCTAGCCATCATTTGGGTTTCCCTAAAATCTAGGACATTATCCAAAAACGTAAAAAAAAAAAAACTAAAAAAAAAAAACAAAAGTTAAAGAAAAGAAGACCAGAAAAATAAGTAAAATAAGTAAAAAGAAAAGAGAACATAGAAAGAAAAACAAAGAAGTGAAAGAAGTAAAAACAAAAGAAAAAGTAAAAACAAAAAAGTAAAAGAAGAAGAGAATATATAAAAAAAGTTAAAGAAAACAAGAACGTGGTTTTATAAAACCAATATATAGTTTTGTTTTCCATTTTGAACATTTATAATAGAAGTCATATAATAATAAAATGGAAGATATATTATTAATAAAACTTTATTAATAATATTAATATCATTATTACAAATAAAATTTGAATTATCAAATATAATAATTAATTATTATAGTTAAAGGATTTCATCCTTAAGTGAGAAAAAATATCCATGCACACAAATGTCTTCAAAATATGACAATTTATATGAAGAAATTAAGAAAATTAAAGAAGAAATAATATCAAATATTTTTCAAAATTTAGATAAAAGATATCAAGTCCGAAATGAGCGGGAAAATCCATTTAAAGGTGGAAATAAAAATGAGAAGGTTGAAAACTTAAAAGAATAAAGTGAAAAAGAAAAAGACCAAATAATAAATATATTTGAGGAAAAACATGAAGTTATGCAAAATATGGAACAAAAATCACAACCTTTTATGCAAGAAAAAGAGTTATTTTCACAAGAGCAAGAAGAAACTACATTCTCAAAAGCAGAAGAGGTTGAATCAAAATTGTTATTGGAATCAACTTTGGTAGAGTCTCAATTTGATCTTAATAACCAAAAACCACAAATGCATGACGTTGCAGGTGCTTCTAATTATACACACGGGGTGCCACTCGAAATGTGCTTGCCAAGCAACTCATCATACGAACTAGTCAAGAACTCTGAAAAACCGATGAGCAGACATGCATCAAAGAAGCAGCCTCGTGAATTAACACAAGCAGAAAAGAGTACAAGAGATGACTATTGCGATAAGGAGCTTCAAATTCCAAATGCTGGAATCTCTAAGGTTTATATTGATGTTGCATCCTCATTCAATGATGACAAAGTTTCAATAAACTATTATGTCAAGAAAAATAAAATTAAGGATATCAATCAAGATAGTAAGCAAGACAAATATACAAAATATCCTAGTGATGTCGAAAATGAAAATGATATATTTGATGAAGAAAAAGATCTCGATCTAAAGGGTGATGAGAGTCAAGCCAACGCTGGTAACAATATCGATGATCAATGCATTGATAAGGATGTCACAATAACAAACACACGAAAGACATATATCATTGCAATGATCGCAATCAAGATTGCATGTCTCAAATCATTAGTGCGACATAGAGTTAGAATGAAAGACGACATCAGCAAACTCAGCTTTGAGGACAAAGCTCTCCTTAACAGGAAGGAAATGTTACGAACATAAAAGAATAAATAAATACAATAATCATAATTAATAATAATTAATAATCATAATTAAAAGATTTACGTAGAAAGACATATCCTTCCGTGAAGAGGTGTTAAAAGGCCTATATATGGCCAAGCATTGTATTGTACATAATCATCTTGAGTATATCAATTATTCAATATGTGGGTTTTTCAGAAATCGTGGGATTATTCAGAATTATTTGAAAATATCTGGATACAGATATTACATGTGGATTGGGCAACAATACTCGTGCTGAACTTTTGGGTTTGTGGTGTCTTTTATACTACCTAAAGCATCTGAAGGTTTCTAATGTGCAGATATATGGGGATTCTACTGTCATAATTGGATGGGCTCTTGAAAAAAATGCACTGAATGTGGCTTCTCTGGAATACTGGAAGGTGAAAGTCAGAATTTTTTTGGATCAGCTGGATTTTTTCTCTATCAACCATGTATCTCGTACATTCAATCAAAGGGTGGATCGCTTGTCTAAGAAAGGTCTATTGCTAGATGAAGGCATAATTCAGATTACACACTTCCATGCATTGAGGCCACCTGAAATAGAGACTGTACAGACCTACTAATGATTGTGTATAATCTCTTAGGTTTTTTTCTGTTTTGCTAACATAGGATTGTACCAGCTATACTGGATGATATGTTTTGGTGTTTTTTAGAATTACTAAAGATAACTTGACTATATATGCTCAAGCTGGTATACCGTTATGAGAATAGGTTTTATTTTGGTTACACAGTTCATACTGAATGATAGTTACACTATCCACCGGATAAGTTTATTGTAAATTCTTTTGATTCACTCTCATGAATAGCAAAGAATTAAAAAAAAGAGAGGCGATTTGTCAAAGGCGGAAGTGGGCCCCATGGATGGGTTTCTACACTTCGATTATTGATAAGGCGGCCGTGGGCTCCATGGAAATTATCGACCAGGGCACTTATTGGGCTATTTAACTTTTGAGTTATGATCTCAATTGATGGGTAAAAGGTTACTGTTTTGGATGAAGTTTTGGCACTTTGTGGACAGTATACTGTTTTTTTGTTGAGTACGTGGTTATTGGGCTATTTAACTTTTGAGTTATGATCTCAATTGATGGGTAACAGGTCACTGTTTTCATCACAGGTCACTGTTTTGGATGAAGTTTTGGCACTTTGAGGACAGTATACTGTTTTTTGTTAAGTATGTGTTTGTTTTTTTGTTTTTTTGTTTTTTTTTTCTTTCTTCTGCTCTGCTATGTAATGTCTATCAGACTCTATCTATAACAGACTTTTGGTTTCAGGGATTAGAACCCAGGTATATGGGGCTCTCTTTCTCCAGCCTACCATCCCTGTACCTTTGATTTTTATACTAAAAATATCAAGTTATAGTGTTTTTTCTTGCGGCGAGCTCCAGTTGATGACCGAAGAAGGCGACTTGGACCGAAACGAATTACGCGTTCTGATGATCAGATTGAGTCCATGCGAGCTTCAACTCAAGGTTGGGCTTAGCTTGTTCTCTCGTCCATTCCTTCTATCCTATATGCTTTTAGATTTTTACACCTACTGCAATCGCCATTGCCAAGACAAGTTGCTCAAAACCTTTGTAATGTTTATCTGTGGATAGTGGGAGCTCTTCCAGGTTTGTCATGGATGGCAAATGGAGGTGGTCAGATACATCAAACGGCTATTGTTGCTGAAAAACACCAAACAACCCTTTGGATGTTGTCGAATTGGCTGAAAGAGTCCCGTCTCCTGCCACTGTGTTTCTGGATATGGTTGGAGAATTCAAAGAGTTTTGCTAATGTCGCTTTGTTTTTGGCCTCTTGCCCCTTGGTTATGTTCGAAACAACGCTAAAGGAAGCTCTGCAATCGGTTGCTTACATTTACTCTCCGGCGTTGTCCAATCGCAATGTAAATGGTGTGGTCGACTTGCTTGCGTTCAATATATTGTTGGATTCACCGTTCTCTTGGGGTTCTCCTGCCATTGATTTTAAGGTGGAGGGTGGAGGCTCCTAAGATATGGGATGAGTTGCTTTATCATGAATAATGTCTTGACATTTATTTTCAAAGAAAAAATTCGTATTTTATTTCTCATGCTTGAAAAACAAAACACCTTCTTCATAGGTGGATTGCACTCACTTACACACTTTATCATTTTTTCATTGTTCACCATCTATTTTCATGTATTTTTAGATTTCCTTCACAGTTCTGCTCTGTTTTGAAAAACAAAAATTAACAATTACAAAATTCACAGTTATGTGGATTGTTTGGAACAATTACAAAATTTTCATTCATCATAACAACTAAATAGTTCTGTGCCTGGAGCTAGTAAAAGTCCCTCCTTTGAAAGCCCTCTGTTCCCTAAAAATATTGTGGCATATTCGAAAAGAATTGAATGCTCCTACCAACATTTTCAGGGTTGCTCCAATGCCTTTTAGATTTATGTTCAGCAGTTTCTTTTTCCCATTCATTATTTCTACCCAAAATTCTGAACCACCATATATCATTAAGTCCCTAATGTCTTTGTCTATAGCTATTTTCATCAGAGATCTTAAAGCCATCCCTTGAGCTCTGTTATTTGTTCTCCTTCCGCTATTAGCTTTGAATTGAATTCTATAAATATCAGATAAAAAGATTACACCTCCCAATCCACACTTTTCCCTTACATTAGCTCCATCTTAAAACCCCCTACAACCCTTTCCATTTTGATTCAGATCTTTCATAATTCTGTCCTTCAACACCAATTCCTTTTCTATAAAAAAAAAAAATGTGTATTGCCAAAACCGTAAATCACACCTCAAAAGCTGGAATTTGTTTCCTCGTATTGTTTCCAGCCCTCCATAATCCCCATAAAGTTAGAAAGAGAATGCATCTTAATTTTGTGAGAATACATCTTAATTTTGTCTTTCTTTCACGGGATTTAACCAATGCCGAGCATTAGGGTTCTTATCTGATGAAGCGAAGGCAACTCGCATTGTAGACGTTTCACTTTCACTTTTTTTATTTCGTTATATAAATCGTTACTACCATTTCTTATTTAACGACATGGTCGAGTGATTTACCATCTCTTATTTATTGACATTGTCAAGTGATTAAAATGCTAGATGCTAGGATTCATAATTATTAAGATAATATTTTATCAAAACTTAAATATATAAATTAATTATTTTTTAATTTTATATTAAATCATAAATTTTATATAAATGAATAATTGAAATGTTGTTGGTTTTTTATTTATTAGGTTACAAATTATATTATATTTTTTTGTGACAATGCCTATTTGGTTCACTAACCACATATTTAGTAGTTGTGCTAGTATTAACTTAATAATAATATATATTCAAATATATTTTACATTCTATTTCAATTTGGAATAGTGTTATAAATGATAACACATAAATTTTACAAATGGGCAAAAGTTGCATTCATCGATTATTTAGCCTTTCTACAACCTAAAGTGGAGATGTGTCACGTTTGTCATGGTGGCGCATGTTGGCTTCCAAAATTAAATATATAATTTTTTTTATAAAACCAAACACATGTATGCTCAAATTTAAATTGACTAGATTGTAAAATACATTTATATAAATATAGATCGAATTGTTGAATACCAAGGTACATGTTTTTTTAGGTGAAAAATATACATCGAATTTCAATTACAATTTTCAATCAAGCATCCTCACATTTTAAATAAAATTTTCCAATCAGGCATCCTCACATTTTAAATAAATCTCTTCATAAATAGTTACAAGACAACTAAATCTATGTGTATTAGTTAGTCTTGCCTTGATTCGATCTACAAGAGAGACATATATTCACAACAAAATCACTACATATGGACTAAGAGTAAATATTTTACTTCATAATCAATGAATGAATGCAAATTTTGTCTATTTGTAGGATTTATAGTTGCATGTAGATGATTCTAATGGAAAATATATTGATTATTACTTATTAAGTTAATAATACCCCGGATGCGGGTGTCCTCGAGGATCACATGTCGCGTGTGGCTGGAAACACGGCCCCTTCGATCTGTCCTCCAAGTGGAGCACGTTTGACTCACACGCCATGACCATTAATTGTCTCCAATTCTCAATGCCTGAGGTTTTAATGCTCCTCGCCGTCGTTGTTCTGCGTAGTTTGGGTGGAGGTACAACTCGAATAATGTCTCCCTGCAGCGGTTCTATGGCTCCCAAGGCGAATTATTTCAGGAATTTTGGTAAGGAAGGTTTCCATTATGTGGTTTGTTATGGTTGGCATCCAGACCGTGTTTCTTTTGTGTGCATTGGAGAGAATTCTACCTTGGGTGCAGTCAAGTTCAAGAACGTTATTCAGCTCCCCTCCTTTGATTTTTGTGTGGTTTGGTTCTCTCCGGATCTCGCTTTCCAGGGCATTTCGCAAGTGATTGGGCTCATTCCCCATTATCTAACTACAAATATGTCTAGGAGGCTTTGTGCCACCCCTCGACGTCTTAGCAAAGGTAGGGGGCACGCCGACCGCAAAGGAAATAGGGATTCTTTTGAGAATGGTCATGATAGTTCTATACCTACTCATTTGAGAAATATTTTCGACGATTGGGAAGAAGAAATAATTGTGCAACAGCTGGTAGGCCAGCGGGCTCGAGTGCGTCGCAGGAACCATCTGAGGGTTAAAATATGTTGGCTCAAGTTCTTATGCAACATCAAGGTTTTGGAAGGGAAAACAACTCCATGTCTTCTCCTTCTCCAGCCTCGGTTATCCATTCCTCCTCCTCTCCAAGTCCCTTGTTGGTCTCCAAGCCAATGGAGACTCAAGAGGATCAAGCTAGTAATGAGCCCCCCACAGCCCAGGATAAAACTAATTTGGCTTCCACTAGTGGTTGTAAAAGGAAGAAGGTGGAGCGCAACGGGCAGATGGACCTCTCCTCCCTCAGGAAAATCGAGGTGCTCCCAGTCAAAAAATATATGGACAACAATTATAGCTAGGAGGATTACATGTGCCCCATCTTGGAAGAGAATCCCGAAGATGTTGAAGCTGTCCGCAACTCCGAGTAACCTCTGTGTTTTTCTCTCTGTCAGTTTTTTTGTTAATGATAGTAGTCGAGGAATTATAGTCTCTGAAGCTGCTAGTCTTCTATACTTAGTTTTTTATGCCCTTAGAGGCTATTTTGACAAATAATTCATTTTGAAAATGTACTCAGGAATAATCATGCTTAGTAGTTTTTTGGTCACCCATGCATGGAAGATGAACATTGACAGGTTTAGATTGATGCTCCATGCATGGGATACATGTCTTTGTTTAAGTTTTAGTAGCCTTGGATCCGTGAGAAGCCACGGTGGGATGATAAACTTCCTGTTACTCCTGTGCATGTACTTATATGTACTATTTTGTACACTAATATAATTTTACTATGGAGCTTACAATTTTTTTTATTAAGTTAATAATAGAGCAATAAGTTAGATATTAGTTTTATGATAATTGCAAATTAATAATAATTGGGTAAATTGCAAGTACTTTACTTCATAATTAGTTAATGGATGCAACTTTTGCTTATAGTTTATAACATGAAAAAGTTGGCACTTAGACAATTATATTGGGGTAACTAACTATTTTAATTCATAATTAATTAATTAATGCAATTTTTGCATATTTGTAGGGTTGTTGTGTTAGCATTTACAACATCTACAATATGATTCCAAATTAGAATAGTTGGCGCCTCAACAATTATAATGGAGGAAAACCTTTCCTCAAATTTAGAACCCTAAAACGGGTTTGCACCTAAAGGGATTTGATCCCTCTCGGCGGTCCTTGATAGAGCCAAGTTAAGACGGATCTATGCTGGTTAACTTAACAATACATAATTCAATATATTGTCTATTATAAGACACCGACTTTCTATTTGGAATCATGTTGTAACTGATAACACATATATCCTACAAATATACAAAGTAGCATTAATTAAGTAATTATGAAGTAAAATAGCTATTTACCCCTAACTAATATTTAACTCATTGTTCTATTAGTAAATTAACGATATACTTAGGGAACATTTTAGGGGTCAAATTTAGACCGTGGGATAATTTGCCATTTTCCATTTTTTTCCAATATGATTAGCCCAAATTCCATAGTATTAAAATTTTACTCCGCCAAAATTATCCAAAAACTATATAAAACCCTTAGAAATTTGAATATTTTTTTTAAAATATTGCCAAACATTTTATGGTTAGACATTTGATAATTAGTAAGATTCGCCAAGGTTTCTACACTTTAAGGAAAGTATGGATCCTTAAAATTTATTTGAATACATAATCCAATATATTTTCCGTTATAATCACCATGCCAAGTATTCCAATTTGGAATGGTGTTGTAAATGATAACGCATAAATCTTATTAACACATAAATCCTACAAATACACAAAAGTTGCATTAATTAATTAGTTATATGAAATAAATTAGTTGCAATTTACTCAATTATTGATTGATTTGTAATTACTACAAAAATAATATCTAACTCATTGTTCTATTATTAACTTAACAATACAATCCGATATATGTTCCATTATAATAGTCTAGGGAACTATTCCAATTTCAAATGGTGTTGTAAATGATAACACATAAATCCTATCAATAGATCCTCTCGACCAAAATCTCCCCTCAATTGCAATCTCTCCTTTGCCATAATCTCACTGGTCCGCTCTGGGTCTTTTTGCAGGTTCACTAAACTATGATGTGTGTGAGGTAAATGTTATTGGTTCTTCATTTTTACTTTTTTATTTTCTGTATTTTTATTTTAATATATATATATATATATTTGTGTTTGTAAAATATGTATATATATAATATATATATTTCTATATTCTCTCTCTCTCTCTCTCTCACACACACACACACACACATACACACTTAAAAATAAAAATTTAATATAATAAAACAAATTATTTTAAAAATTTAATGACAATGTCAGTGATGATGACGACGATGATGTCAGTGATGATGACGATGTCAATGATGATGACGATTACAATGTTAGTGACTATGACAATATCAATGATGTTGACGATGTTAGTGATGATGACGATGATGATTTTAGTGATGATGACGATGTCGATGATCATCAACGACAACATCATCAACATCATCATCATTGTAGTCGTCATCACCACTAATCATATAGGGGACGTTAATGCTTTGAGTTTATATGGATTATACTAGGTTACAAAGATTATATATGTTATACATTATGAGGTATGTGGATTAGTATTAATAAGGGTTATTGGTAATGTGGGATATAGTTTATAATAGATAATCGTTAATCAACCATGTTTTAGGTTGAAGACATGAGGTTCTTAAGTTGATGGGTTCCATGTTTTTGTTCGGTTAAAAGGGAATATGAAACTAAGGCCTTAGGCACTAAAGTTATATTCTAAGGTTCAAAGACCATAAATGAAGGCTTGAACTACCACACTTTCCGTCCATATGGGACCTTTGGCATTTGAAAGTGGATATGGGTTCCATTGGAAGGCTTCTACCAACAAGGTGAGGTATTGAGGCCTTGCCCATGATCAAGGGAGTAAAGACAAGACTTGGGACAAAAAGGAAGAATTCAGGTATTCAATATGGGAACATCACCTTAAATCACATAATTTGTACACTAAGTGTTGATATAGATTCCATCAATACTTGTTTTAGTACTAGGAATAGGCCTCAGGTTTTAGACATGGTTGGGGTAAGAAATCTATGCCTTCGGCCCTAGAGAAAGTGTTTATACATATAATTAGCATAATAGGGGTACATATAACAACCACACATGGCGTCTTGAGAGTATCCTTGTCTTATGAGTGGGTTTTTGGAGCCATCAAGTGGGTTTCAGTAGTAGGTATGGATTTAGGGGCATTGAAGATGATAGAGGGAGGAAGCCATGCATTATTCCCTAAAGGAATATTTGAGGCACCCATGGTCATGAATGATATATTAGAACTCTACATGAGGTGTTCAATATGGCTTCAGCAGGAGTTGTACATGAAGTAGGTGTATAGAAGTTATATTATGGCCAAGAGAGGAAACCAAGGCCTTAATATCTAAAGATAGATTTTAGGCATTTATGACCAAACATGACACCTCCAACCACATAATGTAAATCTTGATTATTGTCACATGTAAATATTGATTAAAGAAATATAGTAATTAATGTTCATCCATAATGTAAATATATTTATTGATTAATGCCACATTATAAAAGAGACTAAAAGGAAAGTGAGGATTCCAAACTTATGCTACAAAGAGTCTCGAGGACACTAAATAGACTAATGAGTATGCTAGGATAAGCCTTATAGGCTCTCTAAGGATGATAGTGACAAGAATAAGGATGGCAATGGGGCCATAAATACACTAAATGGATTATAGTGGGATGTTAATGATACAAGGATGAAACAACAAATACATAAATGGGATGTTAATGAGAACTTTAGGACATAGAAAGGATGCTAAAATATGAAAAAAACATGCAATGGGATATAGTAGGATCCTTCATATTTCATTTTATTTTGTGTCTCAAAATCACAAAGAAACAAAATATAACAAAAAAGAAAGAGGACATAGATATTGGATGAAAAATGACAACATGGTAATAGTGATATGGTCAATGTGGGTCGAGGCTTAATGGGTTATTTGGGTCACTAGGTTAGGAGGTGGGTGGGTGATGGGATAATTAGGTTGCACAATTAATGGAATATAAGTGGTCATGAAGTTAATGGGTGAGAAATTTGGGGGCTAGTGATCCAATGTGGTTATTATGTTTAAGCATTATAAGTATGGTTTATAGAGTCAATATTATGGTGAACATGATTTCACCATGATCAATTATGGTTAATGATGTCAATGGTAGTTGATATGGTCAATGGTGGTTAATCTTAGTGTGCTCAAGTATTATAGTAGATTAAGTGGTTAACTGGATAATTAATGGGTTAGGGGTAGGTGGCTAGTTATGATAGGGAACTGATGTTGGAAGGGGATCAACATTATTCAATGTTATAAGGTGTTAGCTAGGGGGTGTGTGCTCAAGGTCATTGTGTATTAGGGATTGATTGTGTCAAGGGTCATAATAGTCAAAGGGTATACTAGAGTCACATTGGTTAGGTATGATCCTTTTAGAGACCATAAGGGTTATAAGATATATTGTGTATTGGTTCATAATGATTAGGTATCGTAATGGTTAGGTGTCATGTTAGATTAAGTGTTTTCTAAATTCATGGTTCACAATGTGTCACAGGATGATTTTGTTAAGAGCCATAACATATTAGGTTGATCAGTGTGTACATGGTCATAATGGCTATAATGTGAATAATACATAATAAATAATAGTGACCACAATGTAATAGGTGAATATGTTATTAGTCAAATTGAACTTTTATAGGATAGCGACAATTATTTTCATTGCTTTACCAGCCAACCAAATCCCCACTAGAATTTTATCGTTCATGTTATCATTATTTCTTACTATTGGTGCTTTTTTTTCACATGTGGTTCACAAACCCCCCAACGGGGCTGCTATGTCCACGGTCAGAAATCATAGGGGGCCCACCCAAAGGGGACGCAACCCGTTCACTCTAATTACAGAGCTAACCCGATGGGGACATCAAGTGAGGCCCTTATATAGCAATGTATAGCCACGCAGGGATTTGACCGTGAGATCTTCTGCTCACAATTTAAAGCACTCAACCACTTGAGCTAGCCTACCGGTCTATTCTTACTATTGGTGCTTATTATTTATTATGTATAATTTAATATTATCAGTATTTATTTTTTAATATTATTATATAGGACCCTTAATTTCTAATCTTTGTGCCCCCCCCCAAAAAAAACAAATCCTAGTTTGTGAAAACTCTTTCCAAGGGTGCAACTAGGTAGGTATTATCTGAAAACCATTTTATGGCAAATAATACTAGAAAAATGGGGTGTTCTTTGTTACTGCAACACCACACTTTTTTCCTGCAACATTATATGTTGCTGCAACACTATTCCCTTTTGTTTCAACACCAGAACATTGCACATGGATGCAACACTGGAACACCTCCACTTTCCCACAACATGGACACACCACAACAACGTATCACCACCCTATCATTTCAAATTATCACATGGGTAAGTGTATAAGGTACATTTCTCTCACACAATTCATTTTTCATGGGATGACATGACTTTAATCTTCATTCATCACTTCCTACCTGGAATTCATTACTTCCTACCTGGAATATGTACTCATATTCAATTACCACAAGTGGCACTCATTGCAGGTAGAAGAAAAGGCCACCAAAATCTACTACCAAATTGCCACTCAATCTCTTCCTGTAATATTACCATCACTAATTGTACTCCACAATAAACATGCCCATTTTTAGCTCTAAATTATACAGTTGCAGACGCATTGTCCATTTCAATTCGAATTTAGAAAGCTTGGCTATCACTTCTCCCCCATAGTTAGAATCAATGTTTGATACCCACTTGCAACCAACAAAAACCATGGGTGGATTTCTCATTTGCTGTGAAATTGATATAGCACTCATCAGGGCCTACAATAAAGCTCTACAAATATTTCAAGCCACAGGGTGGATACAATATTTTGAGAAGCTACATGGATTTGACAAGGAAGTTGATTTGGAGTTTTCACATAACCTGTAGGAGACTGCAACTATGGTGAAGGGGTTGCAAATTATAGTATATGAATAAGTGTTGGTTGCCACCAGATGACCAAGAACCAAAGAGAAATGGTTCTTAGGAAAGCATTCACTTCCCCATGTCAAGGATGGTTTTCTGCAACAAAATGAAGTGCTTGAGAAAAAGGGAAGGGGTTTCGCAAGGAATTCCTTGCCACCACCATGGGTAGGCGTTGCCTACCTTGTTCTAAATTTTATTACCTACAAAGGATACAAAATAATCATATTCTAGTACTATCATTTAAATCTCTTAAACCATCTTCGAAATCAACAAACAATTAACATTCCCTACTTCCTCTGGAGGTCGCTTCAACAAATGAAAAAAATCATTCAAAAGGAAAGAAATATATAGAGTGTGTTTCCAATCATGCGTTGATTAAGCTTATTGTCATCAATTCCATGGAACGACATGGGAACACCCAGGAGTATTTTTTCGGCCAACCAGCTGGAATTGTGCCAGAACAGAGGGTGAGAGAAGAAGCTACAACACCACAAGTGAAAGAATAGCCCTCAGCAAGTGAAGCAGAGACACATGAAATTGACCTGGAAATAACTAGTAGCTCTCCTTTGAAAATAAGAAGTCATCTTACATCATAAATAAATTCCATAGGATTGGCCTCTCTTGAGATTCCTAAGTGGAAAAGAACTCGCTTTTCTATAGGATTGAAAGAGACAGTGTCTGCTACAACACGTGAATTAACAGGAGGAAAACTAGAAGAAACGATCCATGATGCAACACATGAATCAACAAGAGATAAATCTAAATAGACAACTTATGTTGCAACACATGAACCAACAAGAGGACAAATGGAAGAAACAATTCATGTTGCAACACATGAACCAACAAGAGGACAAATGGAAGAAACAATTCATGTTGCAAGACATGAATCAACAATAGATAAAGATAAAGAGACAACATCTATTGCAACCCAAGAACCACCAGAAGGACAAATGGAAGAAAAAATTAGTGCTACAACACAAGAACCAACAAGAGAAATGGAAGTAGTCCTTACTGCAACAAAGGAATCACCATGAGAGAAAGATAAAGAGACAAACTCTACTACAACACAAGAACTAGCGAAAGGACAAATGGAAGAAACAATTTATGTTGCAACACAAGAACTAGCAGGACAAATGGATGAAATAATCCCTACTGCAAAAAAGGATTTAACAAGATACAAATATAAAGAGACAACCTCTGCTGCAACACAAGAACTAACAAAAGGACAAATGGAAGAAACAAATCCCACTGCAACACAAGAACCAATGGGAGAAATGGAAAAATCAATCCCTGTTACAATGTAGGAATTATCAGGAGATAAAGATAAAGAGACAACCTTTGCTACAACACAAGAACCAATAGAACGAAAAATGGAAGAAAAAATGCCTGCAGCAACACAAGAACCGACAGGAGAAATGGAATAAATAGTCCCTACTATAATAAATAATCAATAGGAGAGAAAGGTAAAGAGACCAACCACTGCAAGAACCAATAGAAGGACAAATGGAAGAAACAATTCCTGCTACAACACAAGAACCATCGGAAGAAATGGAAGAAACAATCCTTGGTGCAACAAATGAATCAGTCGAAGAGAAAGATAAAGAGACAACCTATTTTGCAACATAAGAACCAACACAAGTACAAATGGAAGAAAAAACTCGTGTTTAAACACAAGAACCAACAAGATAAATGGAAGAAACAATCCATACTGCAACATATGAATCAATAGGAGGAACACAAGAAATGAACCCTCCTACAACACAAAGGACAAAAACTCAAGAAATAGAAAGGGACATAATTGAGAAGGACATAGAACTTGCTTCTACACTAGAACAGGTATAAGAGGTAGTTGTTACAAATACAGACCCTAGCATGTTCATCAAGAGGAAAACTATAAAGGTGCAAAGACAGAAACAACCTACTACTTCATGTAAAATTCATTCACTGCCTCTCTATGTTTCTATTGTCAAACATAATTATGAATTTAAGAAGGCCAATAAAAAATTAAAACATATAATTCATAAATTAAAAGGAAAACTACAAGCCTACCAACAAAATGGAAAATTAGATTCCCTGGCACAAACAATTGAATATATTGAAGGGTCAAAAAAGGTTGAGTCCAGAGTGGTCCCAAGAGACAACAACATCAATGTTGAAACCCAAAGAGAGGAAATATGTGCTAGAGATGAGGGAGATCAAAAAGTTGAATCTAGCGTTGTTATATAGAGTATTGCAGTACAAACAAACTCTGATAGTGACTACTGGCTAAGAGCTCAATTGTCCAAGTGGAAGAGTGTAGAAACTACCTATGAAGGAGGGACAATTCCTTTAGAAGAATGCATGAAAAACATATATAATCTAAGGAAAAGGTGGAATGAGCAATTATCAATTCACCAAGACAAGTGGCACCAATGGAATAAAGACAGAGAAAGCCTCTAAGCTACAAGCCCAAGTGAATACTCTTAAGGAAAAGAAACAACAAATGAGATCTTTAATAGAGCCTATTCTCAGTTGTAGGGAACCTTCCCCTATCAATGATGTGTTCCTAAATGAAATGAATTTGTTGTTTAAATTTAGGGTCTTAGTAGTAGGGAAATCTCAAAAGATAACATAACCCCAAACATTTCTGAAATTTTACTATGAAAGAAACAATGAAGAAATAAAATTATTATGCGAACTATATAAACATAATATCCTCCTTGAATTTGACCTAGTATGGAACCCAACACCCTTTGTTGGAGATATACAACTAAGATATTTCACATCATTTTTGAATAACCATGTACAAAGGAAGATTTCTTAGTCTGTAGCTCAAAAGAATATCAGTTGCAACCTTTAGATAAGAAGTGAAAATTACAAGCCTATGACGGTCCTAATCTCACATTATGCTTTGGCCAATTATCATGTTGGTCATGCATACTTCATGGCTAACACCATAAAGGAGGCCATCTACCGTTGTACAAAAGACATAGAGTATTTAAAACATGATGTCATTGAAGGGTGTAGTGAAAGGTGGGAACAAATCACATAATAAATAAGAAGGATGGATTCCTTTAGTTACATCAACCTTAGAGTAGGCTTACAGAGGGTCAATAGGTATATCCAATGTATGAAAAAATGTGGGAATTGTTGGGTTGGACTCTAATTCCAATATCCAATGATTTGGTTTCCTGCACCCAAATACCGATTTGATTATGACGCAGATGAGGAGGTAGAATCGAATTGCTGGAAAGAAATAGTGGCCAATAGAGGATATTATCTATCCATTTCTCAAGGACATAGTGATTACAACATCAATAACCTCCATTACCGTGCATCTCGTGAAGACTCTGATTTTGAATGATTCTTCACTTTTTTCCATTATTCTATCCATTCCTTGAGTTGATTCCTAACAATATTGATGCATTACATTGAAAGTATGTGCTCCTACAATTCTTGTCATTTTAAATGATTTATGCTATTGATTAAGGGAAATTAACCTCCCTATGCTAACTCATGAAGATGCACAACTAACATCCCAAGGTTATTATGTGCAGGTTGTTGCTCCATAGTTTCTCTTACACTCATTTTTGTTGTCACGATGCTGCTACACCGATGCAGTTACACTAGCACAATGTTGCTAGACCGTTATAGTTACGCTATCACGATGCTGCTACACCGTGAAGGTTACACCAAACATTGCGTTACTGCTACACCATTGATCTTGATGCTGCTATGCAAGTTTTCAGACACCATATGATGATGTTGATAATCCTATTGGAAGAATACCAGTATGGATAAGTGACGGTTGTGTTCTAAGTGCATTCAATGGGAGCGATTGGATCTTCCACATGAAATTCAGACAGTTGAAAGAATTTAAGAGTCCAGTTGAAGGCTATTTTGAATAGTTTTAATAACATCACTCTTTTAGTTGATTATTAGAACTGAATGCCTTTTTTGGGGGAAAAGGTGGAACAACTTGAGAATCATAGATTCTCATGGCTTTCCACAAATCTTGTTATGCTTGGGATAGTTATTTGAAGAATGTATCGAGTATCCATCTCATTTGAGATAGGGAGTTGAAGAATATATTGTAACACTCAATTCCTATTTAATAAAGAAATTTGAGTTCTATGCCTATGTTTTCTTGAAGATTTAACATAATCGTTGTTGTTTGTTTTTCCAGTACCTTGTCTAAGGAGGTAGGGCATCTCCTTGGTCATGTACTATTATATTTTTAGGTACATTAATTGTTTCATAGTTTTTTTTTTTTTTCATAGTATTGAGTGTAAGTATTTATTTTGTTTTTGCAGCTTCAAAAGGTTTATAGTTTTGTCCAATATGTAGCTCAATTCCTATTTAATAAAGAAAGTTGAGTTTCATGCATATGTTTTCTTGAATATTTAACATAGCAATTGTTTGTTTTTCCAGTACCTTGTCTAATAAGGTAGAGCCTCTTTTTGGCCGAGTACTATTGTATTTTTAGGTACATTAGTTGTTTCATTGTTTGTTTCAGTTTTTCAGTATTGAGTGCAAGTATACTTATTATTTCGTTGTTGCAACTTCAAAAGGTTTACAATTTTGAGCAGTATTTTAATTATTTTGTATGATTTAATTAATTACTTATTGACAAAATCTAGTATGAATGAATGAGTGGATTGCAATAAAGATTATCAGAGTATGAGACAAGATTTTAATCTAGTCCACTATATTAGAACTTATCCCGAGTCCAATATTTTTCTAATTGCAATTAGAGGGTTGATGATTATACATTAATAGGGTCAACTTATATTTCTTTTATTGTTCCTACAAGTTATATCATTTTGAACACCATATAAATTATAGAATACAACTTTAGTGCCTAAGACCTTAAATTCATATCCCCTTTTGACCAAACAAAAACAAGGAACACATCAACTTAGGAACCTCATACTTCACAATTCAATTTTAGTATAAATGGAAAAAACCATAAGAGTTTCTTTTAATTGATCCCTAATGGCCATCGAACTATGAAACATGAATATAACAACTATTCTTTGTATCAACCTTGCAGGAGATAATCAAAGCCAGCGACACGTCGTCGATGTCCATGCTATGGTATCAACGTTAGGTTAAAATTTGATACCATAGCACCAACATCAATGTAGCGTCACTTAATAAATGATAATTTTTTTATCCATAAAATATTGCAAATAAAAACGGATTAATTGTTAGGTTAAGCATTAATACCATGCATTAGATGTGTATAACCTTGGATTGATTGTGAGGTTAATTATTAATACCAATTGAAATGATAACGAGGAACCTCATTAATTTCTAAATATGCTTATGGTTATTAATCAATAGAATTATCATTGGGTTACACCATGGTCAATAGAAAAATCATCAACCCCAATCAAGGTGAAATAGTCAATCATTTGTGGTGAGGGGTATGGTTTGGCCACTCACAATTATTTATTGAGAAACATATATCATCCTTATGTTGAAATTGTTACCTCAATCATGACTACATTCATGTTTTAAAATTTGAGGTCCTTAATGTTTTTCTTGAGCACAAAAATACATAATTTACCAAGTCCTAATGAGTGATATAAGAGCATATCTTGTCATTTACTTCCTTAACTTTTAAACTCTTTCAAATTCCTTCAAATAAAGAATCCTTGCTACAACACAAGAATCAACAAGTGAGAAAGATAAAGAGACAACCTTTGTTGCAACACAAGAATCAACAAGTGAGAAAGATAAAGAGACAACCTTTGTTGCAACACAAGAACCAATAGAAGGACAAGTGGAAGAAACAATTCCTACTGCAACACAAGAACCAATAGAGAAATGGAAGAAATTTCCCCTGTTGCAACAAAAGAATCAATAGGAGAGAAAGATAAAGAGACAACCTCTGCTGAAATACAAGAACCAATAGAAGGACAAATGGAAGAAACAATTTCTACTACAACACAAGAACCAACAGAAGAAATGGAAGAAATAGTCCCTGTTGCAACACATGAATCAACATAAGGAACAAGAGAAATGGACTATGCTGCAACACAAAGGACATAAACTCAAGAAACAACAAGGGAGAAAATTTAGAAGGACACAAAACTTGTTTCTATACCAGAACATGCAGAAGAGGCAGTTGTTACACATATAGACCCTAGCATGATCACCAAGAGGAAAACTATAAAGGTGAAAATATAGAAACAACCTACTACTTCAAGTAAAATTCACTCATGACATGGAATTTCTTCATAGGTACAATTAGTAAAGGGTTCCATTGACATGCATGAGACATGATAATTCTTAGTTCAATTTTAAGCAGTGATCACACAACTCTAGATGCACATATGAGAACAACACTTTTAGGTAAAGGATATATAGTTGGTGCAATTCTTGAGGGTTCAAATTTTAAGTGTGAAATGCCTTAGAGATTAATCATCTTCATGACATCATCCATTAGTTGAGTGATTTCATCCATGTTCATATTTCCAATTATTTAATCAGTAGATAAAGGGATTGCAAGGAATAATAAGTGACCGATTACAAGTACAACATGACTCAAATTCAATGAATTTATTGTTAAGGAGAGATCCATTGAATAAGATCTATTAAAATTCCATATCATATTGATCTTGAACTTTGTCTAATTCAACATCTAAGTCATGAAGATCAAAATTTGTATCCAACCCTTCAGAATCATTGTAAGGATTTTCCAATACAACATCTGTGACATCTATCACTAAGTCATCATCGATATAGTCATCATTTTTTTTTAACAGTAACAAAGAAATAGATTGTATTTATAAAAGCTGTGCACAGCTATTCATTACATGCTTTCAAAAGATTTCTAACAGAGCAGGAAATGTCTGGAAAGACTATAACTATGATTTCTAACAACATTACATTGTAAGCTCTGAGTTTTGTCTTTCTATAACTATCCAAAATGGAGCTGGGGTACACCTTGATAAATTGTCTGTTGAGGATTATGCAGAAATGCATTGACAAAATAGATACAAAATTTTGGAACTTGAGCTATGCTGTAAACTAGCCATAATTCTTTAACTGGGCAGAGGTTGCGTCCACCATTTCCTGGTTGATTTCCTGGTTGACCGTGGGGGTTTTGTGCACCCAACTTCCCTGGGTTTTTCCTGTAAGAACGACCATGTCTTCCTGCAGCATGTCCACTTTCCCCATTAACTCAAACAAGTTCCTCTCCAGGTCGTCTATCCTGGAATCCTGACAAGAGAGCTGGGAGACCGCGTGAGTAATATCCGAGGCCATCTCTGCATTTTGTTTGACGCTGGAGCAAATGGCATCGTAGGTGTTTCGAACAACAAGTTTAATGTCCACCATAGTTCTACTCAGGGCGGCTATGGCCGCCAACACAGTCTGCATTATTTCAATGTTACACGCCGACAACAACAGACGACGGGGGGAAGGAGGGTCAAGTTCGCAGAGGGAGAGGCGACTCAGAGCATCGGGTAAGTGGGGAGGACGAGCCATCACGGAGGAAGAGAAAGAAGGAATGGATGGGGGAGTAAATATTGGCTCGTGGGAGCTAACAGCGCAGATGGGAGTGAGGTGACAAGTGGTAGGGCGACCGAGGAGGCGTGTGGCTGAAGCTACGGAGGGGGGGGAAGATACAAATCCAAAGTTTGAGCAAGGGAAAAGGTGGACCCTCGAGACCATGGACCCGACCTTAAGAAATACAATGAGATTGTTGATCCTTAGCATTAAGACTTAAGGAATGTAATGATACCCCAAAGCTCCAGTGAGATCCTTGACGTGCCCAATTTCGAGCAAAATTCCTTTATTAGCCACTAAATCCGCAAGCCTATTGTTCTCTCGACGGATGTGGAAAAAAGAGGCCTTTGAGAGAAGAGCGTTGGATTTAATTCTTTGCATGTATCTGTGAGCTTTTGAGCCTGGTGGGGCAGACCCTCTTCGCATAATTTGAATGACATGTCTGGAGTCTCCGTAGATTCTGATATTGTCAATGATGAAGTTGGAGGCCATATCTAAAGAGAAAATGAGAGCTAGCCATTCTGCCTCATTATTTGTTTTGCTACCTAGTCCCCAAGAGAAGGATGCAACTTTATTTCCTCTGGGATCAAAGAGTATACCACCCGCACCTGCCACCCCAGGATTTCCTTTGGAATCCCCATCAAAGAAGATGTTGTGACTTTTTTGCTCCTTCCACCACCTGGAGAAAGTGTCAGGGTCTTTCCTGATTTCCCAAACAGAGTGAGGATGTGCCTTATTGGACTGAAGGAAGCTGACCTTCACGAACACGCTACACCATTGAAATTCAGTCAGAGAGAGTGGCTCCTGAGCTGGAATAAAGACTTTTTTTGTGGATAGGGACTCCGAAATCATTGTGATGGCTTTTGTGGCAGCTCTGAAGCTGTTCGCATTCTTGCCCTCAAAGATACTCTTGTTTCTAATTAACCATATCTGCCAATAGACGTTCATTGGCACAAGATTCCAAATTCTCAGCATAGTCTTCTTGGATCTACCAGGGAAGGTGCGTCCCCAGTGGTAAGTGAGTTCTTCGAGAGTTTTGGGAAGAATAGATGGTCTCCATTGGTTTCCCAGAACCTGATCCCATACTTGCGTTGCAAAGGGACAATCCAGGAAAATGTGATGGGAATTTTCTTCGGCAAGTTTACACAATGTGCATCTTGAAGGACCTGCAATTCCCCTAGCTCTGAGGTTTTCTGCTATTAACAATTTACCGTGGGCTAAAAGACAGAAGAAGACAGTTATTTTGGGGATGCCGTCCAGGTTCCATATTTTCCTCCATTTTCTATGAGCCGGGGAGATGGGAGGGGAGAGTTTTTCATAGCCAGCCTTGACTGAGTACAAGCCAGCTTTCCCCAATCCCCAGAGGTCTTTTTCATTAATGTTGACCGGAGCTTTCCCATGCAGGGAATTGAGAAATAGAGAATAATCACTTCTGAGATTAGCTGGGGGACTCAATTGCTTCCAGCTCTTCCATTCTCCATTGTCCTTCCATATCACCAAGTCTTTTAGTTTAGTGATACCCAAATTTTCCAGCCAGTCTCGAATAGCATCAATACCTTGTATTTTACCAAGCGGCTTGTCTCCATTTATGCTGTCGGTCCAAAGGTTTATTCTTTTCCCATTACCAGGGATCCAATAGAGGTTTTCAGTGATTAAAGCCGCTGATGAGGCGATAAGTCCCCATATAGCTGTTCCTTTTTTGGAAATAGGTTTATCTAGGCATCTTTGTCTGGAGCTTCTTGTGTATTTCCTCCTTATTACTTCCTTCCACCATTCCTTCTTTCCAGAAACAATCCTCCAAGCTAACTTGGCCCCCAAAGCTTTGCTTACTAAGGCTGGCTCACGAATTCCTAGCCCTCCCCGCTCTTTCTTTTCTTTGACTGTCTTCCAATTTACCAAGTGAAATTTTTTATTCTGAATCTTCCCCCCTTGCCACAGGAACTTTCTGATCTCTTTGCTAAAAGCATTTTGAATTGAAATGGGGGCCAACATTATGGCAGCTGTGAATACAGGTAAAGAGGGCAAGACAAATTTGATCAAGGTGACTTTCCCAGCTAGATTCAACCAGTGGGCTCGCCATGAGTTTATTCTTGCTTTGAATTTATCAAGGATAGGAGTCCAAACGGAGGAAGGAGGATTTTTGAGGGAGATGGGAGTACCGAGGTATTTAAAGGAGGACCAGTCCATGCAGGGCTTAAAAGCAAGAATGGATGAGATGAGTCTAACCGTGGCAGGGCGACAGTTCCAGGTGTAGAAGTTACACTTGTGTTCATTGGTTTTTCCCCCAGAGGTCTTGAGGTAGAGGTCTAGAGTAGTTTTAAATCTTGCAGCTATCTGAGGAGAAGCACTGCCTAAAAGAATGGTATTGTCTACAAACTGTGCATGGTTTATAGCTTGAACATTTCGGGCGTAAGCTATGCCAGGGAGAGAGTCTGAAGCTAGGAGGGAGTTGAGTTTTCTGCTTAATGAATAAGCCATTATGACAAAAAGGAAGGGAGAAAGGGGGCATCCTTGCCTCAATCCACGAGAGAGGCGGAAGAAAGAGGTGGGTCTTCCATTAAGAAGAGGGGAAATCCAAGGTGCTCCAATGCAGGATTTCACCCAGCTGATAAATTTTTCATCAAAACCAAATTTTCTCAAGACAACATAGATAAAGACGTGTCTTACTCTATCAAAAGCATTAGCCACGTCTAATTTTATAGCCATACCTACGTCCTTGCTCCGCCTGCTAGAGTGGATGGCCTCTTGCACTAGAAGAATATTATCATATATTTTCCTGCCTGGGACAAAGCCACCTGGTTTGGGGAGATTATTTTAGGAAGAAGCTTCTTGATTCTGTTTACTAAGACTTTAGTAAGAATTTTGTAAGAAGAATTGCATAGCAAAATGGGTCTAAACCTTTCTATTGAATTGGCTTTTTTCTCCTTCGGAATTAAAGCTATGAAGGAGGAATTGGTGCCTCCTCCTATCTTCTCACGGTTTCTGGTCCAATTTATCATTCTAAGGAGATCTCTTTTCAGCAGGTGCCAGCACTTTCTGTAGAAGTGTATGGAGAATCCGTCAGGGCCCAGGGATTTATCCGGATGGAGGGACCAGACTGCTTTCCTGACTTCTTCTTCAGTAACCTTCTCAGTGAGCATGTTGTTCTCATCAACTGTGACGAGACTGGGGATTTCTTGACACATTCTATCCAAATCTGCTGCTGGTGGTTCCTCTTCTTCCTTATAGAGAGACTCAAAATGGTTTTTGACTTCACTCTTTATAGAGGTGGGGTCCTCTATCTTTGTTCCATCTTCTTTGATTAAGCTGAGAACGTTGTTTTTCCTATACCTTTCCTTGCACTGGGCGTGATAGAACTTATTATTCCTATCCCCAGATTTGAGCCATAAGCATCTTGATCGGAGTCTCCATTCCTCCTCATCTTTTCTATTCGCCTGTCGGATTTGGGCTTCCAAATCTTTTTCTTGCGTCAACATTGCTTCGGTTATCTGATCATTTTCAATTTGTTCTTGCAGGGTTTTCAGTTCCTCTTGCAAGATGATGACTTCTTCTCCAGGTCTCTTCATGTTTTGCTTTGCCCATCTTTTCAGCAGTGTCTTAGTATTTTTGAGTTTGGTTTCCCAAATATACCCGGGAGAGCCAGGAATGAATTGCTCCCATATTGCTTTGACTTCTTCATAGCGGGCTTGATGCTCCAACCACGCTGGGTTGTATCTAAAGGGAAGAGGACCGAGATTTCCGAGAAGAGAGAAAAAGAGAGCAATTGGACGGTGGTCAGAGGCAGCAGAGGCCAAGATTTTAGAATTAGGCAAAAGGGGTTTATTAAGAATGGATGAGCTGAGAAGAAATCGATCAAGCCTGGTAGCAATATGGCTGGGCCCAATTCTTTTGTTATTCCACGTGAAATTTCCTTGCAGAGGTTTTATATCCACAAGATTCCATGAAGCCTGGAAATCTTCCAGTCTTTCTCCAAACTGGTCTCGGACCTTCGAACCTCCTCTTCTTTCATTAGCACTTATGGTGACATTGAAGTCTTCGGAAACTATGCAGGGAGAAGAGTTACTGCCAAGTTGGAGATCTATAAGATTTTCCCAAAAAATTTCTTTGAGTCCATGGAGCGTAGGTCCATACACATTTCCAATCCAATATTTTTCATTATTTGACAAATCTTCTAATTCAGTAAAGAGCCATTTTGTGTTATTGAATGTAGAATTACACTTGTACTTACCTTTATCCCACCAGGTGATGAGCCCTCCCGAGGCTCCTACAGAGTTGACTTCCATTCCTTCTCCTTTGGGCCAAATTTGAGATAAGGTTTTGAGACAGTCTACCTCTTGCATTTTAGTCTCCTGGAGCATGAGTATTGAGGGGGTTTCCAACTTTTTTATCCTTTTGATTGCTTTCGTCTTTTGCTTACCTCCTAAACCTCTGCAATTCCAGGAGACTATCTTCATTATTTTTTAGAGTGGTTGGACACTACTCTTTCCTTCTTCTCCTCTGCTGTTCCCTGAGTTTGTTTAGTGCTGGGTAGAATTCTTACATGTTGATCAAGACTGGTTTGCTTACCCGCCGCTTTGTCTCTGGCCGCTTCTTGTTCCCTTACGACTTTTTTCAGCTTCCTGCCTTTTTTTGTTTGAGGTTCTATTTCTTCTTCCTTACTTTCTGAAGTATCCTCTTGAAATAGTTTAGCTTTTGCTCTTGTGACTGAGCCCCCTAGAGCTTTAGGTGCCTCAAATTCAGGCTCCTCCTGTTGAGCTGAGAGCATTATCCGAATTTCTCCTTCCTTGAGTTGTTGATTAGCGGTCTCCTGTCTTTCTTCCTCTCTGGCTTTTTCCGTCGCTTCCTCTTGCACTTGGCCAGGAATGTGAGCCTGCTCATCCCCACCCATTTTCGTTGCTAGAATCTGGAATTTATTGGCCTCTCTATTTGTGCTTTGCTGCTTGTTGGACATTTCCTTCCTTTTTGGAGTTGCTTGGGGAGGGAGGGTGTTTGAAGGCTTCCCTCCCTTTTTTCTTACCTCGTTCCAGTCTCCTTCTCGGGGTTCTTCCACTTCCTGTGACTTCCTTTTAGGGCAGAGCTTAGCAAAATGTCCATATTCGTGACATACTTTGCACTTGAATGGGATCTGTTCATAGTCCACAGTTTGAAGATGGTTCTAGCCATCCATCGACAGGCTTATTGCTTCTGGGAGCCCTTTCTCAAGGTCCACTTCTACACATATTCAGGCACAGGAGAACATAGGGGGTTTTGGCTCAGATTTATCTATGTATTTCCCCAATGAGTTGCCAATAGCTCTCAAGTCTTCATCATTCCAGCAGTGCAATGGGAGGTGCGGCAACTTGACCCATACTGGAACTGCTGAGGGGATGTCCTTTTCTGGGTCAAAGGAAAGGTCCCATTTGTTGATATACATTCCTCTAGGTCCCATAAAATAGGGACCATTTCTGAATATTAAGTCTCTGTCCTCCTTTTTCTCAAAGTAGAAGACAAAGAAACCCTTGCCACAGAAGATCTGCTGAACTTCTCCTTGAATGAGAGGACGCCAGTTTTTGCTGAGCCAGATCTCGATTGATCTCGGGGATGGCCACAGCCCTGTAAAGTGACCTACCAAACCTTTTTCTGAAAGGGCGAGGGCTTTACATTTGGATGTCGTGGAACCTAGCTTGACTTCAGGAATGGCTGATTTTTTGACAAACCTCGAGTCCACCGGCCTCGATTGCTTAGAAGACGAGGGTTGTGATGCGACCAACAAGCGAAAAAAGATCATCGAGAGGCGCACGACCTGGATCAGGAGGCGGATCCATGAGAGGCAGCCGGCTCGAACCCTAAACCAGAGCACTGTCTTTCCCGTTCCAAACCCTAGCCCAAGGATTCTTTCTCAGCGAAAAGAGGTCAAGTTTGCTTCTTGAATATTTTATTATTAATAAGTAAAAGATATATAGTCATCATTATCAATATGTGAGGAAATGATTGTCTGGTCAACTTGATTCTCCTCTTTTTCTAAGTACACTTCTTCCATATCTCCATCCACATTTTCTTCTTCTTGATCATGAACGTCTTCTTTAGGAAAAGAATACTTTATGGGCCTTCCTCTTCGATCAAATCTAGCTACAAATGACCAACCTACTCTACCTGGTACCTTTGAAAAAAAATACCTACTCACATTGACTTGGAAGTACGTAGGGCTTCATATTTAGCTCATACCTATTAGTATTAATCATTGTAAATCCATTGTCATGATCAACAATTTCCCTTTCATCACCTTGCAACAACAATCTGTACCACCTCACCTTAAAGAGTACCACTTTGAAGGATTTAAAGTCTATATACAATATGTCTTACAAATAGCCACAGTACCTCAAATCCGATGTGACTGGATGTCTATCAACCCTATGGGAAATATTAGTAACCTAGAAAATTGTAGTTATCCCATTGTCATATGTTTTCCTCCCGTCATCCAATTGTTTGGTGCAATATTTTCTACCATTACACCCCATAGCCTTATGATGTTTCACCTACATGTTCAACATGTTATAAATGCATTTTTAGGAATTAATAACTACGGGTATACGATACTTTGGTAAAAAAATGGGATTTGAAATGTAAAAACGAAAGTGAGATATTGCTTACATTTGTAGTTTTTGCACCATATGCTAGATCAATTTCCCATTGGGTCAGATTTGTATCATACTCCAAATAATATTTTCTGATCAACTCTGCCACCCTATTCCATGATAAGAATGGTAAAATTGTTGGCATCATTCTATCCATCTCTTCATCCAATAAATATTATTTGGTTAGCTCTGCATATTACTAAATAGCTTAGAACCTGAATCATCTCTGATATAATTCTTACTTTCATTTGGTTAGCTCTTGTTATTATCAAATTCTGGTGTTATCAATTGTCTTGCACTCTACCCTTTGCTAATAGTCCCTTGATCCCTTGTATAACCAATATAAAAACCCAAATACCAAAACCTTGAGGTGCCTAAACTCTATATTCTCATAGTCTAGTACAGACTTTAGGACTAATAGTACCTAAGGTCCTTATCTTTATAAATTCCAAGTTTATTTTTATAAAAAAATATTATAAGCAATATGTATTTTTGCTTTGGTCAAGTCTTAAAGTGATATTTTTGGGATGATTGTATAATTTATATAAACTTGGATAGTATGGATAGTATTTTAGTTACATAAATGGATAGGGATAAGGTGGGATAAGTGGAACATATGCATAGGATACCCTTTTAATAGGACCTACATTTTTACAAAGTACATTGATGTATTGTAAATAACATCCTAAATATATTTGCATCATGCCATGTGTGCCTAAGGAATTTTTTTCATGCTATTTTGAATACTAAAAAATGTGGTTTTTTCTTTGGAAAAAAAAAAAATTCCAAGCGTTGCTCCTAGCAAAATTCCACAATTATCCTAATGCTAATGGGGATAAAAATGTATATAAATCAATCTTTCCTCCCTACAAATGCAATCAATTTATTCAAGTAAGTGCCACCCACCCAAGCAGAAGTGAGGTCCCAATGAGGATAAGGAATAAGGTATACAAATCACAGTACAATTAACTCAACAATACCAACTAGATCAACAATAGGTCTCGAGTTGAAACCCATTATATAGCGAGTGGGAAGGTATTTCGATTTACTACACTCCAGATTCCCCTAGGATGAGGATCTTACTACCACTTTTCAGTTGCTCGATGAAATCCCCCTAAAAATGGTGCCTCCTCTATTATGCAGGGATATTAGTACCACCTTCATCCTCGTAGCAATGGAATCCTAAGGGTCCATAAAAAATAATAACAATATTATTAATTTTTAATATCCTAAGATCTGATTTCAAGGATATTAACTCTATTACAAAATTTAAAATAGAAAATTGTAAAAACTGAAACTAGTTATTAAAACTAGTATGGAAGAAACTAGTCTTGGTCACAGTTAAAACCACCCAAAGCTTGACAATTGGAATATCTTGGATATGAAATGTATGATAAAAAGGGTGCATTAGCTGCATAAAAAAAAAGGACAATGCTAGCTTCATAATCCTATGCACAAGGTACTAGGACCATTTATATTTCAACAACAACTACCGTTGAAGTCTACTTCAAAGCTTCATGGGTACACCAGCATATGCATACTAACACTTGCATGCAACCAGAAGGTGGATAATATGTATTTAACCTCTAATGTACTGTTTTGCAAAAGTTACGGGAGGTTTTGGGGCAATTATACTGTGTTTGGGTGACTTGGAAGAAGTTGTTGCTATAGTGGCAGCTCAACTAGTTAAGGTTAAGGATGAATCAAGCACTATATGAACTGTAGAAAACTATGATATTAAAGTGGTATTTGTCTCAATAGGGTATTAATAATCTACATAAACTTTCATAACTGAATTTGGATGCATAAAATATCATTTATGACCAAAACAATAAAACTAGTCAAACATTCATGCATAAAGAGCTAGTCTTGAATTTTGACCATTTAAATGACTTAGTAAAATTAATAATTCTGAAAAAATGGACATTAGAGGGTATGATAACATTTAATATATAATAATAAATCTTGAATCGTATATTTATAGGTGCCTTTATTAATTTATCACATCAAAATTGCTAGAAACCCCAAGGGTTTATGATTCTACAACATAGAGATAAATTTGAGAATATGTAAGAGGAAGAAGAGAGTCTTCACCACCATATTTGACCCATGGGATGTAGTATGACATTATGTATGATCTTGGACACACCACAGCTGCTTCAACTCATTGAATGTGCCCTCTTGAAGTGGGCCTCTCACTAAATGAAACTCTTTTGTTGGAGCAATGAGTAACTTGACTTCTTCTTCATCTATTGAATTCGATCAGATATATTGGATGGCATATAAGAACTGAAATTAAAACTCTAATAGATGCACTGGATACACCCACACTGAAAAGAATATATATGGAACAATATTTGCAATGGGGCACATCACCCAAAGCTAATTGAGGCACATCACTCAACCTATGAGAAGCAAATCTCTCAAGACAATAAGAAAAATGACTAAAATATGTGAGAGGATGTGCACCACCTTATTTTATAACTTGTTTTGCTTCTTGGGAAAGTAATCCATGAGTTAGAGGCGTTGAACCTGGACACTGTCTCTTTCCTTCTAGACTTCTCTCATGAAAATAAAATAATAGTAATAATAATTTTTTAGGAGAGAATATATTTTGGTGAGTTGGATGCTTCTTTGGTAAGTTTATTTTGTCTTGGACCCACTTTACTTCATGATTTCTCCCTCAATGGCTAAAATTATCCTCTACTAGCTTTCCTAAAGCCTTATGGTTGCTTTATGCTTTTACTTTTCCTTCTTGAGTGAAGAAATTAGAAAAAATCTAAATTTATGCTTTGTGTCACTTTTCCTGCTTTTCTCTTATTTTCCTGTACTTTTGCCTTCTCTTCTACTTCTTCCTTCTTTTCTTGTCACTTTCCTTTTTTCTCCATTTTCTCTGCTTTTCCCTGCTTTCTCTATTGTTCCTGCCTTTCCTGCTTTCTTGTCTTTTTCTGCTTTTGTGTTGCTTTCTTCTGGATTTCTGCTTTCTTCCATTATCATTTTTTTGGAAAAATTTGTCAAGCCAAATAATCCTTATGCGCCTTCTTGGACTCTTCTAATATTATCCATTCATAAAAATTACATGAAGAATAATAAAAATAATAATTACATGTGCAACTAGTTATTCCACCCAACTTTATTTAATTCCCCAAAAAATTATCAAGTAATATGTTCCTAATTAATTATTTAATAACCCATGGAACAAATGGGTTAGGAGGGTGATCAAGGATCACTAGGGAGGGTACATGAAACTCCATGGTGATGTCAAAATGGGGACATGACATAATTTAACTCCTAAAAATCACTCTCTTTTTCAATACAAAAATCGACATAGGTTCCCTTAGGCCATCCCCTTCTCAACTAGCTCATCTAAGAGTGAAAATAGGCTTATTAGTGGATTTACAAGAGTCTTGAGGGAGGTAAAAATGAATTACAACTCATTTCATTTTCCCCTTTTCATCTTAGTTTACTTTTTTGGTCATTTTTAGATCTTTTCTCATCCTCGGGGATTTCTAACACTAATTCAATATGGTCATCCTCATTAGATCATGAGCCCTATCCTTTGATATGATTCCTTCATACATCATCAATGTCTCAACCTATCACATGCTAGTCCAATAAAAGCAATACATATGTAGAATCATCATGAATCATAACAAGATATCATATCAATTGTGATTCATATACATGTCATTAGTACCATTCATCCACAAGTAACATATAAACATTTTAATTACATTTTTGTTTATAACCCATCATTAAATAATAATTAGGAATCATCAAACACATAAGTTTCACATAATCGATCATCAATAATGAACAAACAAGGGAATGGTGAGTCCAAAACACCATAACCTACAACCATATAACTCAAGCATATTAACTTGGAAAGCTAGGTCAGGAAAAGGGGTGTCACAATCATCCCCCTCTAACAAGTGATATGGTCCTCTAAAACAATCCATCACTGAACAAATGCAAATAAATATTCTTCATTTCTGACTCTAGTTCTCAAGTATCATAATAAGAAAACATTTACACTATTACACACAAACATGTCAATACTCAATAGTAATATAAATATTCAACCATTAACATTCATGAAAGGTGTTCATCATAAGCCATCACCAAATAATACTCAATCATCATTAAAGAACAAGAATTCTCTATAGTCAACATTAAGAAATTGTGCTCATCTTATGCTAGAAAACATAGTCAATCATGGTAACCATGACTTGAAGGGTCAAATTTTGACTCAATACTAATCATTTAGTACATAAGCATCAACAATAGACATCAAGAATATTATCATCAATATCCATTTATAGTTATTAAGTCATAATAATAAATCTCTAAGGGGGTAATCATCCATGACCATACGGTATAATCCTTTACAATTTTGATCAATAAACACCCATGATACATGAAAATCAAATAAATTTTCTCATCCTATGCTACAATTATTCATTAAACACTTCCATATTATTATTAAATGTGAATCAACATCACCAAACAAATTATCAATGGAAAATAATGGATCCATATAATATATAGTTACAACAATTGAAATCCACAATGCAATCACCATACACCAAAGGACATCCAACAAAATAAATTTAAACTTTGTTATTTCAATTTCCAATTCACTCAACATATTCCTCAAATCACCAAATTTAAAGCCTACACAATCAATAACAACACTTTACAACATCTCTGAGTATCAAGAGTCAAACCGATATTGGTGCAACCCATCATCATTGTTACCCTAGTTACACCATCATTGCACTATTAATAAAACATTGATCCCACTCAGTCACAAATAATTCCCATATGTAATGAAATGAATAACAAAACATTGATTAATGCCATTGCAGTTTTTAAACTTCCAATAAATCTTCACCATCAACCACATTTAGCTAGATTGCAAATTTAGAAATTTTATAACCGATGACATCAAGTATAGGTTATTCTTCTATAACCACACATCATCAATTAATTACATTCCCATATTCAAGCCATGCCAAGTCATCAAAATCAAATCAAATCATTATTTTTCATTAATAATATCATTACCATCATTAGGTCGATATAGTCAAGCTAACTACTAACATCTTCAATACCAATATTCCCTATAAAACATCAATACGCACAATACCATCAAATCACAACCTCTAATCAAATCCCAAGTTCATCAACATTCAACGCTAATATCATTATCATCCTCAATATCATCAAATAATTGATTGTTTCCTCAAATGATAAAATATCTCATCATCATTTTTGCTATATCGCCATCAAAAATCAACAAGTTCAAACAAATCCATAGTATTAAGTCATGGCATCGTCATTAAATCAACCGCCAAATAACTTATACTAGATGGGGCATCAATAACATTATTTCATTAAGAGTATTGGCATCAAATTGTTAATATTAGCAAAGTCATCAATAAATCATCCAATCAATATTTAGAACATTAATTGGCATTGATCAATGATACCATCAAAACAATACAAGCAACATTATCAGACATTGTGCTAAAACATGAAGTTCACCTATAGAAATAAAAGTATCCTTATCATCAAATCCACATTATTAAATCACCAAATTGACTTCATTACTATATCAGGAAATCGTCAACTAATTAAATTTCATCAAATCAATATTATCTGAAATAACAAGAAATCAACTTACCATCAAATCATCAATTGGGTCTAGCTCAAGTGGTTGGGAGGATGATTGTTTTTTTAGAAGAATGGGTAGATTTTTATATTAATAAAAGGATTGTTGGAAATCCATGCAACTATAGTAATATATACGAGTTCAAAAATATATACAAGATTATTTTTCAAAGCATATCCAAAATGAGACTATCTTTCTCAAAATAAAATATAGTGTATGCAGAGCCTAAAGCATTCTTGCTATGCCTTTAACTATATCGCAGCATATTGTCTTAGAAGAAAATGAAATTAAATAGCATAAGAAAAAATAAAAATTATTCATGATCAAATTTATGCCTGAATCTAGTTGTGGGATTGATCCATTATTGACACATCATCCCTTCCTAGGCCTTGTTCACAATGAATTTTATGTTGTCCTAATAGATCCATTTAAATCTATTGCATGGTGTCTTCTTTGATAACCTTATCTTTCGCTAAACCTATGGAGACATTTGGAATTTGGCTTCCAATTCCTCTTGTTTTTCCTATTGTTCTCCATGTGGATACTCAGGTATTCAATGCCCTATATCATTCTTTCTAACTTCCATGACATCTATCCCGGAATATTTTTTATCTCAACATTCCCCTCACCATTGTTCCATCCTGAATTAGGAAAATTTTCTATCCTGGGAACCAAAACATTTGTTGGCATTAGCTTCTAAGTCTCATCTATGAGAATAAAAATTAAAGAAGGGTTCTTGAATTGTCATTGAACTCTTCTTATGGAACGGTAAAATCCCCTTCCAAATAAAGGACAAATTCTATGTCTAATGTGGCTCTAAAACCAAAGTTACAATTCCACCCAAAATCCCATCAAGAAACCAAATCATCAAGGTCTGTGCAAAGAGAAAGGAATGCCAAGAAGGGAAATTCCACTTACCCCTATCCAAGGTGATCTGAAGATCATTATAAATTAGAGAGAACACCACAGCTAGATATAACCCCATATGAAAGACCATAGATGTGGATTTCCTACCAAAGGCCAATAGAGGGCCTTGAAACCAAGCTCTTCTCATAAATTATGCTAAACATGGACCTCCAAAGCCATCTCTTATAGGAATTCTCCCACCTTCATATCACACCTCCATTAAATCCATCATAAATTGAACCATATATAAATCAAATAGCAAGTGTTTGAGGTAACAGTAGGCATAGGGGAGAGTTAAATCTCCCTCGCTTATGAAGCGAGGACATATATGGAATGAAAGCTTCATATTGTGCCTCAAACACTTGGATAGTGCCCATACTTTTCCAACTTGCATGAGATATAGATGGTCGATATAATTAGTTTTTTATGATTGATACAATACCATGGTGATGAGTTAAGGTATCCAAAATACCTAAAAGGGTCCCCCATTTTTTACTAGAAACCCTCATTAGACACACTATAATTTTGAGGATTGTTTTCCCTTCTAACATGTAAAATGCATGCATAATCCAAAGAGACAAGAAGGATATCGATTATTTACAACATTCTGGATAATGTTGTTTCATCAATATGTTTTTCCTTCCTTACTAGACTAATTTTCAAGGAGGAATCTCCAAATATAATGACTAACTTAATTTATTGTGACAATAGGAGAGTGATTCCAAGTAACAAGGAATATATCTCAACTTGGTTACTTGTTGTTATCCCAAGTCCCCAAGCATAGCTCATTCAATTTTTCCATTGATTCCTAACAAAACCCCCTCCCCCTGCACCTGCCACCCTTGGTTGGTAGGATGATTCTTATCCTCCCCAATAAAGTTCAATTTCCACAAGTAACATGTTGAGTTGTTAATTAGTATATTGTTGTAATTGCCTTGATACCTTTGTTGGCAAAGCCTTGAATTACTACATAATTCGGTTTACCTTGGGTATATTCATCCTCAAAATTGGGAACAGTACCCCATGGGTTTTATTAGGATATGTATATCATTCAAACCAAAAAAATTCAATACCATCAAATCACTTACCTCAATATCACTAACATCTTCAAATTTTTATATTATCGAGAATAAATAATGGACATCATCGAAAACACCCAATATGATCAAGAGTGATCAATATCATTCTAGCATTGGCAATTTGTATCCTTACCATGTTGTTCATTTTTAAAAAGAAAGTTGACACTAGATTTCAAACAAACAAACCAAAAAATTCCTACGAACAAGGGGAATAACACAATTCTAGTCTAAATCTATCAAAAATTCTAAATTCAATTATATATGAAAGAGTAGGAAAGACATCATTTGAAATAACCATAAACTTAAGTCAGATCCATCTTACGCCTTGGTCCAATGTCTTCATTATATATCAAAAGTATTAATATTTAAATGAACTAGGCTCAGGTCTAGTCTTACAACTTACCATATGGGTTTCTCAACCATAAGAAACTATTTTAATCTTGTAAAAACTAATATCACAATTAATCTTGTAATAACTAGTCAATTGTGAATTGTGTTAATCTTCTAAACTTTAATGGGTAAGAAGGAACATTGTTATATCACTATATAAATCTATCTTTAATGGGTTTATAATAATTTACATGACTCATCATCGAGTTTTAAAAAAATCCAATTAGAAAATTAATCAACCTTCTAATGACTAAATGTTTTGATTTCCCACTCTCGATATGTAGTACATCAAATTCCAACAGATAGTTCAAGTTGATTCAATTCTTCCACTCTTTGAGAGGCATTGTCCTCGGAGTTTAAAGAGAAATTTCGCCATAAATTATCATATACAAGGCTATCTAGGAGTATGTTTTTATGCTTGGTAGAGTCATGCAAATGAAATGAAACAAATAATTTAGAAACAAACATAAATGAGAAATGTTTTATACTACACTATATTGCACAAATTTGAAATCATTGCACTATTATGCTAATTGAATTTACTCAACAATTTAAGAAGACAATTCCTATGAAATCTAAAGGCCAAATTAAGAGTGTAATTTATGTCATGTTTCAACATCAAAGGTTGTCCTTTGTTTTGTCTAAGGTCATTATTCATTTGATAACATTAAAGCGTTATTTCAATTACTACAATTTTGATGCACGCAATAAATAAACAATATCATTGATGGCACCAACAACATCAAACCATTGAGGACATCAATAAAATCAAATCAATTTATCAACAACCATCAACCTTATTGTCAATGAATCATCATCATACCATCATCATCATCATCATTATCATTAAATCATACCATAAAATTATAGATTCCACCAACTTTGTTAATGTCATAATTGAAATCATCCTCAAGATCATCAAAATCATCTATATCACTTAGAAACTTAATCTAAGCTAACTTTTCCATTGGCATCTATAAATGTTAGGAGACAAAATGATTCCACAACTCTATTTACTCCATGATATAGATCCATGAGCTCATCACGTGGTTTGAAGTCCCAATTATAGGAGCTCATAAAAAATACGGCTAGCCTACTCACCATTGTAATGTTAAGTGTATACGCTAAAACAATTTCATCCAATTGATTTTACGATCTATGTTCTATTGAAATGCAAAAGAAAATTGTAAATTATGTTGGTTGTGGAGCCTGATCTTCCTTATTCAGAGGTTGTGTTTCAGCCGTGTTTGGATCCCAACCCATGACGGGTGGGTTAGGGAGGGTTTGGGGGGGATTCCCCCCCAATATAGTTGCCATGGGGGATCCAGGGGGGTGTAAACTACATTTTAGGAGCTCCCACCCTGGAAGGGGTTCGAGGGAAGCGCTCCCGTAGCAAAAATTTCAGAAAAAAAAAATGCCTTGTAAAATGTTGTAATTTCATAGTCATGACTTGGTCAATAATGGATGATTTATGGACCCATGGTATTGGGTAGCTCGTGGTATTTTCCCATGGTAATCACCCTTTAAAAGGAAGGCATTGTAATATGTATGTGTATTGTATCATTGTAAAGATATCTATGATTGTGTAAGAGAGATTGTGAGAGAGTGAAAGAGGAGATTGCAACAGATGTGTTGCAAGTTGTATCCCTTCATTTGTTGGATGGTATAATAATAAAAGGATTGGAAATTTCTTCGTGTACGTAGCCCAAATTGGGTGAACCACTTATATTGGTGTCTCTCGTGTATTATGTTTATGTGATTTATATTTGCATCTTGTTTATTGTTATTGCTCTGCGATCTTGTTTTTCTAACAAATTATTCTTGATCCTCTATATCAGCATTACTTTGAAATACCAAGAAGGAAATATGTAATCAACAAGAACATGAAAGTATTTATAATGATAGTAATAATGATAACTAAAATTTCTTGCAATAATGGTAACATGAGAAGTCTAAACAAGGCAACAATGCAATCGAAAAGGGATTTTTACATAACCATTAATGCTTCTGAAAGAATTTTATATCATTTACAAGGTCCAATTTATTTGATTTGCTTAACCATAACAATAACTAGTATTCCTATAAACATTTACATATCTGCATACATATATTTATATATATACATGACATCTATTGGGCATATCAAATTTAACACAACATGTTTGCATCATTAGAGAACAATATAGTGCTACATAAGTAATACATCATACATATAATAAATTACAATACCTTAACTTATAATTATAATATAAGTTATCCATAACAATTCAAGCTACTATACATATACAAGCTTGTATAATTACATATATATACAACAAATTCATATAGGGAGAGATTGTTGGAAGAGAAGAGGGAGGAAGGCCACTAAATATTTAGGGTTTTAGACTTAATTAGTTTTCTATAGTTATATAGTTATGGGTTGATTATGGTACTTCAATTAGTGTTTCTAACAAATAATTAATAACAAATTAACAAAGGAAACAAAATATAATCTAGATATTATTCTGAATCTCTTTTGGTGATCTAATTAAATTAAATGTTAAAAATAAAAGAGAGAAAATAGAAAGAAAGCATTTGAATTAGCATTGTTATCGGTGTTGAAGCTTCTTGGAATGAAGATGAGAATTGTGATAGGCCTCAGCATTGTTATCGGTGTTGAAGCTTCTTGGAATGAAGATGAGAATTGTGATAGGCCTCTAAGTGAGTGTTGCACCTCCTATTCCACATATAGCTCAATCTCCTTGCAAAATAGAGTTGTACCTATCTCCCATGCAATGCAATAATAACACTAAATCTACCACATACAATGTAATAATACCACTAAATCTACCACATAAATGAAATAGCAATGATATAATGAAGGGTAATCAAAACTTGACTTTGAAACAATTTAATACATCCCATTTCCTAGCTCTAATCATATCTAAATTAAAATAATGACTAGAGGTTTCAAAACCAGGTTTCAGAACCATATTAAGTTAAAAGTTTTTTTTCGCGGCAAAATAAGTTAAAAGTTTCTTTTCGCGCAAAAAAAGTTAAAAGTTTTTTTGTGACGTTTTCCCTAGCTGTGATCATATCTAAAATAAAATAATTATTAAAGTTTTTTTGTGACGCTTTCCTAGTTGTGATCATATCTAAAATAAAATAATTATTAGAGGTTCTGAAATGAATAAATTATATAACCATATTAAGTTGAGAGCTTTTTTTTGGTCACAGCACTATTCTACCTAATAACTTGGATGAAAACTACATGTTTAAGCAATTTTTAGATGTAAGAACGATTTTTATTTTATGTCTAAGATTATGGGAAATTTGCATTTGAGCACAAGCAAAATACAAGTATAGCTAGAACTGGAGTTTACTGAGTGCAGTTGGTAAATCTAGGTCTAGACCAACCTAATATCTAATGTAAGAACAATCTTCCCACTAAATATGAAATGGAAAGGAAAGTAAAACTGATAAAATCTGCCAGGAGAGGCAGGAGGGGGAGGGGTGCTCTTTGGCCCCGACGGAGATCGGATTTTCACTTACTCCTGGAACTTGGGAATCGAATCCAACAATATGGCGGAAGCTCTGGCCCTCTGGCAAGGCTTAAATCAAGCTCTCCTCCAAGGTACTCAGGTCCTAACGGTTGTGGGGGATTCCAGGATGATTATTCATAGCATAAACTCTTTGAACTTGCCCTCTTCTATCCACCTTCGTCAAGTTCTCCGAAGAATCTCCTTACTCATCCCTCTCTTTCGAGACATTAAATTTTACCATGTCTTACGAAAGAATAATGGACAAGTGGACAAGGCTGCTAACGAAGCTATACCCCTAGGGAAAGGGGTCCTTAAACTCAATGATGAATATAGTCTGGTTTCTATTCCGTAAAGTCTTGGGAACGGACACGAGAATGGCTGGATTGGTAATCTGGAGTATGGGCCATAGGCCAAGTGTCATGCGATCCTGCTGCCAGATGGTGGCCATCTCCATTTGCGGCGTGGCTATCCCCATCGTGAACATCTATACTTCCTCTATTACGCTTCTTAAAACCCACCAGTTCACATGCTTTGCCACTTCAAGGATGATGTCGCCTCCGGTTTTGCTGATGACGGATTGTACCACTTCCTGTACAGTATGGAACAGGAGAATTTACGGAGCAAGATATTAAAAAATTTGAGGGGCTCTTATCTCATTTCTTTCAGGCATGCGGAATCCCTTTCCTCTGTTCAAACAGGTATGATATCTTCTGTTGGAAAAATCATTGGGTTCGCTGAAACCACATCTTGTTATGATGACGTTCAGGTTCATGATTCTCAAGAGGTTTCCTCTTTCGGCATTGAGAGCCGTTATTTATTAAACAGTACGGGTTCGGGTAATGGAGCTCCTCGAAGGTTGATGAAAGGCCCTCCGGCATGATCCAATTTATGGGTAATTATGCTCCATTTATATCATAGGAAAGATATCAACATCATTAGTCGTAATCCCCCTCGTTTCGCTTCAAAAAGAAAATCTCCTCTCTCATTGAAGGTGGTCTCTCCCGGGTGGCGAAGATTTCTGAATTTCTACGTATCGTCTTTCCTGTATTCTCTGGGACATAAACTGTGTATTCTGGGTGGCATGGCGGATTCTGGTGATTCAGTAGCCTCCTCCCCAGACCCTTTGTTGGAATTGGAAGCTGAAATCAGGGTCCTGCGTCGACGGGTTAGACGACAAGGGAATTTTATGCATCAAATGGATGAGCAAGGGGGGCGACGTCTTGAAAGAATGGACGAGGATATTGGCAGTATTCGTTCGAACTTCGCAGCAGCCTTGGAGGCACTAGAAGTGAAGGTCACGGCTGTTATTGAGAATACGGACCTCAGGCTGCAGAACATGGAAATCACCTTGGCAAATCTATGGGCTGCTGAAAAACCAGGCCATGGCAAGAGTCAAACTGTCGCCAAACCATCTTCAGGGACAAGACATCGTTAATTCCAGTCTAGTTTCTGACTTCTCTCTGTTTATTTTCCTCTGTTAAAAAATTTAAGTCCTGGTTTTGCTAGTCACAGGCATATGTACTTAATGTTTGGAAGACTGCTTGGCTTACTACATTTTTGGAGATGTAATCCCGTTGGTGGCTCTGCCACTTTTTTTTAATATAAAACCTATCCGTTTCTGTCAAAAAAAAAAACTGATAAAATCTGCAGCTTGAGACAAATTGAAGAGTGCCAGTGCCATTGTTAAAATGAGAACTACATTCTTTATAGCCCTTTATGTACCCCCTCGGCCTCTGACTGTGGAGCTCACGATGGCGGTTCCATGAATTGGAGAAACATTCTCTGGAGCAATGGTAAATGCCACATTGTTGGCACTGTAGAGTAGCCAGTCGTTCAAGATGCTCACAACAAACAAGATTGCGATTTTCATTGTTAAAAGGATCACTGCATTCAATATCACCTGATTCTGTGTAGTCCTGTACGACGTGCCCCCTCGTCCTCTAGCTGTGCAGCTAACGATGGCGGTTCCATGAATTGGAGAAACATTCTCCGGAGCAATGGTAAGTGTCACATTGTCGGCATTGTACAGTAGTCGGTCAGTCAGGAATCTCATTACAAACAGGAATGTGGTACCATCGATACTCAATAATCCTTTCTTCATCATCGTATGCACCTTCTTTGTTGCTTGAACTACAAATGCGGCTGCAATAACCCTGGACCAAATCTGCTGCACTTAGTTGGCGACCCACAGTGGGTTCCACGAAAAGCGGACTGTATTTCAACGCGATGGCCATTTTTTCACGTTGCATGTCCTTTCCAATGATCTGAAGTTGCTTTCTTATGTTGATTATGATACTTCAATTAGTGCTTCCAACAAATAATTAACTTAACAAAGGAAATGCAAGTTAACCTAGAGTTAATTCCCAATCTCCTTTTGTGAGGTAATTAAAATAAAAGAAAGGAAATGGAAAGAAAACATTTGAATTACCATTGTTGTAGGTGATGAAACTTATTGGAATGAAGATGAGAGTTGTGATGGGCCTCTAAGAGAGTGTTACACCTCCTAAATCATCCTCCACATGCATCTCAATCTCCTTGTAAAATAGAGTTGTATCAATCTCCCATACAATCTAACAATAACATTAGATCTGGTTACCCGCACGAAGCTGGTACCCAAAATAACCGCAACAAGAGTGCGTGAACAGAAAAAATAAAAGGACGCGCACGCGCCTCCAAAGGCGCGCACGCGTCTCTGCTTCGGCAATGCCGAACGTCCACATGGTTCATCCCATGTGGACAAAAGGGGCACGCACGCGTCCTTGATGCGTACGCACAATTTGGCGCGCACGCGTTAGTGGCGCGTGTGCGCCTCTGTTTTTTTATAAAAAAAAAAACAGAGCTCACGAGTTTTGTCATTTTTAACAAACCCGTGAGCCAAATTTCCAACCCGCGAGCGCACTCTCAACCCCGCGAACGCATCCTCGTGCACCCAAGTCGTCGTCAACGCCAAGCAATCGCCCCTACACCACGGTGCCATCCGTTTCTCCAGGTAGGTGCTCCTCAAAGCACAAATTTGTGTTTTTTTTTTCCATTTGAATTTTAATTTTAAAAAAAAATTACAATCCATTAAAAAACCAAGGAAATTTAATTGCAAGCCATCTACACACCTAACAAGATGTCAGACACACCACCACCATCCAATGAAACCCGACCTCCAGAAGATAATATGGGAATCGACAATGAACCCAATGAAAACCTTGAAGATCAATTACACCAAGACTTAAATCAATTGAGGGCACTAAGTAATGAATTGAACAGTACCAAGGAACCCTCTCGGGTTTCCTTGGCTTCATCACTTCAAAAAATTATTGAATCAATCAATATTGCACACAGTGAGATAACAAACTTGAGCCAATACAGGGCTCGAATGAGGGAACACTACTCCACTGGGTTGTCCAAAGAGCAGATAAAAGACCTCAACATCACCAAATCCCAGTTGTATAGCAAGTTCATAGTTCCCTCGACGGGACAGCCTCCAGCTGTGACGAGGGCTCGGCTTTGCATGGACTAGTGCATTTACCAGCCATGGAGAGATAACTGGAGAAAGAGGTGGTTCATGGTGTTTGACAGGCCCCCGTGCAACAATTTGGAGGTCCCACAGTATTTCCTTCGGAAATTGTGGGCTGAGTTTGAGCTAGGGTACCATGTCAACTATTTTGACATCACTGAGTTTCAGGGTGTCAGTCTTGGATTTTCCCAAGATCGACCTCAAGCGCACCACAACCCACTTAGAGGACCTCCTGCACCCAGGAGAGAGCCAAACCCCCCTCCTCAGCCACCCGGGTTTGGTAGCAGTCTAGATGAGATTCATGACTCCGTCAGACGTGCCACACATGACTTGCTTAGACATACCAAATTTGTGGCCATGTCTTCCCAGATCTGGGAGGACATCGATGAGACACAGACAGCTGCACAGTCTATGGGTGGTGGCCGAGACATGTCGGGTACAGGTGGAACCCAGGCCGGGCCTTCTAGTTCTGCTGGAACAATGGCACATCGTTGTTCTCACTGTGGTCATTCTTGCCATGGTGATACGCAACAGCATGCCACAGGGAGCTTCATGGATTAGGTTTGCTATTGTTTTATTTAATGTTCAAGTATTTGTTGTATTTTATTTGATATCGTATTGTTTAATATATTTAACTTTGAATTACACATTGTTGACTTTATTTGTTTTAATGTTCAGTTATTGGGTGCCGGGTCTCCATCCCCCAGGTGGGAGGACGTCGGTTCCTTTGACCTCGATGGAGCCATGGCGGCAGCAGAGGAGATTGCGGCACCATACACACAGGTAACTTTACTCTGAATAATTAGATCCAGTTACGAGTAATTTGTGTTCAGTAATTACAAATTAATTAGCACTGAGTAATTACCATATTATCATCGTATTTTACAGTTGTGTTTATAATATTTTCTAATTTATTTGAGAGATATAAATTCGTATAATCCCACCCAAAAAAAAATGAAACCTTATCAAATATGAAAACCTAACAAAACTATAAACGTTTGTGTTAGACACAATGCTCACTAAGAGGGGGGGGGTGAATCAGTGAGCCTATACTTTATTTAATTTCAACTTCAATCACCAACTCTTATATCATCATTTCACATTCACATCATATTCATCAATGAACTAACTATCAACTAATGAAACACATCAACACATAATACGAGACTAGATATAGTTTTTGTAATCTTTTGTATTTGGTTCAACGGCTACAACCGTGAGGCAATTCAACACCAACTGATACAATGAGCACCAACTCATCTTCTAGGACCCAACCTAGTTTTTCTTACATCCTACTAAGAAAATGGATACAAGACCCTGCTTGTATTTACAATTACATATTTGTCACATATCATACATATCACAGTCATGTCATTATTCACATCATCTCATTCATCAATCTGTTGTCAGCACCTTGTCTTCGATCATCATTCTGTCCCTGTTTCATCATGTCCAGCATCTTCTCAAACATATCGATATTCTATCTACATGCACATCTTTAACCTATCATCAAACTGTCATTAACCATAGGCAAATTATCATTCTGATGTCAAGATATCAAACATATCCACATTTCTATCACTTTCTGCTCATCATCACTCTGTCGTAATTTTAACCAGCATATACACAAATACATCATTCTCTCCTTTCACCACACTGCTGCCCAAAATATCATAGTCTCTTCATACTGTCTACATCGTCATGTCTTTCTGCTGTACATGCATATCATATCACAGGATATTCAATCGACCTGTCTATGTTATTTTCATTTTATTTTTATTTTTAATTGTTGAGTCGACTTTGTCCTTTCAATGGACACATAATAGTTCACATACAATGTTTAATTTGCATGCTTGTTTTGGTTTGACTTCACACAACCACATCAAAGGCCACGTTAGAAACTTAGGGCTTCCTCATTTTTTTTGTGGGCTTCTACATCAACATGTTTAAATACTTCAGCATCAAAGGTTTTGTCAAGCAATTATAAGGGCAAGGGCTCCATCACACCCACAATAATAGACCACAAACAATTCCAAGAACCCCAAGGCAACAATACATTATGTCTTCATCACCATACATCAAGGATTCCACATATGGACATCTTCAAGGTTCAAGGGCTTCAACATCCATCATAAGTGCCATTAGATAAGGGCTGATTCAATTTGTATGTGGGTTTCAATGTGGGTTCCACCATCAAGAGTCAATCATTTAGTATTTAATCAACATGCTTTCAATGGACATCAATCCCATCATCAAATGGTAGCATGGACCATCACCAAGGGTTCCATTGCCCCATCAAACCACAAATGACCACATAATGGGTCATTTGGCTCATTAGGTGTTCCAATGGCTCCAATTCCCACCTCCATGGTTCTTCATGCCATGTGTGCTCTTCAAGCCATCCACATCATCATCTTCTTTGCCATTCCTCAAGCCTTTGTCATTAATGTTGTCACCACCATCACCATCACTGTCAACGTCTTCATAGTGGCCAAAAGAGAATCATAGTGGCCAAGCTTCTAGAAATTCAAGAACCTGATGTTTCTCATGTCCTTATTACCCTAGTTTATTATCACGGGATTTCCAATTTATTCTAATACTTGAGACTGAAAGTAATCATACTACTACTCCTAGAACATGCTATTAGGAAAGACATATAAACAACGTAAAACAACTTATCACATGTATTGTCACTAAAGTTTTTGAAAATGATGTAAGGCCCATAAGGAAGAGCGATAATCTTACAAATATGGTCTATGGGGCCTTGCTATTATCTTGATTCAAATTCAACTTGGTAAAAGATTTGGCATCAAGAATACTCATTTAACTAATTTCACGCAAGATTTCTTTGATTTCAATCAAGTGATATCATTCTGACAACATAGCTATTCAATCAAGAACACATAATTACTCATTCAATGCAAAAGAACATGGCACATTCAATCTTGTAAGTAAGTTAATCATGATAAAGATTTCTCTTTCTTCCTTTTTCTAACGATCAACACTCTAAAGTGTATTAAATAACATGAACACTAACTTAACTACTATTTAGCACCTCTTTGCAAATTTAAACAATGAGATGCCATTTTATTTGATGATGTAAATTTTATGGAAATAAAGGGACTCAATATTGTAATGTCCCTTGTTAGGAGTTTTATCAAAATGGCAATTTTTCACTTTTTTCCCTAGTTAGACCTTTGACTAGTTTTGATCTCTAGGTCCCAAATTTGCCCCAAATGATCCCAAATCTTCTGAGAAGGTATATGAATGATATTAGAACATAAATATGTGTTTAAGGGATTCCTTTGGAACTTTAAAATACTTCTTCAAATCCTCTTTCAATTCTGGTCAATGTAGGTAACTTTACTAGTGATTTCCCTTTGACTAGTATTGGTCTCTAGGTCTCAAATTGACTCCAAATCCCTTCAAATCTTCAAGGAAGGTATATGAATGATATTAGTACTTGAATATTATTTTTAGGGATTACATATGGCCACCAAAATACCTCTTCAAACTCTCTTAAGATTCTGGACCAAGTATGCAATTTTACTAGTAATTTGGGGTTCAAATCCCCCTAAGGTAAGTACTGAAAATGGCTTCCCAAATGCCTCCAAACCCACTCAAATTTATGAACAGAGGTATGTAATGTGTTAAGTATATTATTAAGGTCTCATATGCACCATTAATGGTTTATTAAAACTGTTCTCACCCTCCCCCATTCAACTGCAAAAATCCCCAATTCGACCCTTGGGGAAATGGCACTATTTCACCTCCCAATACAACTAAACTGAGTAAAAATGCTTCAAATGCTCAAGTACAGTACATGAAACTTGTAGAAGACATACATGGAAGTTTATTGATCACAAATATATCAGAGAATCATCCATTCATTTGAAATCATCATCATTACATTGATTCACAACAAGGGAGTGGGGAAATGACACTGTTCTTTCATTAAAATTGAGATTTATACATTTCTACTTGGAATTTCGACCTGAAACTTTCTATAGATGAAGAACAGAGTATTTACATCATATTAAAAAATAAATGGGGCATTATAAGCTCCCCCAAAGAGTACAATAGCTCACCAAAAACGCCCTCCCTCAAGGATCAAGAATATGCTATCAAAAACGGAAATGGTTGAAGGAGTGAGCTGCAATAGAAGAAACCATGAGCTGCCCTGTAGCTTACACCTAAAAATAAAGACTCCATTAAAGCTCCAAATGAAAGGTCTGAATGGCCTTTCCAATTACCAACTTGGATGGGAATCTTTCACCCTCGAAATTGGCTAAGGCAAGAAACTAGTCATCCACTAGCTCTCCCTCTACACAAATGCAATTCCAAATTCTACAAATGATCAAAATCCATTCTCATACTTAATTTATACATTTTATAACCAACATTATCCTTCTAAGGGTCGAAATCCTCTCAATAGATTCAATAGATTTCCATTTAGGAAATATTCCACATTTGCCACTTGTCTCCTAGTTCCAACCTTCCATCTTCTCCCAAATTCGATTTTGAGTCTCTTTGGCTTCTCCAACTCCCAAATTCGCCTTCCTTGAGCCTATTTTTGGGGCTGACATGTCATAGTGGTCAGATGTCAGAGGTCAGGTCTTCAATTTGTCATAGTTGTAATAGATGCTCCATCATTGGTGTCATAGGGGCTAGGGAATCTAGCCCAAGTGTCCACAAACTTTCACTTTGACTCTTTATCTTCCATGGAGGTTACCAATCCTTCCCAATTCGACCTAATATGTTCAATGACATGTGTTATGACTTACCAACTCACCCAAGAGTGTTCACATTCCCATTACTTCAAATTTTCAAAAGAGAGATACCATGTATTATGAAAAATCAAGCTAGTGTGGGTCCCACATCCTCCATATGTCTCCAAAACCATTTGTCACCTAGGATTTCTCTTGAATTTCTTTATTCACTCTATTTATTAAATACTTGAACCCTTTTAATGTCTAAACATCATTTATTATCCCCATTATTCCAAATCCCAAAGCTTCCACCCCAAACCTAGGAAACTAGTAATTTTCCTCCTTGGCAATTATTTGACCTTTAGCACCAATTTGACAAACTCTAATGAATAGGGCCAATGTTATTAGGCCATTGTGACCCAATAGCAAATTTGGGACATGACAAATCCTCCCTTCCCAATATTTCTTGTCCTCAAGCAATTTTAAACATGGGTGTTGAAGAACCTGCTTTCTGTATAATTCTTTGAAGTTGCCATTGAATTGCCCAACCTTGAGTCTTTGAGTTTCCATGAAGATTTTAGAGAGGAACCACCATGCTTTCTGCTGCACTACTCTAATAAAAATCACTTTATTAAGTGGGGAAATCCATCTCCCATACTGTTTGTTTCCCCAAAAAATTTGAAACCAATGAGATAAAAATTATTCCAGGGTACCATTGCTTGTATTGCACCCCAATAATTAAGAGTGCTCTCCAACCCACACCATTATTTAAGAGGATTCCTGGATCTCATTTTCTTGTATTCATCCTTCCAAACATCATGAGTACCAAATATATATCATCAAAGTACATAACAACATAATGAAAATGTACATCAAGGATATGCTTCATCAAAGAGTCATGAAAGTGCTTATACCTCCAAGCAAGTAGACCACCATTTTCCAAGTGCATACAAGCTTCAAGTGACCAATCAAATCTGCTCCAATGACATAGGTGAGGATCCTATGTCCTATAATGCTGCTCCAAAAGGATGTGATATGCATCAAAATATTCAACCATGTATTCTTTCATCCAAGAAGTGAATGAAGAATCTCCACTAAAATCTGAACCAAATAATGAGCAGAAAAAACAAGGAGACTTCAAATGACTCAAAGAAGTCTCACCCATACATCCCTGAATGTGAGAGTCATAAAGATATAACAAAGTATGTGTCTTGCAACAAAAATGTTCTCCAATCATAAATCTATTCACCCAAGTGTTGGATGAAGTTCCTCCAACATCAAATGAATCAAGTGTTGAGCAAGAGAAACCATGAGTCTTCAAGTGACTCAAACGCGTATCATAGGTGCATCCATGTAGATGTGAATCATCATAAAGTGACAAATTATGCTACTGCAAATGTGAATAAGAATGTGCTCCAACCATGTCATCATAAAAGTTAAATCTAGGAGTTCCATACTCCTCATGTGGCACCATCAAAAAGAACCATTTCACCCATACTTCATTGAGACTAATGTTGCAAAACATGGAATTGTAGGATGTAGGAGAATGAACTAAATTACCCAAATGATAAAAAAGTGCAGAAGTTTCATCACGAGAAGGATCGATAGAGGTAGTATCATGCAGCTCCTTCAAAAGTATGAACTCTTTGTCATAGTTTGGTTCCAATGTAGAGGAATCATGCTCTTCTTTAAAAATTGCATAACCTTCATCAAGAGACAATTCAAGTTCCTCTTCCACCACATCAAGTGTTTGGATTTCTTCGAGTTCATATTCAAATACATCAAGAACATTCAAATTTCCACATTTCTCATGATCCACCATGTCATGAGAATCCTCCAAACAATCTACCATTTGACAATCTGAAACATAGGAGGAAAAACAAGTATCTTGCAACTTTTCAAGAAGTTGCTCATTTTGAATTGTGAGCTTATGATTATCCTCATTATTCTTCAAGTATGCATCATGTAACAATTCATTAAGCTCAAACAAATGGTTTCTATCAAAAAGAAAAGACATGAAATTATCTTTGATGTGGCACATTGCTCTTTGAATCTTCTCCATGTCTTCAAGGAAGGATGTTTCCTCCAATGAAGTAGCTCTCCAACAAGAATTTGACACCAATGCTTGAGTGTCATGGAGAATGCTGAGGGACTCTTGGATCTTATTTTCATTCATCTTTAAGGACCCTTCGATAAAATGAGGCTCTTGCAAATGAACCTCCTCATCTTTTTCAATTTTGCTTGGACCAACTTCATGAAGCTCAAGTGGTGATGGAGAAGTTGATCTTGGTTCTTCTTCAACTGCTACAAGGTCTTCATTATCATGCTTAATGGAACTTGGGCTTGCAGCAACACTTTCAAAAGTGATCTCTATGTCACCAACATAGAGGTGTGAGCACCCATCAGTAGGTACTCCTTCATAGTTTAAGCATCCATCAGTAGATGCTCTTTGGTTCATGTCTAAGCTAGAAGGTGTCTCGGAATGATCTTCCATATTTTCAATAGAATCTTCTTCATGCTCTTGTGATGTCTCTTCATTTTTATCCTTCAAGCAAGATGATGCATTTTGCCCCTTGTTTTCCTTATGATCAATATCTTTGGAATCTCTTTTTGATGAATTCCCAAAAGCTCTCCTCAAGTGGGACATAATTTCATGCACACATGTATGATACTCACTCCAAGGTTCTTTACAAGAAGGGCATAAACCTTTCTTTACTAACTCCACATCTTCATTTTTGGGCCTATTTTCAAAAACATGTTCAGCAAAGTACTCAAAAGACATGGCATTTTGTGTATTTTTTCTAAAAGCAAGATATTCTTGATAATTTTGATATTGTTGGGGCAAGGTTTTATATTTTTCTCTCCATCTTTGGAACTCACTCATAGAATTATCCTTGGTTGGTGTGACACACTCATATTCATCAGATTTAAAGTCATAAGAATAATCTTCATTTCTCTTGAAATTGTAAGAAGTGTTGCATGATGGCACCTCTTCCTTGTACCATTGACATTCTGCTTCATATTGCTCATAAGCATCTGCATATTCCTCATAAGAATTGTACTCATAGGATTCATCATAATAGTAAGACATGGCTGCTAATTATTCTTGAATGTATGTACCTAATACACAGGTGCAAGGACCATGCTCTGATACCACTGTAATGTCCCTTGTTAGGAGTTTTATCAAAATGGCAATTTTTCACTTTTTTCCCTAGTTAGACCTTTGACTAGTTTTGATCTCTAGGTCCCAAATTTGCCCCAAATGATCCCAAATATTCTGAGAAGGTATATGAATGATATTAGAACATAAATATGTGTTTCAGAGATGCCTTTGGATCTTTAAAATACTTCTGCAAATCCTCTTTCAATTCTGGTCAATGTAGGTAACTTTACTAGTGATTTCCCTTTGACTAGTATTGGTCTCTAGGTCTCAAATTGACTCCAAATCCCTTCAAATATTCAAGGAAGGTATATGAATGATATTAGTACTTGAATATGATTTTTAGGGATTACATATGGCCACCAAAATACCTCTTCAAACTCTCTTAAGAGTCTGGACCAAGTATGCAATTTTACTAGTAATTTGGGGTTCAAATCCCCCTAAGGTAAGTACTGAAAATGGCTTCCCAAATGCCTCCAAACCCACTCAAATTTATGAACAGATGTATGTAATGTGTTAATTATTTTATTAAGGTCTCATATGCACCATTAATGGTTTATTACAACTGTTCTCACCCTCCCCCATTCAACTGCAAAAATCCCCAATTCGACCCTTGGGGAAATGGCACTATTTCACCTCCCAATACAACTAAACTGAGTAAAAATGCTTCAAATGCTCAAGTACAGTACATGAAAATTGTAGAAGACATCCATGGCAGTTTATTGATCACAAATATATCAGAGAATCATCCATTCATTCGAAATCATCAGTATTACATTGATTCACAACAAGGTAGTGGGGAAATGACACTGTTCTTTCATTAAAATTGAGATTTATACATTTCTACTTGGAATTTCGACCTGAAACTTTTTGGAGATGAAGAACAGAGTATTTACGTCATATTACAAAAGAAATGGGGCATTAGAAGCTCCCCCAAAGAGTACAATAGCTCACCAAAAACGCCCTCCCTCAAGGATCAAGAATATGCTATCAAAAACGGAAATGGTTGAAGGAGTGAGCTGCAATAGAAGAAACCATGAGCTGCCCTATAGCTTACACCTGAAAATAAATACTCCATTAAATCTCCAAATGAAAGGTCTGAATGGCCTTTCCAATTACAAACTTGGATGGGAATCTTTCACCCTCAAAATTGGCTAAGGCAAGAAACTAGTCATCCACTAGCTCTCCCTCTACACAAATGCAATTCCAAATTCTACAAATGATCAAAAGCCATTCTCATACTTCATTTATACTTTTTATAACCAACATTAGCCTTCTAAGGGTCGAAATCCTCTCAATAGATTCAATAGATTTCCATTTAGGAAATATTCCACATTTGCCACTTGTCTCCTAGTTCCAACCTTCCATCTTCTCCCAAATTCGATTTTGAGTCTCTTTGGCTTCTCCAACTCCCAAATTCGCCTTCCTTGAGCCTATTTTTGGGGCTGGCATGTCATAGTGGTCAGATGTTAGAGGTCAGGTCTGCAATTTGTCATAGTTGTCATAGATGCTCCATCATTGGTGTCATAGGGGCTAGGGAATCTAGCCCAAGTGTCCACAAACTTCCACTTTGACTCTTTATCTTCCATGGAGGTTACCAATCCTTCCCAATTCGACCTAAGATGCTCAATTACATGTGTTATGACTTACCAACTCACCCAAGAGTGTTCACATTCCCATTAATTCGAATTTGCAAAAGAGAGATGCCATGTATTATGAAAAATCAAGCTAGTGTGGGTCCCACATCCTCCATATGTCTCCAAAACCATTTGTCACCTAGGATTTCTCTTGAATTTCTTTATTCACTCTATTTATTAAATACTTGAACCCTTCTAATGTCTAAACATCATTTATTATCCCCATTATTCCAAATCCCAAAGCTTCCACCCCAAACCTAGGAAACTAGTAATTTTCCTCCTTGGCAATTATTTGACCTTTAACATCAATTTGACAAACTCTAATGAATAGGGCCAATGTGATTAGGCCATTGTGTCCCAATACCAAATTTGGGACATGACAAAGATCCTCACTCTAGGGATGCAAATACTTTTCCACTGGGTGAATCAAGCTTGTAAGAAACTACAAATCTATAAGAAGACATCAAAACCTAGGAACTCTTCATCAAGAACCCAAACACATTACATAGGTTTCTAATTCAACTTTGTAAATGGACATGAATTCCATTCGCTTATGAGACACTGCACATCTCTCTAGGGCCAAAGGAAAATCTCACCTATTCATGGGGATGACTCTAGAAAAGGAAAAGCTCTCCATGTCACCTTCTATGCCCTCTCACCTTATTTAATTTTAATTTCATGCCATGCCACCTTCTATCCTTTTAGAATATTGAATATCATCTAACTTGAATATGAATTTATTGCAGTCATGTTTTTTAAGTACCATCATTGTCATTCTCATTTTCATTGTGTTTAATATTGTAAATATTGTTTTTATAAATTCAGTCTAAAAATTGTAGTGTTCGCACAGGTGTCCACGGGCTCCAGCAACCAGCCACCGCCACCGAGGACCAGTAGTTCTCCCCGTGCGTAGGTATCGTGTGTATTAAAGCATAAATTTAATTTCAAATATGATGACTTGTCTGTGTATATTTATATTTTTGTATATTAAACTATGAGGTTATAAATGTGTATGCAGGTGCGAGCACCTCGGCCTGCCAGTGCCGTTATTCCTCCCTCCCCGACCTTTTGGCCACCCTATATGCCAGTTGTATCCCCTGGCATACATGCCCCATTCCCCAACCCCTTCCATCTAGCGCCCCTCCTATATAGCACCACAATTCCATCCATCTCCCCCTTGGACCCTTAATAGATTGGGTAACACCCTCTTGCAAAGATTTTACTCTCTCCAAGAGGGTCTCATTCAATAATCACTCGTAAACTAATAACTATAACCTTGGCATTATTAGATCATATCATTTGTGGATGATTTTGGGAAATAAGCCAACATGTTTTAATGTGAATTTTGATTCTATAACATTATGGTTCATTGTTGATTTAAGTTTTGTGAATATCTTTATTTATCCATGAATGATCTTTCATTTTACACACGAGCAAATATTTATTTCTGAAAGGTGTCTATTGGATTAATTCACTTGCAACTTTCTGAATTAATCACTCACACGGGACTTTAACTTAATGGAAAACACATCTTAATCTTCAAACAAGTTTGAAATCCTAAGACCTTTTCTCCAACCTTGATCTAGAAGCCTCCCTTGGCCTTTAAAGTAGGCCTAAAACTTGGGAAAATCTTTGTTGAGGTGATAGTGGAAATCATCTTCGAAAGTCGCACTTGTAGCATTAGAGGATTAGGACTTTGCCACTTGGGTGTGAAAACAAGATGTAACAGGATGCACTAGCATTTATGAATGAGAGAGATAGGGAGCGCATGCATGCGCCATCCTCCATTAATTTTCAGTTTAGATGTTTTTCCTAAATTAGCAGTTCAGTTCTAATTCTGCATTTTTTGTTTTATATAGTTTTGCATGCACAGTGAGAGAGTGCAATTCCCTAGGCACTCATACGTGAGGATTACAGTCTAAGTTAAGGGGGACAGATCTCTAGGAGGAGACATGCTTGCATGCCTCAGATAATCCTAGTACAGGTGCACTTAATTGGCCCATTTATCCATGCAAACAAGGCGCTCTAGAGTTAGAGTCTTACACTCTTAGGATACCCAAACCTTAGCACTAAACCATCTTCTTCCTCCTCACCATCACCATCAACGTCTTCATCGTCACCACCATCCTCATCTCTAACTCTAACCCTAATTCAATTTCCTTCTATAACTCTATCCCTAACCCTCACCCAAACCCTAGCACTAAACCATCCTCTTCATCCTCCCCATCACCATCACCATCACCGTCACCGTCACCATCATCATCATGTCTTCATCATCATCATTAACTCTAACTCTAACCCTAATTCAATTTCCTTCTATAACTCTAGCCCTAACCCTCACCCAAACCCTAGCACTAAACCATCTTCTTCATGCTCACCATCACCATCACCATCACCGTCAACGTCTTCATCATCACCACCATCTTCATCATCATCATTAACTCTAACTCTAACCCTAATTCAATTTCCTTCTATAACTCTATCCCTAACCCTCACCCAAACCCTAGCACTAAGCCATCTTCTTCATCCTCACCATCACCATCACCATTACCGTCACCATCATCATCATGTCTTCATCATCATCATTAACTCTAACTCTAACCCTAATTCATTTTCCTTCTATAAATCTAGCCCTAACCCTCACCCAAACCCTAGCACTAATCCATCTTCTTCATCCTCACCATTACCATCACCATCACCATCACCGTCACCGTCACCATCACCATCATCATCAACGTCTTCATCATCACCACCATATCCATCATCATCATTAACTCTAACTCTAACCCTAACCCTAGCCCTAACTCTAACTCCAACTCTAACTCTAACTCTAGGTTCCTCATCAACATCTCCATCATCATCATCTTCTCCATCATCATCATCTTCATCACCATCACCATCACCATCACCATCACTGTCACCATCACCATCATCATCACCATCATCATCACCATCATCATCATCATAAGTGCCCGGTGGACGATTTTGCAGAGTTGACCCCCATGTGCAAAAATTGCACACTCCCTCACTGAGCAAAACCCCAGTTTCCAAGATGGACATACAAGATGGCACCAGGGCCATGGGACCGGAGGAGAGGGGCACCCTTGGCACTATCCCGGTGTCCTAAATCCAACGGAGTCGACGGTTCGTCGATTGGAGCCATGGTCGTCATTCTATGGTTCGTTCCGTCTCGCATCCAAAAGGCCTTCAGGGACACCTGCTGGATACCTGTCAGGGGCATAGAAGTCCAACCGTGCAGCAAAACCATGCTCCAGGGAGTCCTATAGGTGTGTCTAGGTAGGTTCCGACTGGGAATGCTGGCCGTAAGTGCCCGGTGGATGATTTTGAAGAGTTGACCCCCGTGTGCAAAAATTGCACACTCCCTCACTGAGCAAAACCCTAGTTTCCAAGATGGACGTACAAGATGGCACCGGGGCCACAAGACCAGAGGAGAGGGGCACCCCTGGCACTATCCCGACGTCCTGAATCTAACGGATTCGACGGTTCGTCGATCTGATCCACGGTCGTCATTCTATGGCTTGTTCCATCTCGCATCCAAAAGGCCTTCAAGGACACCTGCTGGATACCTGCCAGGGGCATAGAAGTCCAACCGTGCAGCAAAATCGGGCTCTGGGGAGTCCTGCAGGTGTGTCTAGGCAGGTTCTGGCTAGGAATGCTGGCCGTAAGTGCCCGGTGGATGATTTTACAGAGTTGACCCCCGTGTGCAAAAATTGCACACTCCCTCACTGAGCAAAACCCTAGTTTCCAAGATGGACGTACAAGATGGAACCGAGGCCACGAGACCGGAGGATAGGGGCGCCCCTAGCACTATCTTGACGTCCTGAATCCAACGGAGTCGACGGTTTGTCGATCCGAGCCACGTCATTCTATGGCTTGTTCCATCTCGCATCCAAAAGGCCTTCAGGGACACCTGCTGGATACCTGTCGGGGGCATAGAAGTCCAACCGTGCAGCAAAACCGGGCTCCGGGGAGTCTTGCAGGTGTGTCTAGGCAGGTTTCAACTGGGAACGCTGGCCGTAAGTTCCTGATGGACGATTTTGCAGAGTTGGCCCCCATGTGCAAAAATTGCTCACTCCCTCACTGAGCAAAACCCTAGTTTCCAAGATGGACGTACAAGATGGCACCAGGGTCGTGGGACCGGAGGAGAGGGGCACCCCTGGCACTATCCTGACGTCCTGAATCCAACGGATTCGACGATTCTTCGATCGAAGCCACGGTCGTCATTCTATGGCTTGTTCTGTCTCGCATCTAAAAGGCCTTCAGGGACACCTGCTGGATACCTGCCGGGGGCATAGAAGTCCAACCATGCAGCAAAATCGAGCTCTAAGGAGTCCTGCAGGTGTGTCTAGGTAGGTTCCGGCTGGGAACGCTGGCCATAAGTGCCCGACGGACGATGACCCCCATGTGCAAAAATTGCACACTCCCTCACTCAGCAAAACCCTAGTTTCCAAGATGGACGTACAAGATGGTACTGGGGCCACGGGACCGAAGGCGAGGGACACCCCTGGCACTATCTTAGCGTCCTGAATCCAATGGAGTCAACGGTTCATCGATCCGAGCCACAGTCGTCATTCTATGGCTTGTTCTGTCTCGCATCCAAAAGGCCTTCAGGGACACCTGCTGGATACCTGCCAGGGGCATAGAAGTCCAACCGTGCAGCAAAACCGGGCTTTGGGGAGTCCTGTAGGTGTGTCTAGGAAGGTTCCGGCTAGGAACGTTGGTCGTAAGTGCCCAGCGGATGATTTTGCAGAGTTGACCCCTGTGTGCAAAAATTGCACACTCCCTCACTGAGCAAAACCCTAGTTTCCAAGATGGACATACAAGATGGCATCGGGGCCACGGAACTGGAAGAGAGGGGCACCCCTGGCACTATCCTGACGTCCTGAATCCAACGGAGTCAACAGTTCGTCGATCCAAACCACGGTCATCATTCTATGGCTTGTTTCGTCTCGCATCCAAAAGGCCTTCAGAAACACCTACTGGATACCTGCCGGGGGCATAGAAGTCCAGTCGTGCAGCAAAATCGGGCTCCGGGGAGTCCTGCAGGTGTGTCTAGGCAGGTTCCGGCTGGGAACGCTAGCCGTAAGTGCCTGGCAGATGATTTTGCAGAGTTGACCCCCGTGTGCAAAAATTGCACACTCCCTCACTGAGAAAAACCCTAGTTTGCAAGATGGACGTACAAGATGGCACCGGGGCCACGAGACTGGAGGAGAGGGGCGCCCCTAGCACTATCCCGGCATCCTGAATCCAACGAAGTCGACAGTTCGACGATCGAAGCCACGGTCGTCATTCTATGGCTCATTCCGTCTCGCATCCAAAATGCCTTCAAGGACACCTGATGGATACCTATCGGGGGCATAGAAGTCCAACCGTGCAACAAAACTGGGTTTCGGGGAGTCGTGTAGGTGTGTCTAGGCAGGTTCCGGCTGGGAACGCTAGCCATAAGTGCCCGCTAGATGATTTTCCAAAGTTGACCCCAATGTGAGGGCCATCCAAATTTGCTCAAGGGGGCCATTTCTCGTCCGGATGCCCCCGGGCATGCGTGGCCACCGTGGACAGGTCCACAATGGCCATGTGGACCTATGGGAGGTGATGGAATCCAAGTCCTCTCGCTGGGTTGGGTTCCGTGGCCCCGAGGCAAATCCTCCAGGTGTCCCTGAACGGGCCCGGGGTTCCCTACTAGAATGCCCGTGGTACCCGAACCGTGGCTCGGTTCGTGAATCTGTTGATTCCGGTGGGTCCGAGACGGCGGATTTCAGCTAGGGGACCCCCCACAACATCCCCCGAAGACCCGGAAGTGGTGCCAACGAGCCATCTCTGGAGCTAGGGTTTTGCTCAGTGATGGCCATTCCAAATTTGCTCAAGGGGGCCATTTCTCGTTCGGATGCCCCCGGGCATGCGTGGCCACCGTGGACAGGTCCACAATAGCCATGTGGACCTATGGGAGGCGACGGAATCCAAGTCCTCTCTTCGGTTTGGGTTTCGTGGCCCTGGGGCAAATCCTCCAGGTGTCCCTGAACGGCCTCAGGGTGCCCGACTAGAATTCCCGTGGCACCTGAACCGTGGCTCGGTTCGCGAATCCATAAATTTCGGTGGGTCCGATACGACGGGTTTCAGCTAGGGGACCCCCCACAGCGTCCCCCGAAGACCCAGAAGTGGTGCCAACGATCCATCTCCGGAGCTAGGGTTTTGCTTAGTGAGGGCCATTCCAGATTCGCTCAAAGGGTGCATTTCTCGTCCGGAGTCAAAAGAAGATCAATTTTCGACAAAACAATGTAGTTATTACATGTGGAGGCAGTGTTTTCTCGTGGAAAACGAGTGTAGGGTTGAGCAGAGGAAAGATGTTGGGAAATGGGCTATTACATTAGCTTTTCCGATGGGCAAGCGGTTTACAGAAGGAAATATGGCAGTTGTAGGATCAGTGGCATGATCCGGGGCAATGATAAGACCATGTCTCAATCTTTCCATTCCCAACCTGGCCTTTTCTCTTAAGTCATTGACCTTTTCAATGGGCAGATTCCTTCTTCTTCTTTTTTTTGCGTTTCGTGGGTTTCCCATCTCCAAAAGTCTCTTTAACACAACTATCAGACCTACTCCTGCAAAAGAAACAACAAATAATATATTAGTGCCATTAAACAATGAACCTGACACATTCCAACATAGCTTACCACTTTACAAATTAACATATACAACTACAGACTATGTTGGTTTAATTGTGTTCGAATAAACATCATTATCCCTTACAATTGCAATCAATATAGATGATGTTTGGTCAAGTGTAGAGAGGAGAAACTAGTGTCTTTCCTGGCCATGAATTCATAAAAATTATGGTAGTAACACCCTACAATAGAGATGGCTAGAGATGCCTTGGGAATAGTTTGATAGTTTTTCTACATTAAATAAGGTAACCTTAATTAGTTGCATTTTTTGCTTTCTCCCTTAATGTTATCAATTCTAAATTTTGCACCTAGTTTGATTGCTTTGTCTTCCTAGTGGAATGGTATATCCTTCCATTTGAGGCAATGTCCTTTACCATCGTAAATTACTAGGTTATATAACACATTAAGGAGTTGAAGAAACAACAACAAACTATTTTCTTAGATCTATAAACCTTGAGATGATAGAATGTGATTTTGAGTTTAAAATACCCATGGTTGAATTCAACAATGCATCACAATAGAATGAATGTATACCTTGTTTTGTGCAAAACCTTAAGGAGGATGCAAAGGTTTCTAACAAGGATCGTGGCCTTGGGAAGGGTGATTAGGGGGGATATAATTTGACCTTTCAATGTGCAATATCTAGGGTGGGGAGGTGTTGGAGAGTGGGGAACTAGGGACTATACCAACAATCATCATGTTGAATAGAGCATGAAGTGGGAAAGTCTTGGTTTTTGGAAAAAAAATCATTATTAAAGGTTAGGGGATATTGTAAGGATGGTAAATATGGATGAATATTATCATATTTGGATTCATAGAGAAAGGAAAGGTGCATATACTTACAGATATCGTCATTCCATACAATGGTATTGAATAAGAGATGAGAGAGCTAAGGTTTTGTGGATGAGTTGAAGTGATACTTTTAGTTATGTTTAGTGAGTGTGTGGTTTTTTTTGCTAGCATAATATGAGGTGAAAAGAACAAAATTAACTTGGGAACTAATTACACAATGAGGAGGTTGCATACTTCATCTTGTCTAGTGTTCATATAAGTTTTTTTAGATATGAACTTGGGAAATCTTCTTGTCAAATTCATTGTTGTCTATGCATGGATATTGTTGTGGGAATATGACAAAAACAAAAAGGCATGGACTCATCTCAAATCGTGTGAATGAAAAGACTCATCTACAATTCACCATACCTCT